>JANQBM010000004.1:32574820-32609286 GCA_025594535.1 Erythroxylum domingense
ATTGGTTTTAGGATGGAACCTCATTTGGGCTTATATGTGCTCAGTTTACATAGGCCCAATTATATAAAATTTAACACATAGATTAGATTGAAGCACTGGGTGCTTCTACCCTTTGGCTTTATTTAGTAATTTGAGGTTATTATTGTTTAGATAGTGCCCAATTTGTTTTTTTCTAGTTGCGAGTCGTAGACAAGCCTTCTGTAATACTACTTGGCTTTTCAACTCAGATATATAGAAAAAGATCTCGTGAGGTCATCTGTTACTATAGGATTGTCATACTTACAGGGCTACTGAATAAGAACTCTTAGTATAAACAGAAACATGAAGAATCATACTTTGCAACTTATCAGGCATTAGCAAATATGAGCACCATATCATGTATTTTTTTTGGTTATATTTTATTTTATTTTATTTATTTATTTACTTATTTAATTTTATTTACCTACTCTTTTAGCATATTAATTTTCATGTCTACTATTTTAACCTGCATCACTTTTTTATTGTCACATTCACATGTAGATCTATCGAAAATAGTTTTTCTACTCTTTAGGGGTAAGGCTGCGTACTATCAGACCTCCCCAAACTCCGTTTTGATGCGAGACTCGGACTGAGTGTGATGATGATGACAATATTTATTAACAAATATTCATAATTAATTTATTATATTTTATATATAATGTAAATAAAAATATAAATTCATTTTTGACTTAAAATTAATGTATTATTTAGAATTAAATATTTGATATTTTTTAAATTTTATATCATTAAAAACTGTTTTTCAAAAGTTAAAATTTTTAAAGATATTTTGTAATTTCAAAACATTTTAAAATTTAAATTTAAAATATTTTATTTAGAAATATTTTTTAAAATTTTTTTATATATTATATGTTTAGTTAATAATACAATCAAATTTCGATAAAAATTAAAATTGATCTTCGTATGTTATAAAAACAAGTAGAACTTAAAACAAAAATTTCAAAAACTTAAAATAAAAATAATAACTTCATTTCTATTTTTATGATTTTTATTTTTTTATTTTTGGTATATAAATATGAAGTAAAACTTAGAGATAAAAAATAAATTAATTAAGCGAATAATTTTATACTAATATCTTGTATAATAAAAATGTATTATATTTTACTTAAACTAATACATAATTAAATATTTTATAATTTTATTTATAAAATCAATAATTTATATTTAAAAAATTAATTAATAATAAGACAAAAATAAAAATAAAAATTCATAAATTATAAAATAAAAAGAAGTCAAAGTCAATTCAGAAACTAGAAAGTAAAAAAAAAAAAGAATTAAAAAGAAAAACATAAAAACAAGAATGAAAACTATGGCAAAGCAAGCACTTGAGTTGGGATTGTGCTTGGCCGGGTAAAAAAGACAACAACTAGCTTGAAATAAGAAAGGCACGCGAGTCCAGCCTAAAACTCCAGCCCAATCACAATGACCTGCGCGACGTCGTTGCGGTCTCAATCTTCCAACAGTCTGTTTTTTAATTCAATGCTTCAGTTAATATTAAATTTGCCATAAATACTTATTTCTCAATTCATATGTAATGCAATATATTTTAATAGGAAGATACACCTAAACGACGTCATCAGAAGCTCTAAACTAAGATTGCGTATAGAAAGAAAGCAACTCATAAGATAATACTTTGGTTACACTTGCCCCTTGGTCAAAGTTCAATATTTAATAATTATGCCGTCCAAGTAACTATTTTACTAAATAATTAAAGGAAACTTGGTAATGATATTCGTAGGATTAATTAATAAATACATTTTTCAATTTTAAATTTAAAGAACTTTGATTTTCAAAAAAAATTTAAAGAATTTTTTTAATTCGAACTTTTTTCAAATCGTTAATTTAATAAATGAACGTACCCAATGTACAAGGCTTCTCGTTTTACAGGAGTTTAGGAAGGGTCATAATGTATGCAGCTTTTTTTGGTATTCTTATAAAGAGACTGTTTATGTGACTTGAATCTATAATCTTATGGTTATAAAGGAGTAACTTTACCGATTGTTCTAAGGCTCGTCCTTTATTTAAAATATTAGGTATTTTTAAAAATTGTTATTATGTAATATTATCAAAATTTTATCCAATAGTCCAATAGAATTGCGTTTACTAGTTGCCTGTTGTGATGGAGTGAGTACCTAAATTGATGTATGACTTTGAAATGTTAGGTTGAGCGTATGCTTCATTACAGAGAGTTGATAGCTTTGCCTTGGGATATAATTGACCGCCCAATGATCTCTGGTTTGAAGCTAAAGGATCTCAATTCCTACAGGATTAAGATAAAAAGAAAAGGCAGGAACATCAAATCCTGTCCGTGCGATGATGTGAAAATGATGCAAACAATGACTTCATCTGCGATGGAGACATTGGAGTTGGTATATGCAGATTCAGCAGGCACAACATAACTTGTTAGGTCAACACACTGCTCATTTCCTTGTTTCTTCCATTCTCGAGTCTTATCCTGAATTTAACAGTAGTGTCACGTTTTTCTTCAGGATTAGTTCCTATGCTTCAAGGTTTTGACAATGTTACGTTTCATTGGTTTTTTGCTTCCAGGCTAGTCAACTTCAGTTTCAAGATCCAAACTTCCCCTTCTTTTGTGATCATCCACATATTGCATGGATTTTGACTGCTTTATACACCTAATGATTCTTATCCTGATACAGCTATGGAGTTTCAAGGTTTCTTGTATCCAGGACAATCTTCTCATTTGTTTCAACCAAGTTCTACACCTGGAAAATAAATTGCTTCAGGAATCAACGACATAATCGTTAGTTAATAATTATTAGAAATAATAGATTTTAAAGTGTTTGCTTCAGGAATCAACGACATAATCGTTAGTTAATAATTATTAGAAATAATAGATTTTAAAGTGTCTGAATTTTTTATATTTTTAATTTAATACTAAATTTACTAAAAATTTAAATTTAATAACTATTTTTTGAAATAAAGTCAAAATATTATTTTTGCTTAGGTGACTAATAAATAGATATCCAAGTGATGGTTAATGAACATGCTATATTAACAAAAATAACCTTTTGACCTAAATTATATAAGTTTTAAAATATCAATTACTAAATTGAAGCTTCAAAAAATTTTACATTGAATTAAATTTTTTTAAAAAGTTAGATATTTTTATTTTATTATTGTTATAATTAATATTTATGAATGTTCTAGACATCGGATCATAAATTAAACATGTAATAGAAAAAATTTAAAGTTTAAAAGGTTCAACTAGTTTTAAATCATCATAAAACCGGCTAAAAATTAAATAAAATTAAAGAATTTGAAATATAATTAAAAGAGATTGTTCTTATCAATGTAAGAATTTGAAGTTTAATTAAAGAAAATATTATTAAATAAAATTAATTGATTTATTTTAGTTTATAAAAAATTATTAATTTAAAAATTGATCGATTAATTAATAAACTTAACAAAAGTTATTAAAGTAAATTGAGCTAAAAAGTTAAAATTGAACTAAAAATTTATTCGGTTTAAAATTTTTATAGTTGAGCTGATTATGATTATGCTGACGTGTGTTTTAAATCATTGATGTTTATAATATTAGTAATTACAGATGTCTACCAATCGCGAATACATAACTCATTTACAATATTAATCATAGGAAAAACATGGGGCGGTCCACTGGAACAGCCACCAAGGACTAGGGGTTGGAATTGGTAGGCTCCAAATTCAAGCAAACTAATATTAAAAACAATATCAAATTTCAAATGCACCAAACCAAACTTAAGGAATAAATGGAAAGCATCAAACAAAAGATGAGAGTGTGTATATAAGTTTAGATGTGGCTTTTCCTATGGACTAAGTCTACTTAATATTCAATGGTTTTGTTTAGCATTTATGTAAACAATGTTCTTTATATTTAATTTTTTGTGAGTTTTAAGTCTTATGACTAGAATTTCCAAAACCTTATAATATTATAGGAATAATTCAATTAAAAAACATTTTTATTTATTTTATTATATTATTAAATTAGATTTATTATCTAATTTTAAGCTACCAATATTATTAAATTAATATTTAATATTAAAACTATATGTAATGCATATTAAAAATGAAGGGTTTAAGATTTTTTCCATTTAATGTCAAAATTTTTGAAATTTTTAATTTAATGACTAACTTTTTAAAATTTGTATAAATCATGATAAAATATTGTTTTTACTAATATGATATGTTTATTAAATAGCACGCGAATGTTCATTTATTAGTTACGTCAGTAAAAATAACGTTTTGTCTTGACTTATATGAATTTTGAAATGTTAATTGCTACATTGAAAATTTTAAAAAATTTAGTACTAAATTGAAATTTTAAAAAAATTAGATACTTCTGAATTTATTATCTTAAAAATTAATTAATGATAAATAAGCACAAATTTCTCTAAATTTATTAAGAAATTCAGGCTTGATTGATTAATGTTTAAATTAGTCAAAAAAATACCTAAAACATCACAAACACGAGGGAAATTATATATATATATATATATATAAAGGTCTTAATCTTATAATTTGCTCAATGCTCATACTTGGCGTGAAGAATCGGACTCCAACTTGTTACGCCACGTCACTTAAGATCTCTCTTTTATAAGCGGATCCTCCTGACTCGTCCTTCACCATTGTAAGAAACCAAGAAAGTCTTCGTCTTTGAAGCTGAAAATCAACCTCAAGAATGGAGGGTCTCATTCCTTTCGTGTACAAAGTCGTAACACAATACAAGACCGGGAAAGAAGGTCCATTTTCGACATGGCTATGTGAGTCACCTTCACCCTCCTACACGCGACTTCCAGAGGACTCTGGTCGGTTTCAGGCTGCTGATGAAAGGCGTTTCGGGTCCGACTATGCCTTTCCAACGTCTTCAAATATGAACTCTACAGGCAGCCGGGTTGTTATATCGACTGGTGCTCAATCTCCTCTCTGTCGCTTGACTTCCCGTCGAGTGGCCACTTGATCATGGGGGACAAAGCTTGAGGCTTGCTCGGAGCTACGTACAATACGTGGGAGTATGGTGATTTGTGTCTCAGATGAATTGTGAATTATGGTAAATCTTATTTTCAATGATTGTGTGGTGATTAGCGTGTGAAGAACCAAAGGGTACACACGCTTTTGTGTTGCTTTTTTTTTTTTTTTTCCTGAATGAATATAATCTTTGTAAATCATTGAATTGTAATGTTTGGCCAAAGGGTCATGTTACTAAGCATAACAGTAATCTACTATAGCTGTTTTCAGATTAGTCTGCTCTGTTTTTGGTTTGATTTCTGAAGTATTGCAGTGAAAGACTGATAAAGAATGATAGTCAAATATTCAGATCGGTGACTGTTTTTACATTCTTCTTTCTTCCGATTCAGAGAACTCAGGAAAAGGACAGAACCTTTCTAACGGACAACAGAATTTTAATTAGAAAGATTTGCAACCCAAAGGAGGTTAAATCCCATTTCACTGGAAAGAAAAAAGTGTTACTGTTAAAGAGTAATGTTTCAGCTGTTCTTAAATGACTCGTTGAATAGCTTAAGTATTTAGGTCGGATGGTTTCTTAATACGATACGAGAACCTGTCCAGTCCAAGATGTCGTTTTCTCATTTATGGTGAACTTCTGCTTTGAGGGATCACGTCTCTATGCCTATTTGTGTAAGCTAGTTTCTAATGACACGTAGATTGAGTGTTTATAAATTTAAGTTATTTTTATTTAATAAACTCAATTTAATAATAATTAATATATAATACTAAAGAAATTATTTAAATTAAACCAATCACACAATCAAATAATAATTTAAAGAGTAGAAGGAAAAAGAGATAATGTCTAATTTATAATTGTAAGCTCACTCTTTACGATTCTTCTTAAAATTTTATTATGAATTTTTTATAAAATGAATAAAAGCTTTGTACAATTTAATCTTGTTTTGTATGTAGAGTGTTCTCTGTTTTAATCTTGTTTCAAGATAAAAACAACTTCAACCCTCCAATTTGTTCTTAATATTTTATAAGCTCCGAACAAAGTAAACAAAAGTATGATTTTGCCTCTTTTTGCTATTTATGAGTGTCAAGAATAGGCCTTGTAAAGAATAAAGCGAGGCAAAATAGAGACAAATTACGAGTGAGCTCTGGGCGGTGCCCTTCTTGCATTTACCTAAGGTTAGGCTTGCATCTCTCTTTAGGACGCAATAAAACTAACTTCAAATGATTTTTATAATTCAAAATATATCACTTGATTACTTTGACGAAGATAATTAGCTCACACTCTAAAAAAAAGACATTGAATATTTTCTTTTTGAAAATGAAATAAAACAACGAATGTTTAAATGCTTGAAAAACTTGGAAAAGTGTGTATAGAAACACCAAAATATTCGATGCAAGAACAAATGAGAAAACACATAACTAAAGAACTAGGTGAAAGATACTAATACATTGATGACTAATGTGCATTAAATGCATAAGATTCACTAGTTGTTCAATAGTAATTGGCTAATAGGTCATATTGGTCGACTAATATAACTTAGTCATTTCTTTCATATTTGTCATCGTCTTTGAGTAGGAGATATCATAATTTCCTATAGTCGAGTTTTCTACATTTGGAACATATAATATTAGAAGATTAATATTTTGACTTATTCTTACCTTTGTTGAGGTCTTTTGTTTTGAAAAAAATTGATTTATATTTTGACTTAACCTTACCTTTGTTGAGTTCTCTTATTTTGAAAAAATTATCCCTTAGAATTTTTTTTAAAATTTCTAGTGATAAGAATGAGATCTTCCTCATTACTTCAGCTTGTTAATGTCTTCTTGTCTTCACTTAATTCTTCCGTTAATTCTTTGAATGTTAAGTTCTTTTTCTTTAAAAGTGTTGTTTCTTTTTATGTCTCTTGAAATCTCATTTCGAATATGAGAAGAGATATAATGAGCTCCTCCATTAGACTAAGTCTATGGAAGTAACCTAGGTACTTTCTTACTACTTTGACATTATAGTAAGTCTTTTCAAGATATTAGAAAAGATTAATAACATCAATGAATCTTGTATACATGATATGCTTTCATCATGTTTTATTTAGAATAGTTCATATTAATGATTAAGCAAGCTTATTTTACTTTCTTGATTAGTACCTTCATGCATGATTTTGAGTGTATGCTAAATTTTGTGAGCATTTTCACATATGAATACTTTTTCATTCCAAAGAGATAACTCTCGTCTTAAGAATCCCATTCTCCCTTTAGCTTAAGTGCTTTTGTCATCTACAATTTTCATAAGAGTAAAAAGTTCAATTAAGACTATTTTTATAAGTCAATAGTTTTAACCATCAAGAAGAATTTCATCCTAGCTTTTCAATAAAAATACTCATTACCATCAAAGAAGGAGAAGTATTAACATTTTATCCCTCTTGATTGGATGATCAGAATGATACTCCTAAATATGCTATTATGATGTTTACTATATGATTTAATTTGAAATGTTAACCAAAGAGACTTGCTCTAATGTCACATCTTGGTCCCTTATAGCACCCAAGAGGCAAGATGAATTGGGTGTTAATAATTTAAGCTATTTTCTATCCAAGACACTCAATTTAATAACAATCAATATATAATGACAACACAATCCTATATCTATTCTTCAAAAGATGTAGGATTTAATGTGCCTTGGATTTTTTTTTTGTCTTTCACTTTTGTCTTCACTTTGAATGATGCAAATTGTATTTTATTTTTCTTAAGAACTTGATGAAATATCTCTTGATTTATGTATGACTATAATTTGTTCCCATATTATTTTCATAAAAAATGAAACTCATTAATAGTAATTATATTTTGTTATCATTAAAATATTCAATCACTTTCAGTACAACAATGTATATGAAGAGTCAGCCATATCAATCCTATAATTAGATAACAGGACACTTTTTCTAACTTATTTCTGAAGGAATATGAACAGTAACTACTATAGAAGAGCACGTTAAAAGTCATTTTCTCATCTGGTACCAATTGATTCCTCCAGGAAACGAAACACATTGCAGGAGTTCCTGCAGAATGCTCGTCAAGTCCTAGTTTCCTAACTCCCGAACCTCAATGGCCAGTGAGTTTAGACGTGTAAAGTAAAACCATGAAATTGGAACCTGAAAACTGAAGTGCTCACTTTGAACTTAACAGAAATTTTGGATCTTGAAACGATAAGAAGACATGGAAAACAAACTCACGTAAGGTAAAAAGCAGTGCATACGAACAAATCAAATCTATTTCATATCTTCAAGGTACCTTGAAACTAAATTTCTTGGTAGCCATCCGAGATTGATTCTGTTAACCGTTAGACGCCAACACATGTATACCTCTCCAAGTTTCTATAACTTCGATAGTCTGTCAAGTAGTGACATGCATGTGCCTTAGTTCTAATAGGAGACAGTGAGCTTAGCTTCTTCAAAGCACGAATTAGACACTGAACACTGAACTTGCAAATCTTATCAGAATCCATTTTCGGGAAAAGCTAGGACTAAACCCTTGGAAACGTAAGGAGTTAAGACGTCTGTCTCCTGTTTTGCGGAGTCCCAATAATGACACTCCGGTTCTTGTCTGAAGAACATAAACTTCCATTTACTATCCCTGCTACTGTCACAAGTGCATTTTTAATAGCCATAGTATTGGAGGTAAGCTTTTCAATGGCAGAAACTGCGTCTAAAATAATGATCCTACTCCTATCTTTACTATCATCCTCTTGGTCAGCTATAGCTATACGACGCTGTGGCAACTGTGGTCTCACTCCAGTTCCATACCCACTTAGCACAGGACCAGATTGTGGCGACCAGTTCTACAAGATCCGTTGCACTGCAGGAACTTTATGGTTCGATGCTTTAAATGGAGCATCTTACAAGATCACATCCATTAACCCACTAACCCAGAGGATGACCATCGAACCTGCAATCCAGACAGCTAACTCCTGCATATCAAGTGATTTCCATAGCCAAGGAATACAGCTCAATCAGAGTCTTCCATTCAACATTACTAGTTCTAACACCATTCTGTTGTTTAATTGTAAAGATGCAGTGTTACAGTTGAAACCACCTATGGACTGTGGAGCGACTAGCATTTGCCATAATTACATCAAGGAAAAAGCAGCTGCTTGTGTGAGTGCACCATTGTGTTGTACATTCAAAACAGGGGGATTACAAGATAGTTATGAGATTAAGGTCTATGATGGAGGGTGTGAAGCTTATCAGAGCTTTGTGAACTTGGATGTTAAAAAGGTGACAGCGGAGCAGTGGCCTGTTCCAGGGGTAGAGATTGGATGGACGTTGCCTCAAGAGCCAATCTGCAAAACGCAGATGGACTGCAAAGAATTGCTAAACTCAAAATGTTTTGCTGATGGGATTAAGCTTGGACAGAATAGATGCTTCTGTGATTCTAAATTTAGGTGGGATTCAATCAATGGATTGTGTCAAAGTCAAAGTAAGTGGTAGAGTTTTCATGGTGTAGTTCTTCTTTTTTGTTCTTGTTTCCATGATTTCGTTTTGCTAATTAACGCTTTAATTACTTTGCAGATGTGCAGATGATGAAGTGTAGCCCTGGGAAGGCTTGCAAGAAAAAGAAGAAAAAGACAGCACTCCTTGCTGGTATGTGAACATAATGTAATAACAGATCAAATTAGCTACTGAAAAGAAGAAAGATTTGCGTTTTTGTGAGTAATGATTTCCTGTTTGAATCCTTTCAGGAGCTGCTCTGGCAGGAGGGGCAGTCCTACTCATGGCCCTAAGTGGTGTTTTATTCTACAAGCAACACCATAACTCAAGAAGAGCACAGAAGAACTTGATCAAAGAGAGGGAAGAGAAGTTGAATCCCAAAAATAGTGGAAAATCCGCCAGGATTTTCACCGGCAAGGAGATAACAAAGGCAACCAACAATTTCTCCAAAGCCAACCTCATCGGAACTGGTGGGTTCGGTGAGGTATTCAAAGGCGTACTTGAAGATGGAACCGTAACAGCCATCAAGCGTGCAAAGCTTGGAAACACAAAGGGAACAGATCAAGTTCTTAATGAAGTTCGTATACTCTGTCAGGTGAATCACAGGAGGCTGGTAAGATTACTTGGCTGCTGCGTTGAGCTAAAGCAGCCCATCATGATTTATGAGTATATCCTAAATGGTACTCTATTTGAACACCTTCATTGCAACCATTCTGGTAAATGGACTCCATTGACATGGCTCCGCAGGCTTCGCATTGTTCATCAAACTGCAGAGGGTCTAACCTACCTGCACTCTGCTGCTGTTCCTCCGATTTACCACCGAGATGTCAAGTCTAGCAACATTTTACTTGATGAAAGACTGAATGCCAAAGTTTCTGATTTTGGCCTGTCAAGACTAGTTGAGGCAACTGAAAATAATGATACCCATATCTTCACTTCTGCTCAGGGCACTCTTGGCTATCTCGACCCTGAGTACTACCGGAATTTTCAGTTGACCGATAAAAGTGATGTTTATAGCTTTGGAGTTGTTTTGTTGGAGGTGCTGACTTCTAAGAAAGCTATTGATTTCAACAGGGAAGAAGACAATGTGAACTTGGTAGTTTATATAAAGAAGATAATGGATGAGGACAGGTTAATGGAGGCTTTAGATCCATTTCTCAAGGAAAGTGCAAGCAAGTTAGAGTTGGAAACCATGAAAGCATTGGGATCTCTAGCATCAGCTTGTTTGGATGAGAAGAGACAGAATCGACCTTCAATGAAAGAAGTTGCAGATGAGATCGAGTATATCATTAGTATTGTTACTGAAAAGGCTTCAAAATCCTAGTTCTATCTGTTCTTCCTAGCCTTAGCAATTCAAACATCAAGAGTTCAACGAATATATTTGCAATTCGGGATTGGAAATTATGTATTTTTCACAAACTATTTTTGTGCTGGAAATCCTTCCTTTTTCAATTTCTATTAAACATATGTTTAAGTGATTTTGCATTAACAACGTTAACGGTAGAAATAGAGGTCAAATAGTGAGTATCAATAAGGCAGACACAGAAAGCTTAGCCAAAATTGCAACTTTGCATTAAGCAAAACACTTTTGTCAAGTAGCAACTGAAGCATAACATTCTAAACTCAGCCCAAAAATCAGGCATTTGATCTTAAAGAAAAAGAAAATAGGAATTTACACATAAAGTAGAGATGATGCCCTCATTTTGTGTATTAACTGGGTCTGGGCAGGAGCACTTAAAGATTGTTTAAACAGAGGCTAGTATCCACAACATCACATGAGATGATACCCCTATAAGGAGCCAGGTGAGGAAAGCCATAAGTACAGCAATCTCATATCGGTTACACGACAGATTTGTTTGAACCTTGCAGAACTTCAAGTCTCTTGCATATAGAACCACAACACCCGCTGACGAGCATGCAGCAGCAAGTGATAACAAAGCTGTTACCTGCACATTTCATACCACAGATCTTGTTCATCCCAAATAACTTCCTATATTGGATGAAAGAAGTGACCAACAATTTCCAAGTGAGCAGGTCCGGCAAAGAACCATGTCTTTCAGTGAAAATTAGAGTACACTTTAAAACAATAGAAGGTATCAAATAATTTTCCATCATAACAGCAAAGAAAGCTGTAAGCACTAATTATCCCCTGTAATTCAGGCTCCGAGAAGAGTAAAAACAGGCACTCCCCTTTCAACTAAGCATGAAGGATCTTCCCAAGGAGAGATTGAGAGCACATTTAAACCTTTTCAACTAATAATGAAGAATCTCATAATTAATTCACAGAGCTCCAAGAGGTATTATCAGCTCTCTCTCTCTCTCTTTCTGTGTGTGCATATGTGTTTCTATTTAACCAATTGAGCAAATTTGCCATCACACTCACCCATCCCGCTCCTGGGGAACCGACTCGTATATATCATCTGTTTAAAAGAAGTATCTACAAGTGCAGCTCCCAGAAAAATGAAATATCAAAGATGATGTCTATGAGTCTTGATGTTTACTATTTCACGTGATAATGTCAATCCTACAAAGTCTTAAGGACAAAAATTTCTCAGCAAATCAAGATCATCAGAAGTTTCAGAAATTTGAAACCCTTTATCAGTGTCCTTTTGTGACATAATAGAATAAAACAGTAGTATAATGAAGAACTATTTGTCACGGTTTTTAATATAGGAAAAAAATTGAAGACAACAAAGCAATTCAGATGCTGCAATATAATGAGTGTTGCTAGCTAGAAAAATACATAAATACATGTTAAACATGTTTGGTGGGGATCAAAAGCACAGAGATTCCCCCCAAAGACATTAAAAAAAATAAAGGTCAAGGAAAACAGCTTTTTACCCAATCGCCAACAACAAACAGGCTCACTAGAACTGGGTTCTGAAGGTCTCTCTTTCTCCTCAAAGCATAAACATCAAGACAGGCAAGTCCAAAGCTCCACAGCAACTGGAGCCCCATCGATGCGATCAAGTAGCTGAAGCACAAATATCATTGTAAACTTATAGTACACCTTCACTTTTTAAATGCAAATCAGGGGCATAAAAAGGTATTATCTTTCGCAAAAAAAGCTCCTTTTACATCCCTTGATAAGGAAATCAAAAAGCAGCATATAACAATCTTGGAATTACTTGAAGCTATAGAAAATATCATTGTCTGCACCCAATTCTACTGATCAGACATGATATAAGGACTTGTAATAGCTCTATGAAGACATCATTTCTTTGGCCATTCATAAAATAGTAGGGAATTTAACTTGCAGTATTCAGGCTGTTTCCCAGTA
Source organism: Erythroxylum domingense (assembly GCA_025594535.1). NCBI lineage: Eukaryota > Viridiplantae > Streptophyta > Magnoliopsida > Malpighiales > Erythroxylaceae > Erythroxylum > Erythroxylum domingense. The sequence continues at coordinate 32,587,580 of JANQBM010000004.1, forward strand.
ATGCAGCAACTGTTCAGGGTAAAAAGTCCTCAACTTCCAATGTAAAGCACAACAAAAGAACCAATTGCCAATCTACCATAGTGATGCAATTTTGTTCAGCGTAAAAAGTCATCAACTTCCAATATAAAACACAAAAAGAAGCAACTGCCAATCCATCACAGTAATGCAACCAATCAACCAAACATTAGGAGTTGCAAAACATTAAATTCCCATCACCTATAACACGTTTTTTATCAAACAAATCTGAGCTCACCCAGATTGTCTCCTTAAAACACAAACACAAAAGAACCAAACTAGAGGTCAAAATAAATCAAGAAACGCAAAAAAAAAAAAAAAGAAAGAGTACCAAAAAGCAGTGTAGTCAGAGAAGCTATTAGCAGAGACCATAATCCCAATAGAAGCAGCAGCAAAACTACATTGCCCTATTCTCAACACCAACCCACTAACCGTCCCTGGACTTCCTATCAATTCCTTCATATTCCCACTTCTATATATATATGTATATATAAAACTACTACCAATCAAGAGGCCCTAAGGACCTCTCTCACTCCCTCAAAATTAAAACCCTAGCTCTCAAATCCGCTCCTCCATGGATGCAAATCTGCAAACTCTTGATTGATCGATTGGTGACTAGTGATGCCTTTTTTCACATCAGAGAAAGAAGGAATCGAGTGAGACCGATGGAATTGGAATTGAAATGTTATGTCTATTAGATTAGAAAACGATAGATTTCTCTTAAAAAACACAAAATTTCTGTCTTTTTGGGCAAAGTTGTTTCATAGCTTGTCGAGAAGTGTACTCATGAGCTGTTAAACAGGGATAGTCCTACGTGGCATCGCTTTCCCCTCCTTCTCTCTCTCTCTCTCTTTCTTTTATTGTTCTACTTTGGATTAACGCCAACATGATTATTACTATTAAGTAATGATTAAAAAGCTTAATTCCAATTATATTATAAAATTTTCAGTCATTTTTACTTCCTTTTTTACTTTTTGGAGCAATTTATTTTAATAATAATTGTTATTAAAAATTAATCAATTTATTAATTGATCGTTAATTTTTATTAATTAAAATTAATTAACTAATAAGGATAATCTTTCTTATTTATATTTTAAAATTTTTAATTTTATTTAATTTTTAATTAATTTTATAACAGTTTAATGCCGTTGAACCTTTTAAACCTTAAACCTTTTGTCTTACTAGTTTAACTTTAATTCGATTTTTAAAACATTGCTATTAAGTATTAAGAATTAAATATATTAACTCTTTTATTGATTATTTGTTTTCATTTTAAAGTATTTTTATTGTATTATTTAATTATAGTATAATTTTATCATTTATATTTTATTAAATTTATTCAAATAATATAATATAAAATTTTATTATAATAAAAATATGTTAGTACACATATTTAATTTAATATGACATATTTGATACATTAATTTGTTATTCTAATATTACATTATTAGAAAATACAATGTTTTCTAATAATTAACTCAAAAAGCTATCAACCTGACCTCAAGCGTTGGTGTTCACAATTGGTTTGGTGAGGTAGGACCCGCACACGCTGATCTGGCATGAAATTTGATTGGGCTTAAGGCTCTAAGCAGGGGTCCAGCAGCCTGAAGTGCTATCGGATAATTTATTTTTTATTTTTAAAAAATCTAAAACAATATTAATTTTTTAAACGAAGTCGTTTTGAATTAAAAATTTTCAAAATTTGGACCGACCCAACACAAAACTTGAAATTTTACAAAATAAATGCCAAAAACTTGGTCTAGCTGACTTTGGAATCATGTCAAACTAGGTTGGCCGGGACTTTTTATTGAACCCCTAATTTTAATACATAGGCATGACTAGTTTTTTGGCAATAGTTAATTCAAATCTAATTTTTATTAGTAGATTTTATATTTTGCTTATATTAAAATTTTTAATATGATATTAGTATAAGTTGGTATAGATTATTAATTTTTTAGTTTTTTGTCTAGATGTTCAGTCTTAACAATTCGATCCGATTATTACTATATTTATTTCAAGTAACAACTGAATGTCTAATTCTAGTTGTATTTGAAGGAAAATGTTAGAATATCTCATATTGACTAGACATGAAAATGTTAAAAAATTTATAAATAATAAAAATAAATTATTCAAAAAATTAATTTTAATCATTTTAATAAAGATTAACCAAACCTAACTTTTTACTAGTGGACTCTAGAGTTATGGCGAAATTGGATAAGATTAAATATATATTTTATTTAAAATAAAAGCAATGTCACTTTCTTAAAAATTTCAGAATTTGGGTTTGACCTCATCCCGAAAAACCTTGTCGATCCTAATCCTGACCCTTATTCAGGAAATCATTAAACAAAGTGCAAGGAATCTTCTAACATGAATTGGTTTCATACTTTTTATCCACTTGTCTTGGTATTTGGACCATGAGTGACATGTTTGAAAATTTGCCACCAAGTAAAGAAATGGGTGCTGAAGATGATGGAAGACGATTGAATAATAACAACCTTCTAATTTATTAAATGATATGTTTCTAGAAGATAAGAAGAAAGAAGCCATCATCTCAAAGCAGATGTAGAAAGCGACTCGTCAAATCAACTTATACGTCTAGTTGCGTCCACACGGCGAAAGTAAAAGCATTCAAATCCATCAGAGTTGACAATGTAATCTCCACTGCAGTTCAGTCTTATAAATACAATCCTTCTTTCTTGTGTATCGGATCAGACATAGTTGGTGTTTTCGTGATTTAAGTTTTATCTGAACAAAAATGGCACAATCCATCAAGTTCTTCGAGTTGAATAACGGATCCAAGATACCCTCTGTCGGCCTTGGCACTTTACAGGCTGCCCCTGGCGTCGTTGAAGAAGCTGTCATCACCGCCGTTAAGGTACCCCAACTTTACTTATGAGTGGCTGCCGTAGTATGTTGTCTGTGGATACTTCATATTTGTTGTTTGTGATCACGCAGGTTGGATATAGACACATTGATTGTGCACAGGTTTATGGAAACGAGAAGGAGGTGATGATTCTGCCTGCTTTGTTCTGTTCTTCTTTCAATAATTGTCCCTTTCTTTTAAGATCATAGACGATGGTTTAGTTTCACAATTGGCAATCTGGTTTTGTAGATTGGTTGTGCGTTGAAGAAGCTGTTTGATGATGGTGTGGTAAAGCGTGAGGAGTTGTTTATCACTTCCAAACTCTGGTACGTGTTTCTGCTGATAGTTTGTATGGAGAAAACTGTCAAATGGAAAGCTGATTTTGGTTTTATGGGGTCTGCAGGTGTTCTGATCATGCACCAGAAGACGTGCCACTGGCATTAGATAGAACTCTTAAGGACTTGCAACTCGACTACGTAGATCTGTATCTGGTATGCTCCCAATACAACAATGTCTGTCATCCTTAAAAATTGCTTCGTGTCTGTGTTATTATGTTCTTTTGTAACTGTTTTTCTCCAGATCCATTGGCCTGTCAGTATGAAGAAGGGATCGGCTCCCTATGACTTCGAAAATATTACACAACCTAACATACCCAGCACATGGAGAGCCATGGAGGCACTGTATGATACAGGCAAGGCAAAAGCTATTGGAGTTAGTAATTTCTCTTCCAAAAAGCTCGGAGACCTCATAACAATTGCTCGTGTACCTCCTGCTGTTAACCAAGTAGAATGCCACCCTGTATGGCAACAGCCAAAGCTTCACGAATTCTGCAAATCCAAGGGAGTTCACATAACAGTAAGTTTTGCTTCTGCAACTCTTTTTTTCTCGACCTTATAGCCACTTGGACTTCAATTTTATGCCGATTTATAACAATTTGTTTTCCTTCTGAACCATGCAGGCGTATTCACCATTAGGATCCTCTGGTTCAGTATTTGTTAATACTGACGTTCTTAAGAATCCCACCATCAATATGGTTGCTGAAAAATTGGGGAAGTCTCCTGCTCAAGTTGCTCTTCGTTGGGGACTGCAGATGGGTCACAGTGTACTTCCAAAGAGCACAAATGAAACAAGGATCAAGCAGAACTTCGACATTTTCGACTGGTCTATCCCTGAACACCTGTTTGCCAAGATTTGTGAAATTGAGCAGGTATCGAAATGTTTACTTGTATGTACTAATAACGCTTGATTGGGTTTTAGATTACTGACAGAGCTTTACCGTTTTTAAACATTGCAGGAGAGGCTAGTCACAGGTTCCTTCTATGTGCATGAGAATGGACCATACAGGACGGTGGAAGAACTGTGGGATAATGAATGAGGACATTAAACCACCAGATGTATCAGATTTTTGTATTTTGGTTGCTATACCACAGACTGTCCTTGTTAGTCCTGCCTATTACTTTCTACCGTACTATAAGAGGGACCTTTTGAAATAAACATACCTGAAACTGAGCTCTGTTGTTCCAATGTTGAATTTGGATGTAAACTTGGTTTTTGTATCAGAGTTTCTCTATTTCCTTGTACAAGATCTTATTGACTACCTTTTTCCTTAAATTTGACTCGATCTAATCCTGGAAAAACACCCTGCAAAATAGAAAAAGCAACATAAAAAGAATGCAGAACCTTTTGTAAAATCTTCACTAAGCACATTGAATCCTTATCTTCGGGCCGTGTTATAATCTAACCACCATGCGGGTTGAAACGCAAGAAAGAACAAACACTTGTATATCAATGCCATTTTATTCTACAAAAAAGATGTCATAGATGCCAGCTATAGATTACAATTATGGCGTGCATGACAGAATCAACAACGCCGACTTTTAAGATCAATTCTGCATTAAAATTACATTCCATTTCTCAACTTTTCCATTGCTTTTGTTGCAATTGTAAGCACATCAACAAAAGCAGAAAACGAGGCTCCAATCAATGGTTGTCCATATTAGTTTAAAAGCAAAGAGACAATTGATTGGTAAGGTAGAAACAGTTCAGCACTCAATTAACTGAAACAATAAACCCCAAGAACTAAAATAAAACAACCGAGCTATCAGAACTTGATGCCTTTTTTCTTTTTTTCAGCCAATCAAACTAGTAAAGCGTTTTAACATAAGAAGTCATTCTCGGATCATATTACAACTTGCCACTACTTCATAACTCATTACAACCATTGTTGGCATCATATTGAACTCTTCAATCCTTCCCCCTCAACTTATACTTTCAACATGTTGCAGCTCAACTTCCAGATGTTAGTCAATTTCTGTAAAGGGAAGTTTCTGATTCTGTCCTTCAGGTTCTGTAGCTCTTTTTGGTACGCAAAGCAAATAATTAATTGAGAAATATTATAAACAATATTTACCCAACTCATGCTGTAATCTGTCCATCATCAATACAAATCAAACAAACCAGCAAGTATTCCTGAAGAATCATTAGGGGAAAACTCACACTGACAACTTTCCATTGGAAACAGACATAAGTCTCTTCACTTTATCAGGCTGCAACTGCATCACAAAACAAAATCATCAGGTTCCAGTTACATAACAAACTTCACAAAAGTGAGATGCTTTCCTTATCAACAGCTAATGCTGCACCCCACAATCGAAGCGTTCTCCTCAGAATCGAACGCTTGTCAGAGGTTTTGCAGGAATTGATTGAGTTTTCCTTCATTAGGGATGAAAATATTTGAGTATGTGACTTTTTCTTTCGTCTTCTTCGTTGATTATACAGCTCATCATCATTATCACTGTTTGATTCATATTTGCAGGGACAATTTGGATCGCACATGCTGGGATCAACACCCCAGATGATATGCTACAATGATGACTTACATAAACCGGATCTCCATAATGAATCGGAGGATGTTTGCCTTCTGTTCGAGACATTACAGGTTGTAGCATCAAAACTAGGCCAATAATAGTTGAAGTACTTGGTTGATCATCAGTAGGCTTGGAGTAGATAAATTTCACCGATCCATCTCTAAGAGTAAGAAGAATTAGAGGGATGGTCGTGTGAAATGAGTGCCATAATTGCTAGCTCTTTCAAAGGCAATTGCTTGGGGATTTGGACGATAGTGGTTTGATCATTGGAACGATCAACAACCATATAAAGAATATCTGTAATAGAGTTTGGAAGTTCAGATCTACAACGTGATTCTGAAGACAATAAATGATCTAATGATGTAGAGTAGCCATAATTGCTACAAGATCTTGTTTAACTCCAGTGATTTGGATTTGAACCTGGAGTCTTTCAGATAATATTGGATCATCCATTTTGATGCTGAAATAGGTGTTATTGTGAGGATGACACTTCTATTGTTGACAGTCGTAAGCAAATAGTCAATGTGAAAAAGAGATATCCTGACTATAGCAACTATTCTATTTCTTTCATGAAGAGTAAGAGCAAGTCGAACTGGTCCAACATACGATGAGAATAATTCTGCTTTCTCTAAAGAGAGATAAGCTCCTTTGAGATCTCCAACTTTATGTATTGCTCTGCAGAAGTAGCGTGTAAACTACATTATTCAAGACAAAAACTCTGGATGATTTCTTTTACTTTAGGGCAATTTGTAGAGAGAATAGTACGAATACTTCTAGTCCAAAAATGATCTCTATAATATATGCTGTACGTGGTAAGCAAAGGAAGAGAAGTATTATGGATACGACTTTCTGCTGGAAGATGGGTAATTTCTGAAAGATTGTGGCGTTGTACCCTTGAACCAAAAATGACTCTCTTGTTATGACTCTTAAATTTGTGAAATATTGCATCGTAAAATAATATGATAAGTAATTAATTTGAGTCAAATTTAATTAGTTCAGCTTAAACTTAAGAGTTATGTTGAATCATTATATAAATAATATTTAATTAATACAAGTATAGTGTTTATTGTGCATATATTTTGTTGCTATTTTTGACCGAAATTAAATAGAATGAATTTTTCTAAAAAATTGAAAATTAAAAAGAGTTTTTTTTTGAACATTATGAATTTTTTCTAAAATTTATTAAACTAAGTAGAGGTTTACTTATTTTACTCTTCTATTAGATCGTAAATTATGTCATTCATATAAATATAATTTTTTAAAAAGTATTATTTACTTGTTTATGTTAAAATTAGAAGTAAAAAAATTTTCAAAATCCCAAATTTATCATAATTTACTAATTTAGAATTTCAAAACCCACGATACTCTTGGTTTTGATTTTTTGTAATTTTTATAAATGTAATCATACAATAATTAATAATTAAAATTAATATCATTTAAATATTTAATTAATTTTAGTTTTGTAATTACATAACATTTTAAAAATAGTATTCAATTTTTAAAATTTTTTATTTAAGTGACTAAACTTTAAAAAATTAAATATTTTAATTTAAAAGTAGTTTTTATTATTAATATGACTAATAGAGTAATATAAATACTGAAATTTAGAGGGAGTATGAAATATCTTCTTATTTGGATAAGTTTTGAGTATCAAATATATATTCACAAATATGTTTATTGCGAGAGATTTAAAATACTATTATATTAAAGTTTTAATAAATATAAAATATTTGAAAGTTTAAGATATCACTAATATTGTTAGAATTATTATTTTTATAAGCAATTCTATTATTATGTTTTACCATATTTAAAATACAATATTAAATTTTAATAAATTGAAATTTGTACCTTCTAAAAAACAGTCCAGGCTCCTACTTTGCAAGTGTTTGGAGAAGATTGTGATGTACATATCCTTCTCTTTGTATTTGTTATAAAGATATTGTTTTTGTTACTTAGATCTGTAATCTTATAGTTATAAAGGAATAGCTTTATGGTTGCTCTAATTAAAAGAAAGGAAAATAATTTATTAAAAAATTTTAACAAAAAAATAATAAATAATTTTATGTAATAAAAAAATACTATAAAAATTTAATATTTTCTTACTTCACTAAAAAGATTCCAAATGCATAAACTGGACAAACAAGTCGTACAAATGCAGCGACGGCCAAATTTCCATAGCTTCGAATCCTCAGTCTTTTGGTGCTTCGATCCCACGCTTCAACGGTTTGGGGAGTGAAAAATGGCGGACGAGGTTATGTCCTTTGAACTTAACACCGGAGCTAAGATGCCGTCCGTCGGACTCGGCACATGGCAGGCTGAGCCTGGTGTAGTCGGCGCCGCTGTAGAAGCCGCTGTCAAGGTCTTTTTTCTTTTCCACATCGTTTTGGGTAACCATTACTCGGATCGTTTCGTATCTTGAACTGAACTAAGAACGGCTTCTTCTGCTATGCAGATTGGGTATCGACACATTGATTGTGCGAAAGCCTATAACAACGAAAAGGAGGTAAACTCTTCACATCGTGTAAGCTAAGGTTGAAAGTAAGTTTATAATTTAACCAAGTGATGTTTTAGATTGGTGCGGTTTTGAAGAAGTTGTTCGATGATGGAGTGGTGAAGCGAGAAGACTTGTTTATCACCTCCAAACTTAGGTTTCTTCCTCTCTTCCTTAATTCAATTCCAATGTGGTTGCACTGTAATGCATGTCTAAGACAAAGCTATTTGAAACAGGTCCAATGAAAATTATCCTGAGGATGTATCAGAAGCTTTGGAAGGAACCTTGCGCGATCTGCAGCTTAATTACATTGATCTTTACCTTGTATGTTGTTGCCTGATCGGATACCTGTTTGAATCTGAACAATTAAGCATGCAATTGGAAAGAATTTCCATCAAAAAAGGCATTTGTGCATGATTTTTAGAAGCAATTCCTTCCATTGTTTGAGGCAGGCTTGGACTTGTGGACAGCATTATCTCTGCTTTTGTTCTAGCTTGTAAATACAGAAAAACCATGAAGTGATAGAAAACATGGTTTAAGATTTGAGTTTGATCTCGTAGATCCACTGGCCGCTTCGGAGGAAGAAGGGAACAGTCGAATTTGGCCCTGAAAACTTAGAGCTACCAGATACTCCGGGCACATGGCGAGTGATGGAAGCACTCTACGATTCTGGCAAGGCTCGGGCAATTGGCGTTAGCAACTTCTCTTCAAAGAAAATGGGAGATTTGCTGGAAGTGGCACGCATTCCTCCGGCAGTTAATCAAGTGGAGTGCCATCCTTCATGGCAACAAACCAAGCTACGTGCCTTTTGTCAATCTAATGGGGTGCACCTTTCTGTAAGTTGGCATTATCTTTGGTTACATTTTCCGATTGTCCATTGTACTAACATACTCTTACAGAAATTGTAATTCTTAATTTAATTTTGATTTGTTCTCTTCTAGGGATATTCACCGTTGGGATCCCCTGGTACCACATGGCTTAAAAGTGATGTACTCAAGAATCCTATACTAAACATGGTTGCAGACAAATTGGGCAAAACTCCTGCACAGGTTGCTCTTCGCTGGGGCTTGCAAATGGGTCATAGTGTACTTCCTAAGAGTACTAATGAAGCAAGGATTAAGGAAAACTTCGATGTCTTTGGATGGTCTATTCCTGAGGAATTGTTTGCCAAGTTTTCTGAAATTGAGCAGGCAAGCAAATTCATTCTCCTATTACTATGATATTGTTATTTTTATTGTCAGCTTGGGGTTCCTGTTCTAGCGTCTGGTATTTTGGGTTTCTTCTATGCATAAGAAACTGCTCCTGACAGATGCTTTGTGTTCGATTCTGCAGGCAAGATTGCTGAAGGGGAATGCGTTTGTCCACGAGACTCTGGGTGCATACAAGAGCATTGAGGAATTATGGGACGGTGAGATTTGAGGTGTCAAGTGATTAAGTTCCTACCATATTTAATAGTTGTTTTCACATTGTTCATAGTACCAAGCATTGGTGCTAAAAGTTTTCAATGTTCTTGTTTGATGTTAAATTTAATCTAAATATACATTTAGTACGTTGGGTATGATTCAGTCTGACTCAACTTGAAATCAATAGGTAAAATATAAAATTTCCAACTAATGAACTCATTTCCTGTTTTGACTCGATAATGGGGCACTAAAAGTCGGAATTATTTGGAACTTTTCAAGTCGTGTATCACATGTGAAACCCATCGCTTGGGACTAATTTTGCAGGCAAGACTTGTAAAAGGGACTGCATGCGTCCATGAGACTTTTGGCCCATATAAGAATCTTGAGGAACTATGTGGGATGGTGAGATTTCACTTGTGAGATGAGTTGGCTTTCATGGTCATGGAACCTAATATACAATTGGTGGAATATGGCTTTAATCTCAAGAATTGCATTGGTTGTGTTCATTTAAGTGGGAATCAATGTCCTATAACTTTACTAGTTAAAGGAAATACAATATTCCAAGTTCTAACTATGTTACGAAAAAGATGATTCCTAAATTTATTATGTTTATTAGGGATGATAATGAGCCGATTTATGGATTTAAATTTAGGTGTTTTCAACGAGTCAATAAATGAGCTAGGCTTAGGCTCAGACCAGCACGGGGTCTAATCTTTTTTAAATAAAATGATATCGCTTTGCTTAAAAAAGTTGGGTCTTGGATAGTCTAGGCTAGGATTTAATAAATTTTTTTTATACTTTTAATTTTAAGAAAATTATTTTTAAAAAAATTAACGGGACAACTCATGAATTGACACTTTGCTATCCAATGTTCATTAGGGTTAATTTTTTTAATTCTTATCAATGAACCAAAGAAACTATGGTTATTTAGTGGGAAAATATAGGGTTAATTATAAAAAATTAAATTTTAATTAATTTTACGATACTAACTTTAACTTTAAATAGTGATATTAAAATACTTTAAATTTTCAATTTTTATAAAAATAGTATGACTCTAAATTCTTTGCTAATGTGATTGATGTGATGAATATCAATGTTTTCTTCACATAATTGTCACATATTGTATTTTTGACATTTTACACGTTAAGGAAGCAATAAGAGCTAGGTAAGGAAGGAGTATTGACAAAGGAATAAAGAAAGAGTGCATAATTACTTTATAATATTTTATATTTTAAATTTCACTATCATCATCACCAACGTTCAATTGAAGACCCGTTGAGACGCGAGTATGAAGAGATTCGATAGTTTGTAGCCTTACTTTTACCTAATAAAAATATTATTTTCGATAGACCTACGTGCAAAGTGATACTTTAAATTTATTAAATCAAAATGTTTATATATGATAAAAATAATATATACATACAATGATAAAAACATAACAATCACATTCTTAACGTCGTGTTATTTTTTTAAAAAATAAAGGTCGAAATATTTTAATATCATTTTTTAAAATTTGGGATAATTTCGTAAAATTAAATAAAGTTTGCCATTTTTTTACGATGAATCCAAAAATATATTACATTCAATTTAATATTAAATGCACGTAAACCTAGTCAAAGTAGTATCTAAGTGCTATGTAAAAGAGGACCAATCTTACAAATTTATAAAGATTTCACAAATAATAAAATAAACTCATATTTGTTACTTTTGGAGTTTTGGTTGGGTCATTACTCCCTTCTTGATGTTACCAACTCTAAAATATTGGCATCTTAGCTTCTCACTTTCTCCATAGACCAGACGAATCAACAATGTCCTCCAAAATCTGTAATCCGGTTCAAAACGACAACGCAGAAGTCACATCAACTTGTATAGTATACGCCCACGTCTCCGGAGTCCGGACCGTTTCTGTTGTAACGACGTAAAAAGTTCTTAAACCGTTGGATCAAAGATTATGTTATCCGCTAGATTTCTTAAACGTGGCATTGTAGGCTACTGCCAATTGGCTGCAACTCCTGAGTCGAGTAAAACTGTAAATATTATCACTAAATTGAGCATTTTTGGAAAAAGCATAGATCTTTCCCCTATAAAAGCCATACCGTTATGCGCAATGTTACGTAGTTAAAGCACGGCCTTGTGGTACTGGTTCATTTCGACTCTGCGAGAGCTTGGGCCGAGTGGAAAATGGAGGGCGAGATTCGATTTTTTGAGCTTAACACTGGCGATAAGATGCCGTCGGTGGGACTCGGCACGTGGCAGGCTGAGCCTGGAGTCGTTGGTGCCGCCGTGGAAATCGCCATCAAGGTTGTTTTTCTGCCCCTCATTTTTTTATTCATCTCCGTCGTTAATCTCTTTTGGAATGGATTGTCTTGTTCTAACTAAGAAATGATTGTCTAACTCAGAATGGATACCGCCACATTGATTGCGCAAGTGCTTATGATAACGAGAAAGAGGTCAAATCAGTTAGTGGTGTTTTGATTTCGTTTGAAGTTGCATCATAGTCCTAGTTTTAGCTTGACGGAATTGATCCAGGACGATAAATTTTTTCCTGTAGATTGGTGCGGTTTTGAAGAAGCTGTTCGACGATGGTGTCGTGAAGCGGGAAGATTTGTTTGTTACCTCTAAGCTCTGGTATGTTCCTTATTTATCACCTTTGTTTTTCTTCTTGTTTCCCTCCTTTTCTCTTATGGATCATTGTCAATTTTGCTCGTCTTTAGTAGTAAACATTAGTTCAATTCAGTGGAGTTGTTATGTAAGGCATATCTGACAAAACTGATGCAATCAGGTGCAAGGACCACGCACCAGAAGATGTACCAGTGGCATTGGAAGCAACATTAAAAGACTTGCAACTTGATTACATTGATCTGTACCTGGTATGTGGTTTTCTGACAGGATATTGATTTAATGTTGTCTATGTGTTGTGATTGGCTTCAATTAGTTGTTCATCATATTCTTGGTATTGGCTCTCATCTATTTGGGGGAGATCTGTGCCTTGACCAGGAAAACTATAAGGTGTTTAACCCTGGTGGCGGCTTGAGAGGCATGACCGCATGAGTACTTTTGCAACTACCCGGGGTTAAAACTGGGTAGATGTATGATATGAGCAAGTAAATACTTTCTGATGTACCAAATACAAAATAGTGGAGAAAATTTTCAAACAGGACACCTTTAGATGATCCTTTAGATGTTTTTGTTGACATTGTCGAGACAGGCAGAGTAATGACCTAATCTCCACGTTTGCTTATATCTAGATTGTAAATTCAAAGTTTGGTAGCATTTGAGTTTAGTTCAGTTTGATATTGTAGATTCACTGGCCAGTGAAGATGAAGAAGGGCTCAATTGGCTTCAAGCCTGAGTACTTTGAGAACCCAGATATTCCTGGAACATGGAGAGCACTGGAAGCACTCTACTACTCTGGGAAGACTCGTGCTATTGGTGTGAGCAATTTCTCTACGAAGAAACTCGCAGATTTGCTGGAAGTGGCTGAGGTTCCTCCAGCAGTCAATCAAGTGGAGTGTCATCCTTCGTGGCATCAGGCCAAGCTACATGCCTTCTGCCATTCCAAGGGAGTTCACCTTTCTGTGAGTGTGTAAAATTATGGTTACTCCTCAACTTTCTAGTCGATACTATTTAGATTAGGGAAGTCATTTCTTACTAATGAAAATCTAATTGATTAGTTAATTTTGGTTCCTTGAACTTTTAGGGATATTCACCTCTGGGATCTCCAGGCACGTCATGGATCAAAGGTGATGTGCTGAAGACTCCTATAGTAAACATGGTTGCGGAGAAATTGGGCAAAACTCCTGCACAGATTGCTCTTCGCTGGGGCTTGGAAATGGGTCACAGTGTACTCCCTAAGAGTACGAATGAAACAAGGATTAAGGAAAACTTTGATGTCTTTGGATGGTCTATTCCTGTGGACTTGTTTGACAAGTTCTGTAAAATTGAACAGGCACGCAACTTCTTTCTCCTTTGTCTATGCTTCTGTACTATACTGCTATTGCTATGTTACTTATGCTTCATTACTTGGAGAAACAAACAAACCAGATTTCCCAACTAGTGAACTCATCCTCTGATTTAACTCCATAATGGGCATTAAAGGATAAGATTATTTGAAACTTTTTAAGTCTTCTATTTCTGTGAAACCCATCATGAGACGAGCTTGATTCTGATTTTGCAGGCAAGACTTCTGAGAGGGACTGGGTTCGTCCACGAGACTTTTGGCCCGTATAGGAATGTTGAGGAACTATGGGATGGTGAAGTTTAATCTCTGAGACGAGTTGGATTTTGTGGATCCTCGTATAAAATGGATGGATGATGTAGTGAAAAATTTCTACATACATTTACATTCTTCTGTCTTTAGAAAAGTTTCAGAACTTTTGAACTTTGCATTCATCTAAATCTGTTAGTCAACTTTCTGTAACTTCCAGAATCACCACGTTTCATGTGGAGGACTGTTGATTACATATCTGTTGGTTTTGATTTTAGTGTGATTTTGTTCACTTCCTGCTCACTATCGAGTAATAGCAAAGCAAAAGTATCGTGTTTCCTAGCCACAGTCCGGGACTCCTCTCACATCTTGCTCTGTACTGGATTCATAATCCTGTACATAAACTTGATTCGTCCTTTGGAACTAGGTGATGTCTTTGGGAATTGTATTCTAAGCAGAGAAACTGTTAAAAACTCCTGTTCTGGTAGCCCTTTTTGATATGGTCTTTCTTGCGGACATAGTTGGCCAAGCTCTCTTCAATTCAGCTGGAAAAGGTAATTGAATGGTGATTTTCCTAGTGATCGTCCATTCCTGAGTTTGAGAGGTCTTGAAAGATTAACATAGACGACATATTTCACTTGTAACTTTAAAATATTAATTTATAAGATTATTTTTATATATAAATCGTCATTTTCTTATTTTTAAATGATGATAGAAAATTTATCACATCTAATACATTCTTGACCAAAGAAATGGATCTCGTCCCGTACCGGTCGGTACAAAATAAGGGTAAATAGAACTGAGTTTAAATACTGATCGGTACCGACTGGTACCGAAAACTTTGAAAAATATAAGAACTAAATTGCAAACTTTTCAAAATTTTTTTAAAACTTCCCGCCACCTCTTTTTTTGAAATTATTTAGTTAAATTTTTATTGTAATTTTTTAATTTTTAATTTTTAAAATAAAATAAATATTTTATTACTAATAATAATTATACATTAAATAAAAATTAAAAATAAATTATTTTATTTAAATTTATTTTAATCTTTTATATAATATTATTAATAAAGTATTAATAAAAATATTTTATTTTTAAAAATAAATAATTTAAAAATTGTTATTTATAAACTTATATTTATTATATATATTTTTAATTATTAAATCAAATTTTATTTGAAATATATATTTTTAAAATTAATTATATTTATTAATAATTATTAAATTAATTTTATAAATTAAATTAAGATAATTGTAATTTTAGTAATGATTAATTTTAATTAATTACATATATAATATATTTAATTGACAGCAAATTAAATAATATATGTTTTTTTTTCTTATTTCAATTCTACTTGGTTATTTCCTTATCACGAACTCTTGCTGTAAATTATAATAATTTGAGAGTTAAGGATATTTATTATTTTTTTATTAGATGTTTTGATGTAATTATTATTTATTATATAATGAAAATTGAAATTGTAATATTTTAAATATTTTATATTGTTCTTAATTTTATGTTTGTATGATAATGATTGTTTTTTCATATAAATTGTAATTATTATTTATATGTGAAAATTATTGTTATTTCATATTAATTGTGATTATTATTTATTTTTTTGATTTTTGGAGACAGGGTTAAAAATTCAGGACTATTTTGTAATTTTTAAATCATTCAAGGACTATTTCATAAATTTAAAAAATTACCTAAAATAGTACCCAATGTTAACCTATATCAGTAGAGTATCGTACCAGAACCTAATCCGGTATCAAATCTGGTACGATATTCATAACATTGTTCTTGACACGCCCAAATATAAATATATAAAATTTGTAGGGCTAGACAAATGCGAAAGCAAAAGACAAATTTTTTCATGTAATTTAAGGAATATTTTTAAAAAATTAAAATTAAAATTCTCATAGACAACTCTTAGTTTTATAGTTTTTTTAGAATTTTTTAAAATTTTAGTTAAAAATAATAATAAAATATACATAGGATGAATATCATATGTACTAATCAATTATTAATCGAAAATATTTTTTGATGTGTATGTCTTATCTTAATTTGCAGAAGCTCCTCGAAAAGACTATCTCCAGAGAGTCACGAGGATAATTAGTAGGGATCTCGTTAATTTTTTAAAAATTAAATGTATAACATAACTTTTTTTTAATTGAGTCCTAATTTATATTACTCAGGTCCAAATCTATATGAGACCTCATTTTTTTTTAAAATTATTATTTTACTTAAAAATATTAGACTTTGGATCGATACAGACCTAATTTAATCCATATACTGACCCACTGAAAATATTCAAATTTAAGCCTATAAGCAGTTCATTGTCATCATAACAGTGAGATTTATTAAAAGTTGTCTAGGTCACAGAATTTAGCTCCGAGCTGACTGTGAATTAAAGCTACATATGTATTATGAGTTAGACTAGACAAGATGTTCAATAAGGACACATTCTATTAGGGGATATTTTTTTTGTTTAGGGCGTCTTAGGAGACAAAAAAGTAGGGATAAGATCTGTTATACTGATTATAGTGTTTATATCATGTTTCATTAAATTTTATCCACACATTTACGTGAATTAATAAAGAGACAATCTATTATGGGATATTTTTTTTTGTTTAGGGTGTCTTAGATGACGAAAAGTAAGGATAAGATCTCTTATAATATAAGAGTCACATAAATATATAGATGAAATTTAATAGAACAGAGTTAGAATAAAATAAGTGGCACAGAAGATTTGATGGAAAAAAGTGGGATAGTATGTCATGATCATCATTCGAACGCTACTAGTGAACTAGTTTGGTTGAAATCAATGTTAACGTCTCCGAGGAGTTCATGAATTTATAGTGGCTTGTTTGATAAACAATGGATTGTATTAGTAGTTAACTGATTTTTATTAGTAGTTAGTTGATAGTTGATTTTATTAGTTGATATAACAAGCAGATAATATCAACTGTTTATTAAAAAAGTTTGGTAAAATTAACTATTTAATATTAGTTCTTGATGTGCATGATTTTAAAAAGAAAATTATAAGGACGTGAATTATATATTTCTTAATATTTTGTTGAATATTCTTATAAGAATTTAGATTTACATATTTAATTTTACAAAAATTAAGTTTATAACTTTAATAAAAAACAGAATAATAATAATAATAATAATAATAATAATAATAATAATAATAATTTAACGTTAAATTATCTATTAATATGAATGATGCAGCGAGCTACATCATATTAGTATTTTTTCATATAATATGTATGAATTTTATTATTTAATAAATTAAATATATCTATAATTATAGTATGACACATATACGAAATATAGTAGTTATATACTAAAAATATTAATTTGATGTGACTCTTTGTGTTCAAAAACTTAATATTATGATATTTTTAAATGTAAACTAATATTATAAAATTAAATAAGGATTAAAAATTTAATTAACCTATTTATTATATTCTTTCAAACTTTACGACATAATTGTACAATAAAAAAAGTCAACTTTAAAAACACGCATAGCAAAAGTAGAAAGTAAAGTGGATGACAATATGATCGTTAGGCAAATAGTTAACTCCAAAAGTTCCTCTTATGGAGCTTTTTGAAATAAAGTTATTGAGATTAAATAAGCTAACCAATAAGCTATTCACTAAATACATCAATAACTTTTTATTAAGATGATCAAAAAGTTAATTTTTAGTCAATAAGCTAAAAAACAGCTAATAAGCTGTTCAAGCATCTATTCACATAATTACCAATATGACTTTTCACGAGAGAATTAAATACATTAAAATTAATTATCACTATATACAAAAGCAATTTTAAGTTGAAAAATATTGTCTAAGATGCATACATATTCAATCAAAACATCTAAAAGTCTAAAATTCTTGCATTAACCTTGCACAACCACAATTTGTTACATAGATCAGGCATTTAATGCGTCAGGCTAGTCAGAGACGGCTCGGCCGACTTGGTTTTTTAATTAAAAAATAAAAATGATGTTGTTTTGTAATTTTTGAGAAAAATAAATCCGAGAGCTAAATTGCCATCTCTATACAAACCAAATGCCAAATACTTGCCAATAACCTCACTTATATGCGTTATCATCTTAAGAGACAGTAAAGCAAAGGTCCAAGTTTGTCACCATGAAACTCTAGGACAAAACACAAGCCATTGGAGCAGGTGTAGTAGTAACTCCGAGGAAATTTTGTGGCCAACTACTCACAAGTTTCCTAGTCTCAGCCTGAAATATCGTTAACAAAGTGGCACCTGTTGTACGTGACTGGTTTGATCTTGAGAGGAATCAGAAAACAAAGGCTGCCCGACTGATTCTGCCATTTTAAGTGGTTGTAGAAGATGATGAATGAAGACAAACATAAACATGGGCCTTTATACTTCGATCTCAACACCGGCGTCAAGATACCTGCGGTTGGCCTTGGAATATGAAAAGCTCCACCTTGTGTCGCAGGTGAAGCTGTCAAAATTGCTATCAAAGTTCTTTCTATACAATTAAGCCTTATCACTAATGGATTTTAGAACGAGAAATTAACTAAAATAGAGTAGAGTAGAAAAGAGGTAATGCAAAAAGCAATTTATTGACATGATGTGTTTTACATTGACGATGAAAGCCTACAGATGTAGGCAATGATAGGTAAAGATTGTAAATAATGTGATTCTGCTTATTATACATATCATGCCTTGCATCTTTATATATACAGAAGGTGTGTCTCCTAGAGTTATGTTATACGATATACTCTCCTAGAATGAAGCTATTACATATAATTACATGCTAAGTATGGATATGAATTCATTTGAGTAACAGAGTAATTTGAGGCTATTGCTTTCTGAAGTATGGAACTGGTGGTGGAGAAGATTGCTTTCTTCCGTTGACGTTACGAGGAATATGTACAATTACAGTGATGATCTCTTTCCCTAAATCAAGGCTATACAATAGCTATTCTACATGTAAAGTGAATAATCTAAATATGGCAAAGATAATTACAAATAACCATGCATATCTTTTCCTAATACTCCCCCTCAAGTTGGAGAGTGGATATTACAAACTCCCAACTTGGTCCGCAGAAATGTAAACTGATCCTTTCCTAACGCCTTCGTGAAGATGTCGGCTAGCTGCAAATGAGTTAGAACATATCTCAGTTTAACTTGCCCGACTTGTAGCTTCTCGCGAACTATATGACAGTCAATCTCGATATGTTTTGGGCGCTCATGAAACACGGGATTGGCTGCTATATGAAGTGCTGCCTGATTGTCACAGTATAATGCAGAAGGTTCATCTAAGCTAACTCTCAAATCTCGGAGTATATATCTCAACCAAGTTAACTCCAAACAAGTATTTGCCATTGCCCTATATTCCGCTTCTGCAGATGATCTTGACACATTGGACTGTTTCTTTGACCTCCATGATACGAGCGAGGAACCCAGAAAAATACAATAGCCTGAAATAGATCGACGTGTAGTTCGACAACCACCCCAATCTGAATCACAAAATGCCTTCAATTTAAGATCATTTCCTGAAGATAGAAATAGTCCTTGCCCTGGAGTGCTTTTGATGTATCGGAGCACACGCAGTGCTGCATTCCAGTGTGTTTTACGTGGCTGGTGCATATACTGGCTGAGAATGCGAACCGAATACACAATGTCTGGTCGTGTCACTGTTAAATAGATTAGCTGACCAACCAGCCTTTTATATTTAGTTGGCTCATGCAATATGTCTCCATCTTCAGACGTTAGTTTCAAGTTTTGTTCCATGGGGAACGTCTCTGGTCGAGCACTTGCAAGTCCTGTGTCTTCCAGTATGTCTAAAGCATATTTTCTTTGTGACATGAAAATTCCCTGCTTGGAACGAGAAAATTCTATGCCCAAGAAATATTTTAAATCACCCAAATCTTTAATATGAAACCGTTTGAGCAAACATTCTTTGAGCCTCTTTATTTCTTGAAGATTGTTGCCTGTTAATAGTATATCATCAACATAAATAAGTACGGTAGTGAGGGAATTACCGTCTGCCTTCGTGAATAAGGAGTAGTCTGCCTTGGACTATTTGTAGCCTGCATCACGAAGTGCGTCTGAAAAACACGCAAACCAGTTCCGAGAAGCTTGCTTTAAGCCGTAGAGGGATTTTTTGAGTCGACACACTAGATTCTCCCCCTGTCGGCGAAAGCCTGGTGGTGGAGTCATATAAACAACTTCCTGTAGATCGCCATGGAGAAAGGCATTTTGGACATCCAATTGATGGGCAAACCAGTTACGGGAAGCGGCAACTGCGAGGAGGCAGAGAAGTGTTGTGAGTTTTGCTGTAGGGGAGAAGGTTTCTTGATAATCAATGCCTTCAACTTGAGTGTAGCCCTTGGCGACAAGGCGGGCTTTGTTACGCTCAATGGTTCCATCAGCATGGTACTTGATTTTGTAAACCCAACGACAACCAATGGGTTTGTGACCATGAGGCAAGGGAACAAGATCCCACGTATTGTTACGAGACAACGCCTGGAGCTCAATCTCTGTTGCCTTTTGCCAATGCGAGTGTAAAGATGTCTGTGAATAAGAACTGGGTTCGATATGTGAGGTAATAAGAGCCAGAAAGGCACGATGTGAGGGAGAAAAACGAGAAAAGGAAATATAGTTAGATAGAGGGTACCTGGTGCTGCAGTGAGGACTTGTGCCAGAGGTCGAACAATTTGATTTGGTAGGCAGAAAGTAGTCTTCATGCCATGCAGGCGGGTGTTTGTCTCAGATAGATCGGCGTAAAGGAGGTTGTGGTGTGGAAGAACGTGGATCTAAAGAGTGCGACGCTGGATCTGAGGAGGAAGATTGTGACACATGGTCTGAGGAGAAAGTGGGCGACGCATGATCTGAAGAGGAGGAAGGAGTAAGTTGTGGTGTGAAAGTGGTTGAAGGAGAGGATGGAGTTGGGTGTGGAGATGGACTGTTATCAGTTGGTGGTAATGTGTGAGGTGTAATGGATGGACTGTCATCATAAAAGGGTCATGGCTGTAACATCCCGTTTCTATATAACGGGTTAAACCCTAGAAATGGGTACAAGTGAGGTCAATCGGAGAAATTAGGAAAAACACATCTCATGCTCATGCATTTGTGAACACTGATTGTTGCACATGAAAAATAACTGTACATGCATTCATGACATTTTCCTGGTAAAATTGTGCATAAAGTGTGATTTTCAAAAAATAGGCTTTATGAGTGTAAAATTGAAATTGGAGAGGATTATTAGGGTTTTCCAATTTTTAGAGAATTATAGAAATTTTTT
This sequence comes from Erythroxylum domingense, assembly GCA_025594535.1. NCBI lineage: Eukaryota > Viridiplantae > Streptophyta > Magnoliopsida > Malpighiales > Erythroxylaceae > Erythroxylum > Erythroxylum domingense. The sequence continues at coordinate 32,608,723 of JANQBM010000004.1, forward strand.
GGAAATTTTTCGAAATTGTTTCCGGACCCAGAAAATTGTCAAGTGACAGAAAAGGGTTTTACCGGTAGTGAAATTTGCTGTCCAATAGCACTGAAAACTTAGGCATATGAAATTAAGAAATTTTGAATTGAGCCATTGAAATTTTGGAGAAAAATTGAAATTGAATTGGGAAGAAATTGAAGAAGTGAATGAGAAGGTGACATGTGGCAAGTGACATATGTCACTTGCCTACATGCCCACTTGTTAATGTGTTCATTAAAATTGTTTTGCTTTCTTGAGTCTTTAACGACTCTTCCTAGAGACTTCTTTGCTTCTTTGTATAAAGTGTGAATGTGTTCTTTGAAAGAAGAAAAATACTCTCCATCCGAAACCTCTCCTCATTTTGCTCTTCTTGATATTTTTGATCACTCTTCTTCCACTTTCTACTACACCTTGACCTTGCTTGTTCTCCTTTGGTTCACTAAACACCAACCTACACTCTCAATTGCTCAAAATGAAGATGCCGTGAATAATTTGGGAAGAAAGTAGTGAAATTGGTGATGTTTGAAGAATTGAAGAAGTGAA
>JANQBM010000004.1:32609386-32652177 GCA_025594535.1 Erythroxylum domingense
AAAATGTGCAACACTTGTGATATGTCTTATGTATGGAAAGTTGTACTATGTGAAATATTATGCTATATGCTCAGAGTATTGCATGAATTGAGTGGACCATCGATGATAGTCACTTATTGAGTTCGTAAAACTCACCAAAAATTTGCAATTATTTTTCAGGACTCGAAAGAATACCCCGTTAGGCAACGGGAATATATCTATTGCATAGGAAAGAGAGAAGAGATCGGGATTAGTTCGCGTCTGCATTGTGTCTGTTTATTTTATTGTATTTTTCGCAAATTGTTGTATTATTGTATTCAAGTATTACAGTTTAAAATTTTGTAATCGACTATTACAGTTTGTGATAATTTTGAGAAATTGATAATGAATGATATGATTTGTATTTGGAAATTGAAATGGGCCCCAAGTGATTAATAAAAGTTTATGTTAATTTCCTTATGTTGCATCAAATGGTTTTTAACAAAGTGGAATATTGTGATTACCGAATTTCTATACCTTATGTTTTGGATTAAAAAAAAAGTATACCAAGTTTAATTGTTTAGTGATGTGGCACACCATTCTCGCGGGGCACGGACTCAGGTATCACCATCGATATCGGGTTCGGATCTAGCGGGAGTGAGGTGTTACAATGGCGGTGGGACAGAAGGAGTTATACGTGGACTAGAAGTATGAAAGGGAAAGATGTCCTCATAAAATTGGACATCTTTGCTGACAAAAAATTGCTTGGACGTTAAGTCATAGAGCTTGTAACCCTTTTGTCCTTGTGGGTACCCTATGAAAACACACTCACTGGCGCGAGGATCAAATTTGTGCTTAGAGTGGACAATGGTCGCATAACATTTGCATCCAAATACTCGGAGATGAGAAAAGGTAGGCGAGCAGTGATATAATCTTTCAAGAGGAGTTTTGTTTGAAAGTAATGGGGATGGAGTGCGATTTATAAGGTAGACTGCGGTAAGAACACATTCGCCCTAAAATCTAATGGGAATGTGGGATTGGAAAAGGAGAGATTGAGCTACGTTTAGAATGTGGGGTGTTTGCGTTCAACAACTCCGTTCTGTTGCGGAGTGTAAACACAAGTACGTTGTAGTTCGATCCTGTACGAATGAAGATGGCTTTGTAGTGCGAGAAATTCTTTTCCATTGTCAACACGAATGGTTTTTATGAAAGTATGAAATTGTGTTTGGACGAAGTTGAGAAAATTTGTTAGGATGATTTGCATTTTTGACTTATTTTGCATGAAAAAACCCACGTACATCGAGTGAAATCATCGACGATAGTGAGGAAAAAACGAGCTCCTGAATGTGTTGGTGTTTTATGGGGACTCCAAATATCACAGTGTATAAGACCGAATGGAGACTGTGTAGAAATAAAGCTAATTGGGAATGGCAACCTTGTTTGTTTTACGATGGGACAAATAGTACAATGCTCATGATCAGAATTATTTTTATTATGCAGACACAATAATGGAGAGAGTGATTTCAGACGAGAAAAGGAAAGGTGTCCTAAGCGTAAGTGCCATAAATTGGATGCGGTGGACACTTGAGAGGAGGATGGATTGGTATGTTGTGGAGACATGTAGTATAAACCGCCTCGCTGCCTACCCGATCCAATCGTCTTCCCCGTAGCCAAGTCCTGCAAAGCACAAGAATTGTGATAGAAGGTGATGGAACAATTAAGATCACGTGCAAGTCTACTAGCAGACACGAGATTCAGGTTAAAAGATTGGACATATAGCACATTATCTAGTCGAAGTTCATGATTGAAGTAGACAGTGCTCGTGTGCGTGATCTGTGTTGTCGAACCATTAGGTAAATTTACAGTGGGAATGCTGGAAGGCTTTGTGTGAGACAAAATAGACAGATGTGGTGTGATATGGTCCGTGGCTCCACTGTCTAGGATCCAAGAGTTGGAGGAAACTGAATTGGCAAAAGTACTAGACACAGGAAACAAACCTGCTGCATTGAAAAAGGCATCATTATTACCAGTAGTTGGTCGATTTAGGGCAAACAAGGCTTGAGCAAGTTGTTGTAGTTGCTCATGACTGAAACCATGCGAGGGTTTGGATGAGTTCCTTTCTATGTCATGGGATTTTTCTGTCATGTTAACAGTCGCTGTATTGCCACGACTATTACCTCGCATTCCGCGAGTTTGCATCTGGGACGAGCGTGCATTTTGATTGCCTCCCCCATGTTTTAGCCTGCATCTTTCCTCTGTGTGACCCCTTTTGTCACAAAATTTGCAATGGAATTTGAGCGTTCTACATCCTTCAATGCTATGACCGGTTCTGTTGCAATGATCACAGATCTTCTCTTTGGAGAATTTTGAGGGAAATGTTTTTCCTTGAACAGCGGCAGCGATCGAAAAGTTTTCAGTTGTGTCTGATGTAACCTGCTTCTGCGTCTCTTCTTGGATTATCATGGCATAGGCTTGATGAACATTTGGCAGCGGATTCATCAAGAGAATGTTTAATCTGACTGTTTTGTAATCCTCGTTTAGCCCCATGAGAAATTGCATGAGCTTGTCTTCCTCTCTCTGATCGTTATGTAGCTTTTCTTGATTATAAGGAATATGTGTACGATAAGTTTCCAACTCCGCCCAGAGGGCCTTAATTTTTATATAATATGCAACAACTGACATTGTAACTTGAGACATGGTTGCTATTGATTTCTTCACTTGGAAGACTGCAGGTGCATTCTTTTGTCGTCAGCCATGGTTGAGTGGGAAAGAAACGTTGTTTTTCAAGAGCACCAAGATCGGAGCTCTGATACCATCTGAAATATGGAACTGGAGAAAATTGGTGAAGAAGATTGCTTTCTTCCATTGACGTTATGAGGAATATATACAATTACAGTGATGATCTCTTTCCCTAAATCAAGGCTATACAATAGCTATTCTACATGTAAAGTGAATAATCTAAATATGGCAAAGATAATTACAAATAACTATGCATATCTTTTCCTAATATGCTTGGCTGGTGGAGTGATGGAGTTAAATATGGAATGATATATGTGATTGGCTCCATTAGTTTTAGGTATCTCTGTCACCCCCCGAAAACTGAGCAATCTCGATTGAATAAGTTTGGACGAGAGTAGGCGATGACGGTGCTAGTGTAACGATTTGGTGAGGACATCCGTTGGTTAATCAATGGAGGGGATGTAGTGAACCTGATGGCTGCCTATGGCTACCGTTTCCCTCACAAAATGGTAATCTAGCTCGATATGTCGCATGTGAGCATGAAAGATCGAATTTTTTGCCATGTATCTAGTGGATAGATTGTCACAATAGGGATGGATAGGGAATTGGAGGGGCACGCCAAGTTCATAAAGAAGATAGCACAACCAAGTCGTTTCGACACATGAATGTAAGAGAGAGTAGTATTCGAACTCAGCACTGTATCGAGCAATAGTAGGCTGCTTTTTAGAACTCCATGAGATAAGGTTGGAACTAAGATATATAACATAGCCACTGGTGGAGCGTCAAGTATCAGGGCAAGCAGCCCAATCGAAATCATAATAGGCATTTAGAAGGATTGCGCCTTGTTGAAGGCAGAAAAGGGGTCCATGGTCTAGTGTTACTTTGATGTAGTGAAATATACGGCGTGCAGCCTCAACCTTATGGCATGGTGCACTCATGAATTGGGAGACTGTGTTGACAGTATATGCAATATCTGGTCGCGTTAATGTAAGATATTGCAAGCAACCAACAAGTTCACGAAATTCTGCAGGAGATTTTAAGAGTAGAGCATTGCTATTGGAAAAGACCACCTTGGCTGCCATGGGTGTGGTGGCTGGTTTGAAATGAAGGCTACCATGCTTAACTAGAAGATCATAAGCGTATTTTAGCTGGTTGACATACACTGAATCAGGTTGGGTATGGACTTGTAACCCAAGGAAATAATGTAGGGGTACAAGGTCCTTAATGTCAAACTCACAAGCCAGTGTGTCAATAAATTTCTGTAGAAGACGTGAATTGCTGCCAGCAATCACAATATCGTCAACATAGAGAAGGAAAAAGATGCGGTGGATACCGTAATGTAAGATGAATAAGGAGGGGTCGACTTTACTTTGTTGAAAACCAGTAGTGATTAGGAAAGAGCTTATGTGTTGAAACCATGCTCTTGGTGCCTATTTGAGATCATAAAGTGTCTTCTGTAACTTGCGTACATGATGTGGATTTGTGGGATCGATGAAACTGGGTCGTTGGGACATATACATTTCTTCTTGTAAGAGTCAATGTACGAATGCATTTTTGACATCAAGTTATCGGAGTGGCCACATGCGTGAGACTGCTAGACCAAGAATTGTCCATATAGTTATAGGTTTGATGACAAGGCTGAATGTCTCACCATAATCAAGCTAAGGTTGCTGATGAAAATCCTTGGCTACTAAACAGGCTTTGTAACACTCAATGCTCCCATCGAATTTTCGCTTTATTCGAAAAACCTATTTGCAGCTAACTCAATTTTGTGATGGGGATGATGGAACCAGAGACCAAGTGTTTTTTTTTAGCAGTGCATTTATCTCCTCTGTCATGGCCATGCGCCACTCTGGGTTCTTGCTAGCTTGAGAATAACAAGTAGGTTCAAATGTATCAATAGTAGAAGAATGGCATGAGGAATTGAGTATTTAATTGTGCCGTCAGTATGTTGCTTTGGTTGGATAATACTATCTTTAGATTGGGTATGCATTTGATGTGTAGGTTGTGGGAGCGACAGAGGCAAGTTAGGCTGTGTGGGTCTAGGTGCCAAAATAGAGTCCGGGTTAAGAGATGGGGGTGGATCTGGTGGGCCAAGGGTGTTTGGGTTAGGAGAAGTAAGGCGCTGTGAAGGAGGGGTGTCAAGGAGTTGGTTCGCAGCATGGGGATTCTCATTAGGTCGCAGTGTGCTAGAAAAGTCAGAAGGGGGGACAGGGGTTGTGGACGATGAGATGGGCAGACGCATGGGAGCAATCATTGGTAATATGTCTTCATACTCAACAATGGTGGTCGGTTAGGGCGCATTCAAACAGATGTTGGCGGTGGGGTGCAGCTTGGTGTCATGTTGGAGATCCAATTGGACTAGAGAAGCATCTTTGGTGACCTGCAATGTTAGAAAAGGAAAAGAAGTCTCATAAAAAATAACATGCCTAGAGATATAAACACGACAGAAGCTTTATCAAGGCATTTATATCCTTTGTGATGGTTACTGTAACCAAGAAAAACACATGCTACGGATCATGGAGAGAGTTTGTAGGGGGGCGTAAGGACCTAGATGAAGGTAGCAAGAACATACAAAGACCTTGAGATGAGAATAAGTGGGTTGGGATTTGTAGAGATAGTAGTGAGGAGAGAACTAATGAAGAATAGGAGAGGGTAGAATGTTAATGATATAAACGTGGTTAAGACAACGTCGGCCCAATAAGAGTGAGGAAGGTGAGTCGTGGCCAATAAGGTACGGGCCATGTCTGTGATGTGTCGATGTTTACGTTTGGTAAGGCCATTTTATTGAAGGGTGTGAGGATAGGAGAAGTGTTGGTGGATTCTATGAGTGGCATAAAAGTGGTCAAAATTATTATTAACATACTCGACTCCGTTATCACTTTGTAAGGTTTGAATGGAAGAATTGAATTGATTTTTGATGTGATCGAGCCTTTTATGCCATGTTGAAGAGTGTTAAGTAGTAAGAGCATGATGTGTGAACGAAGGAGAGGATAGGGAGATATGAAGTGGATATAGACCATCTTTACAGGGGCTCTAAAAAAGCAAAGCGCCAGTGAGAAGATCATATATTTGATAATAATCGGGGGCAAAAAGAAAGAAGAATTTATTGTCTTTTGTGAATTAAGCAACATATAAGAGATTTTTACAGATATCTGGGATGCTGAAAACATTGTTAAGAGAAAATTTGGAATTTGCTAAAGAGAAAGGAATGGATCCCAGGTGGGAGATGGATATAGTGTCCCCATTTCCCATGACCACAGATGTGTTACCTTAAGGTGGATATGGATTTTGGAGAGGTGTGGTGGCACTGGTCATGTGATTTGTGGCTCCAGTGTCGGGGTACCATATATTGTCTGGTGAGGGTAGTAGTTGAGCAAAATGGGCACCTATAAATGGCATGTTGAGTGGTCCCGAGAAATGATGTGGACAGTTGGCATGAGAATGATGAGGAGTGCTGCAGTTGGGCCACCAAGGTGAGGAGCCAAGAATGCCTTGCTATCCCCAGGGCGGTTGTGGAGATGGAGCTCGGTTATTGCCATAGGAGGATGATGATTGGTGATGATTTCCTCGACTGCGTGGATGGGAACCACGGTACCTGCCACGGTGATGTTGTCTACGATAGGTACCATTGTTGGATTTGGAATAGAAACTTGAGTTGTTTGAAGAAGATTGAGCATTATAGAGAGTGTTGTTTAGAGTAGAAGATGATGGAAGAGTGGGGTTTTGAGACTCAAATGCTAGCAAGCGAGAGCAAAGTTCAGTAAAGGAGATGAGTGGGGTAATATTGTAGAGAGTTGTGCGAAGCATTAGATAATCAGGGCTAAGACCTTCAAGTGTCGTGATAATAAGGTCATCAGGATCAACATGTTTGTCAATTGCAGTGAGAGAATCAGATAGGGATTTTGCATGCTGTAGATGTTCATCAATGCTTTTAGAGCCTTTTTGGAGATCGAAAAGTTGGGATTTAAGGTTAGCAGCACTAGCGACAGATATTTGTGAGAAATGAAGCGCTAAGCGATCCCAATGATCTTTGGCTGTGTCACAACCAATGAGGAGGGAAAGAATTGGTAATTCGAGAGTAGTGGTGATACGAATAACGACAAATTGATCCATTTGAAGCCATTCAGCATAAGCAGGATTTGGGACAGGTGTTTGTAGAGTGAGGTCGGTAGAAGTGGAGGTGGCAAAAGGTGTGATAGTGGAAGGAGATGTTGGGTATGTATTGTCTACATATTTGAAAAGTCTAAGGCCAATAAGAAATGGCTTCATTTGGAAAAGCCATTAGAGATAGTTAGTTTCATCAAGCTTGAGAAAATTGAAGGTGATGGACCCACCGGGAAGAGAGAGAGAGAAGAGGAGTGAGCAGTTGAAGCCATGAGAGAATAGGAAGATGTTTGCAGAAGAGATAGAAAAATTGGAAAAAGGATACGGAGGCCTCTTACAAGCATTGACACCATGTAAATAATGTGATTCTGCTTATTATACATATTATGGATTGCATCTTTACATATACATACGGTGTATCTCCTAGAGTTATGTTACACGATATACTCTCCTAGAATGAAGCTATTACATATAATTGCATGCTAAGTCGTCGTCATCATCATCATCATCATCATCACCCAGTTTGAAATCTCGCAATGAAGCGGAGTTTGGGGAGGTCTAATAATACGCAGCCTTACCCCTACATAATAGAGAGGCTGTTTCCTGTAGACCCATATGCAAATGTGACAATAAAAAGTGATGCAGATGAAAACTAATATGCTAAGAGTGTAGGAAAATAAAATTAAATAAGTACATAAATAAATAAAATAAAACAAAACCAAATAAAATAGCTAATATGGTGACCAAAATCGTCTTGAGTAGATACAAGTTTAAAAGAAAAGTTATTAAATATATATATATATATATATATATAAAATAAGAAAAAAATAGAAATGTTGTAAAGTTCTGTTCATACCTGTTATGCTGCAAACTATTCATACCTGTTATGCTGTAAACATCTGCTAATCATTCCTTGAATTGTGCATGTCAATATTAAGTAAGGTCATGCTAATTTGTTCTGTATCTTACTAATTTTATCATATGTCCTTATGGGGACATATGATTAGGCATATGCAATAGAAAAATCCAAACCAAGCTTCTGATTTTTGAGCAAATTCTCTATTTAGATTATTCACTAAACCATGACAAAAAAAAACAATTTTGCATCCGATCCCAAGAAGGAAACTATTATTCAAATTAGAGGCAAGTTAAGACACTGGAGAAGTAAACAAGCAAACCCACAGCCATAATTTCTATAAAAACTTGAATTATAATGCTGAAAGAACAAATAATCCTGAAAATTATAGATGATAAGTTGAGTTAGCAAAATGGTCACACGATGCATGTGGATCAGATCAAGTAATAATATTTAACCACAAAAAACAGATGATAATGAAAATTAAGCACGGACAATTGCAAGAAGTAAGAAAGAAAAATATAAAAGTAAACACAATTGGGGCATACTATAATAATATTTTAATCAAACGCAACTGTGATGCTAAATTAATTTGGGAAAACTACTTGGATTATAAATCCAACCAAAAGAAAAGTTGCGTTATGTATAATGGGATACAACCCACTGAAAACATGAATCGTGATCCATAAAATCATGAATTACAAGGCCAGATACAACAATAAATTAGATAGATCCATACAAACTTCAGTTTGTAAGCACAATAAAAGGATGAAAATATGTTATAACTATTAACATCACACCAAAAACACAAATAAATTTCGATACCATATAACCTTGGTACATCAAAGTTATTGCAGATTTAAAAATTACATAAGAGCTGCAATAGAATATTGGTACACACAACATAAACTTCAAACTGTAAAGTACCTCATAAGCAGGTGGAAAGTTGAATAAACATTTACATAGCATAGCATAAAGCACAGTAATGAAGGTGTTTCATACTTAGGTGCCAAGAAAGAAGATTATATGACCTAGCACAAAAATCATGCAAATGCAAGCTCGAGGGAAGATGATATAACAAGAGTGAGAATACTACACCACAGAGACAAGTAATTACCATTAAACAGAAAGATGAAACATAATGCCATAACTATTGATGGTCCATCAGAATAAAATAGCAAAATAAGTCCAACACAACAGTAAACATAAAAAATGATCATAGTATGTAGCACCAAATCAAAAAGACACAGATTAAGCACTTTCTTACACTATACCAACTAGTTACAGTATTCCAGAAACTTTACAAAGATGATCATGCTCTTGATCAGACCCACCGTTCTGAAACTAAAGAGCCTAAAACAAACTCAAAGTCTCGCAAGGAATAAAACCATCAATCAACAACATCAAGACATGGCCAGCAACAGTTCCCATACTTCGAATTTCCATTTTAAAACCCCAAGAGTCAGATTGGTGTGGGAGTTAAAGCAAGCTCACTAATGCATACGCAATCTCAAATTTACTCACATCAGGAAATTCCAAAAATAATTAAACATGCAGGTGTCAGATGATCAATAACTTAAATTCCATTCACAATGATATCAAATAACCACAAACATAGACCCCCAGATCCACTCAAAGTGACCCAATTCGATGACAACATAAGTAAGACAAATCGGTAAAAAGAGAACATAAACAAGCACAATGAAGTATAAGCAAAGACGATTTTTGAACCTGAACAACACTATGGAATATGCCATCGAGACCTATACCGTCTTTGAATATCTTGCTGATATTCATGATTATGTTGTTCGTCTTCTCCGATCCGCTATTCATCAAGTCATATATATGCAATGTTACCTCTGTCATTTTTACCCAATTCAAGAAAACCCCCAAAACATGCTAAGTATGGATATGAATTCATTTGAGTAAGAGAGTGATTTGAGGCTATCATTTGGTCGGTGGAGTGAAGGAGTTAAATATGAAATGACATATGTGATTGGCTCCATCAGTTTCGGGTATCTCTGTCAAAGATTAACCGAACAAATAAAAAATTTAAAAGTTTAAATCCTAATAGATAACAAATTTATCTTAATGGATAAAATTTTTATCTTCTAACAGATAATAGATCTTGTCTTTACTACTCTATCTTAGTACTCCTAAAATTTATCTTTAAACAAAGACCACATTTTAAACTTGGAATCATTCTCAAATATTCCCTCTTAATTCAAAGTTGTAAGACTTCTTGAATCTGATGATGTACTTCCCATCATCTTATTGTTAGAGCACATTTCTCCACAATTCTTTTCTTTGGGGTACTTCTCTCCAATCTTCACAATAGAGCACTTCTCTCTATGATTCATTTTGGTACACTTCTCACCAACTATTCTTGTGCCACTTGTGTCATATTTGTTTCTTCTTCATTTTAAAATATGTAGCTTTTTTGTAAATGCCCAAACCTCTTGCACTTGAAGCACTATGGTTTTTCTTTATGCCAACAATCCTTCTCTTCATGATTGGGCTTTTTACAATATGTACATTGGAGAATTTTACTTTTACCTTTTGAAGAGGAACTTTGGACCATGTGTGTGTTGGGAAAAATTTACGAATTAAATCCCACAGGTAAAAATAAGCAAGAAAATAACACGTAGAAATTTAACATGGTTCACCCTCTAATTTGGGCTACGTCCACTGGCCAAACTCCGAATAAAACTTCCACTAATAAAAATAGCAGGTACAGAGAGTGAAAAATAATCAACAAAATAGTGGCACTCAACCACAAAGTGTTTCTCAAATTTACTATCTCTAAGATAATATCCTCACTATTTTGTTACTCACCTTTTTAGGAAAAACGTTTCCTAAAAATACCCAAAATTACTCTCTCACACAATACTTTTGAACACTCTCACATATACATATATATTTTTTCATTATGAAAGAGGGGGAAGGGTCTTTATATAGACCCTCCACCACCTCTGTGATGCCACAACTTGCATGCATACAACTTACATGCAAGTTGTTATAGATAACTTGTTTTCCTTTTTTTAAATATCTATGGTAGTACCATGTGTCGGTACCGCCTTACAATTCTTCCCCTACTGAATACATGGTATTTACTATTATTTCTGCAGACGATCGATATAAATCAAACTTTCCCTTGGATAGAACTTTTGTCATCATATTTGATATATTCTCATCTGTACGAATCTTCTCAAGTTGTAATAACTTCTTATTTAACAGCTCTCTGATCCAGTGATATCTCACATCAATATGCTTTGATCTTAAATGGAATGAGGAATTTTTCCTAAGGTGAATAACACTCTAGTTATCACAAAACAGTTAATATCTATCCTGTTAAAAACCAAGTTCATCTAAGAACTTCTTCATCCACAAGAGCTCCTTGCATGCTTCAGTTGCAGCAATAAATTCCAACCCATTTCTGCAATTTTGATTGCCATGACACAGCTCCCCCTGAAAAGATAATTAGGTAGCCTGAAATATACTTTCTCGAGTCAACATCGCTGGCTATGTCTGCATCTGTATAACCAATTAACACAGGCTTGGTAGTTCCAAAACATAAGCATATTTTGAAAGTACCACTTAGATATCTGAGAATCCACTTCACAGCATCCTAATGTTCCTTACCAGGATTTGAAAGGAACCTACTCACTACTCCAACTGTGTGCGCAATATCTAGCCGTGTATATACCATAGCATACATCAAACTTCCAACTGCAGAAGTATAGGGGACTTTCATCATCTCTTCCTTGTCGTCATCTGTCGAAGGGCATTGCTTATGACTCAACCTAAAGTGATTAGCAAGAGGACAACTAACTATTTTAGCTTTATCCATGTTGAACCTTTGATGTACTTTCTCAATGTACTTCTTTTGTGATAACCATAATTTCTTGGCACCCCTGTCTCTGATAACTGTCATGCCAAGAATCTGTTTTGTTGTCCCCAAGTCTTTCATGGAAAAAGACTTGCTTAACTGCGTCTTCAAACTGTTAATCTTGTTGATATTTTGGCCAACAATCAACATATCATCAACATAAAATAAAAGGATAATGAAATCATCATTAAAGAATTTCTGTACAAAAACGCAGTGATTTGAAGTAGTATTCTTATAGCTTTGCTCCCCTATAACTATTTCAAACTTCTTATACCACTGTCTCAGTGCCTATTTTAAACCATAAAGGCTTTTCATCAATCTACACACATAGTCCTCTTTTCCTTTTTCGTTGAAACCCTTTGGTTGCTCCATATATATCTCTTCTTCTAAATCTCAATAAAGAAAAACTGTTTTGACATCCAATTGCTTGATTTCTAAGTCTAGACTTACTACTAACTAAGCACTGTATAGATGGATGTCATTTTAATACCTGGTGAAAATATCTCATCAAAATCAATACCTTTTCTTTCGTTGAATCATTTAAGAACCAATCTAGCTTTGAATCTTTGATGAGGATGCATCATCTTGAACACCCACTTATTTTTCAAAGATTTTATGCTTTTGACAACTTCACCAGCTCAAAACTTTTATTCTCATGCAAGGACTTCATCTCATCTTGCACGGTTTCAAACCAATTCATCTTATGTTCATCTATCATAGCCTCTTGAAATTTCTCAGGTTCTCCCCTATCAGTAAGTAACACATACTGATCATTGGAGTATATAGTTGTGGCTTGTCTTACTCGCGTAGATCTCCTTATTGGAACTTGAACATTCTCTAGTGCTAGTGGTTGATTTTGGACATCATCTTCATCAGAATCTTCACCTGATTGATTTTGAATGGGAGCATCATCATCAGCTACATTCTGTTGGTAACTTTCAATTTCATCTTCAAATTATCTTGGCACTATTTTTGAAGGAATTAACTTTAAGTCCACTGGGTCACCATTAGTTCTTGGAACATCCATTTTTACTTTGTCAAGATCTTGAATGGTTTGATCTTCGACAAATATAATATCACGTCTCTGAATCAACTTCTTCTGGATTGGATCATAAAACTGATAACCAAATTAATCTTCTTCATAACCAATAAATATATACTGGCGAGTCTTGACGTCAAGCTTAGATTTCTCATCTTTAGGAATATGAACATAAGCTTTGCAACTAAAAACCTTCAGAAGATCATATGAAACATCCTTTCCTGACCATACTTTCTCTGGAACATTAGACTGTGGGTGAGTAATTTAATACATGAACTACTGTGAATAGAGCCTCATCCCAAAATGTTTTAGGCAGCTTTGCATGTGAGAGTAGGCATCTAACTCTCTCTATCAAAGTCTTGTTCATCCTCTCAGTTAAACCATTCAATTTTGGTGTTTTAGGAGGAGTAGTCTGATGTCAAATACCATGCTCTTTACAATAAACATCAAATGGTCCAGTGTACTCTCCACCATTGTCTGTTCAAATGCATTTCAACTTCTTCCCAGTTTGTCTTTCAACTGAGGCATGAAATTACTTGAAGACATCTAGCACTTTATCTTTATTCTTCAATGTGTATACCCACGTCTTCCTAGAATGGTCATCAATGAAAGTCACAAAGTATTGAGCACTACCTAGTGAATTTGGCATTGGCCCACATAAATTTTAGTGTACCAAATCCAACAAATTCTTTATTTTAGAAGGAGGGGAACTTTTGAAAACAACTATATTTTGCTTTCCTGCAAAACAATCAGCACACTTCTTTAAATGTACTTGGTCAACTCCAAATAATGCATTCTTTTTCACCAACTAAGTCATCCCCTTCTCGCATATATGACCGAGTCTCCTGTGCCACAATTCAATGACATCATCTTTCTCCACTAGATTCACAACATCATTGGAGACTTTTGCCTGCATCATACACAACTTTGAGTACTTCTTCATTTAGAGATTACCAAGGAGCCTTTAGTAAGTTTCCATTTTCCATCTTTGAAAGTGTTTCAAAAACCTTCATCATCAAGTATGCCAACCAAGATCAGATTTAGGCGAAGATTAGGAACATGTCTAACATCTTTCAGAGGTTGTCTTATGTCAGTAAATATCACCTTTTTCAGTGATTTTGGCTAAACCACTATTTCCTATTTTAACGACACCAAAATCTCCTTCTGTATATAACGAGAAGAGTTCTTTATATGATGTGGCGTGAATAGTGGCACCATTGTCACCTATCTAGTTAAACTCACAGGATGCACTATTTACATCATTATCATATGAGACGATGTGAAAGTCATCAATGGTGGTAGCCGTCGATGGGTGTTCATAATTACTGCTATCATCTTTCTTAACTTCTTTGCTTTTGTTCTTTTCTTCTTTAAACTTTTGACAAAACCTTTTGATGTGACCCTTCTTTTTGCAGTGATAGCACTTAACATTTACATATTTATTTGATCTTCCTCTGGTCTTATCTCTGAAATTTGGACCTCTAGATTTGCTTCTCCCCCTAGAACCTGTGACTAGAATTTCTGACTGTAGTGAAGAGGCCGAACTCTATGATCTTTGTCTCATCTCTTCATTCAGAATTTCACTTTTTACAGATTCCATGTTAACAACACCATCAACTGCAGAATTGGTAATTGAAATCTTCAAAGTCTCCTAAGACTCTGGCAAAGGGGTAACAGGGCCGTTCTTAACGTTTTATAGGCTCAGGGCGAAGTAAAAAAAGACCTCAATAAATCAACAATATACAAACATGTAAACTTTAAAAGGATATTTTTATTATTAAAATTTAATATTCATACATAAGTGACCTAATTTATATGTCTACATGCTTAACAAAATATTTAATGATCATAACATCAGCTAAAAATATTTTACAAATATTATGATAAAGGTCTAAATTATTAAATCAAATATTTTTAGTAACTTTTGAATTTAATGAACATTAGTGATTTTTTAATAAAAAATTTCTTTTATAGGAATTAACATAATGGTAAATGTAGTCATCTAATGCTACCAACCTACTTATAAAAAAAACAATCAAGCACATCTAACTATTTACGGTCTTATTTAATTATCAAATATTTAATTATTATTTAATTATCACAACATGTTTAATAGAATTATACAAATTTTTGTAATAAATGAAACGTTTATGTAGTCTTTGAATTGAGTAACTTAAATTATTTGATTTAGTCATATTATAATTAAACTTATGTGAACCTCTATGAGAGCACAAATCCAATAATTATTACATGTGATAAAGTATAATAAAAATTACAATTACAAAAGTTAAATTATTTATTAATGTTTAATTATATTTTTATAAATAATAAGTAATTTAAAAATAAAAAGGAGAAACACAATATCATTTATTATTATGTTTTGATTTAAAATGCTAATATAATGTCCACATTAATGACAAATTACAAATTAATTATAATATGTTCAAATATTTAATAAGTTAAAAATAAAAAATCAGAAAATTTATCTTTAAATTATCACTCAGAACTTAGAAGACATAACTATGAAATTTTTTTTACCACTAATTTTTTAGTTAAAATATTTTAGATTCATATGTTAGTGAAAATAAAAAAATTAGAGTATAAAAAATACAATCAAATGCTTCAAATGTATTTATAAATATAACATGTTAAAGTTGTATAGCTAATAAAAAAAGCTATCTAGCTTTCAAGATTAAAAGTCATCACTAACTTTCTCGATAATATAGCTAATAAAGAAAGTTATTTATTAATTAATGTTAATTTTTTCTTCTTCGATAACCAAAGATTTACTAACTTTCTAAACAAAAAATACTGAAAAAATACTGCTAAACTACATCGAATGCGAGCCCCTAATAAAAGTAGGCCCCTAATGAGGGTGGGCCCTGCCTGCCTGTAACATTCCGTTACCATGTTGAGGCTAGATTAGCAATTGTGAGAGATTAGTAAGAAATTAGAAAATCCATTTCACGCTCATACTCTTGAATATTGAATTTTTGCACATGAAAATAATTGTACATGCATTTATAGACATTCTGTGTATAATTAATTTATAATTGAGTTGTGAATGTGATTTTGTTGATAATTGTGGCTTCTATTTGTTGAAAATTTTATTGATTAGTGAAATTATTATATTTACGAATTTTGGTGAATTTAGGATTTATTTTGTAATTTATAGAGTGTTATGAAAAATAGGGAAAAGAAGAGAAGAAATCAAATGAAGATTTGGAGATACTTGGATTGTAAAGATGAGAGTTAAAGAGAGTTAGTTTCAAAAGAAACTAAGTTAGAACTTAGACCTTAGGAGAGTGACAAGTGTAAAGTTGCCTTTATCATGTGTCAGAAGTAAGTTTGAGAAATTCGAGAGTTAAAAAGGGGTTTTTTTTTCCTAAGTTCTTTCCTTGTTATCATCTTCTCTGAATCTCTTCCCATATACAGAGTTTTCTATCAAACTCCTTCTGAGAGTTAACTCTGATTCTCCATATCCCTCACCATTTCCTTTACTCCTAAAGTGTTTTTTTTGCCTTAAGAAAAACCAGAAGTTGGTTAGTGTTCACAGAGGAGTACGTGATATTGCATGAAATTAAGGTTTTGGGGATAGTTGAAGATCTTGGAGTTTTTCAACAAGAAGGTAGTGAATAAATTCTTTAGTATTGGAGATTTTGAAATAAATATGATGAGTTACTGTCATCTGCATGAGAATGTCATTTATATATCATTATATTTTTGAACACTTTGATAAAGGGATGAAAATTTGGAGATATGGTGTTATTTGGGTTTTGATGGATTATTAGTGATCAGGTGTTGTGAAATGGTTCTTGGAGTTGAAATAGAAATAAAATGATGTATACAATTAGTGTAGAGAGTTAGATATGGAAAGGTGATATGCTCTGTTTCTTCACTGAGCATGTATGAACACTTAGGTATTTATATGAGAGCTGATGAAGACTTAGAGATGTCCAGGAGCATAGACGTTTCGTCTGTAAAGATTTAGCGTCTATGTTTTATCGTCTGTGGTTGACTATTCTATCGTCTGAGTTGACCACTTAGCGTCTGTGTTTTATCATCTATGGTTGACTATTCTATCATCTGAGTTGACCACTTAGCGTCTGTGTTTTATCGTCTGTGGTTGACTATTCTATCGTCTGAGTTGACCACTTAATGTCTGTGTTTTATCGTCTGTGGTTGACTTTCCTTCATCTGTATTGACCAACTATCGTCTATGTTCTGCTTCCGTCTATGTTTCGCTTCGTCTGCCTTTTTCTATCATCTGTCTTCTGCTTCCGTCTGTGTTTCACTTCGTCTGCCTTTATCCATCGTCTGTGTTTTGAATATTTGTCTGCTTCTGTTTTATCTACTTTTGATTCGTCTACTTTCTGCTTATATGACCAAATTATATAAATTACACTCTCTGATTAAACATGAATAGTAGACTCGAAAGCCAGAGTTTGGAGAAAAATCTGAAAAGGCTCCTTAGGTTATGAAATTGGATTAAAATGGGTTGTTGAGGTATAAACCCTACGAATAATGCTAGTTAAGTGAGTTTCAATATTTGATTGTGTTTATGATAATATTGATGGAAAGATACCCGGGGTTGTCATAAACATGCATTGTACATAATTCATTCCATATATGTGCATTAATGAACACGCATAATTGTGCGGATTGTGATATATGTGTGTATTATCTTGTCATAGAGGAACAGTTGGAACGTTAGCTTCTAGACGTTGCTGACATTTCCAGGCATTAGCTTCAGGAGTAATTTGTGAGTAACCTAGATGGTTTCTCTCGATTATTGTTTGCTTAAGTTATGCTATGAATGATAAATGAATGTGTTTGATTGTGGATTCCGGACAGAAGGTCCGATGAATGTGAATGAGGATTGAGGTATTGAAGTGCTACTTATATGTGAATGCGAAGTCCTATGTGCTATATAATGTGATTGATTGTGTTACATGCATTCCAGTCATGAATGCATAATCAGATAATGGAAGTTGTGACTAGAGTATCCAATGATCAGAGCTTAAAGCTCAATGAGTGAAAATGAGCCTCGAGCTCACAAGTGTTTTAGAGCATCAGGCTCAACGTGTAATGAGCCCTGTATCCTCATCGGATAAGGGACAATTATTAATGAGCCCGGTATTTAAAATAAATATGGTACAGTTCATGCACTCGGTCACAACAACATAACAATTGGAAAAGAGTCTCATGATCATTTCATATGCATTTGGTTATGTATGTGTGATTGATTGAAATTCCTAATTTGCCTATGCTTAAGTGAAAATGTGAAACGTAATCAAATATGCAATTATATGATTATATGTTATATGAAATGATGTGTTGCATGAATTGAGTGAATCATTGATGATTGTTATCTCATTGAGTTCGCATAACTCACCAAAATTGCAACGTTGTCTTTTCAAAACCGAGAGACGACTCTAGGTACTAAGAGGCTCTACCAGCTGTGTAAATTGTGATTGGCAAGAGAAGTCATGGCTCAAAGGTCGGTCAGCTGGGATTTTTAAACAGATTAGTTAGATTGTACATATTTTCCTCATTCATGTAGTACTATTGTATTAGGTTTTAATGATGTACATATGGAAATTGTTGAAAGTCACAATGTAGACAATCGGGTTTTTGTGAATTGAAACGAGGAAAAAGTTGATTTTAAATTATTGTGATTTTCTTATGATGCTTTATAAGTGAGAAATGATATGATGCCTTGTGAAGTGACTGTAGCGATCGAACGTAACGTGCCCTTATCTTAGGATATATACCGGAATGACCTCCGGGTGTCCCGGTGGCTACCCTTCGGTAAGGGGGCGCTACACTGCCCCTACCCAGGGCTGGCAATGAGAGGTAAGCATGAAAAGGACAAGTATTTCATCATCGAACTTTATGCCCATTCCTAATATTTGATCCACGATTCCCTGAAATTAATTCAAGTGATCAGCTACAGAGATACCTTCTCGATATTTTATCTGTACTAATTTTGTCAGATAAAATAATTTATTGTTATCCGTTTTTGAGGCATACAATTCCTAGAGCTTCTCCCACAACGTTCGTGCGTGAGTCTCATTGTAGATATGATTATACTCTTTATCTTCAACAAATTATCGAATAAAACTACATATCTGCTCATGCTCAAACGCCTCTTTACTGCCACAACTTGCATATTGCAAGCTGTGGCATAACTTGCATGCATACAACTTACATGCAAGCTGTCGTAGACATTTTGTTTTCCTTTTTTAAAAAAACTATGGCGGTACCATGTGTCGATACCACCTTACAGTATGCTCTTTTAACCTTATCATCATTTTCTTGATCTCTCATTATTCTTCTTTGGTCCACAACTTGAAGAACATTTAGTAACTCTGCATAACTTATATTTGATAAATCTTTAGTAACTTCAAGTGATGGAATTTTTGACTCGTACCTTCAGGAAGCGCCACAAGAAGTTTGTCTACAACCCTTTGAATAGGAAATTCTTCAATAAGTACTAAAATAGAGTAATAAAGATAAGATCTATTATTTATTAGAAGATAAAATTTTATCTGTTAAAATAAAGTTGTTATCTATTAAGATTTAAACTTTTAAAATTTTTATTTATTTGGTTAATCTTTACCTTTCATTGCCTATATATCTAGTCTTTCAACGTTAATATAAAACACATCATATCAATACATTGCTTTCTGCATTACCTCTTTTCTACTTTATTTTTATTTAGTTTCTAGTTATAAATTCCAACAATCACTTCTCTTGAAATTCCATGCAAGTTTGATAACAGTGTTGAATTTGGGTTTTAATGTAGACGTGTTATAAACTTATCGACTTTGCTAAAGTCTACATAATAATGAAAAAGAGGTGTTTTTCTTTGTTCATTTTCGTTGTCCTTTTGATTTGGAACGTATTATAAGAAATTATCAGGTCATCATCATATTCTGAAATGATGCAGATAGGAGTAGCGTTGAAGGAATTATTCTCCAATGGAGTGGTCAAGCGCAGCGAGATGTTCATCACATCTAAGCTATGTTATTTGTTTTAGCTGTCCACAAGTTTCAGTTTCGTCTCTAATGAAGTTGGTTTCTGACAGATTTCCTTGCTAACTCTCATATGATGGAGTTTAGGAAACTCTCTTTGGCAGAAAACAATGTCGAAGGTCATGAATTTTCTGCTGCATAAATTAGCAGGACCAATGATCATGCTTCTGACGATGTCTCCAAGGCACCGAGCAAGAGTTTAAAAGATCTGCAACTTGACTATATTTATCTATGTCTTGTATGTATGCATATGAACTTACTTGCATCAGAACAAGATATTGATCAGAAAAATCACACCGTAACTTGCTGTTGGTTGTAACCATAAATTTGCATTATAGATACATTGGCCATTTAGAACAAAGGCAGGGTCTAGTGGTTGGGAACCTGAAATAATGGAGCCCTTATGCCTTCCAGAGACCTGGAATGCAATGGAGGGGTTATAAGCATCAGGCCAGGCTTGTGCAATTGGCGTCAGCAACTTTTTGACTAAGAAGCTTCAAGACCTCCTTGGATATGCAAAAGTAGCTCCTGCAGTAAACCAGTTGGAATGCCACCCTGTATGGCAGCAACCTGCTCTCCACAATTTCTGCAAATCCACTGGAGTTCATCTCTCGGTACTTGAGACACCAAACTTAATCTGGAAATATCAAGCATAGTTCAACTTGTTAGAATATAAACTTAATTTCCTGATTTTTGCAGGCATTTTCTCCTCTGGGTCTCCAAGAACATGGATTAAACGAGAAATCTTGAAGGAACCAACTCTAGTTGAAATTACTGAAAAGCTTAACAAATCGCTAACACAAGTAGCTCTTAGGTGGGGAATTTAGAGCGGTCACATCATTCTTCCGAAGAGAAATCAAGGATCATCGAAAATTTAAACTTATTCCATTGGTGTATACCTCCAGGGCTCTTCTCAAAATTTTCAAACCTGCATCAGGTACATCTTCCTGAGAATCGTTACATTTACACAACAATGCTTATTCTGATATGATAAGCTAAAGAGGAGAGTTCGCAGTTCATGAGACTCAGAGTCCTTTATGTTAGTTTATACCCTACAGCTAATCGCTTTGGTTGTAGTTTAGTGACAAATTATTTAAAGACATTATTTATCTTGTACATGTTTAGATGTATATGATAAGTCCATGGAATAATTGTACATTGCAAATGAAATTATAATGAGATTATAATTATGAGATTCATATTGCTTTTATATATTATTCCTAAATGTTCCTAGTTATTATTCTATTAAGATTGGACATTAATAGAACGTAAAAAGACTAGCATATGTTGTGTTTTTCCTTATGAAAGAAGTGGTCAATCTCATAGGCTAAAGTATAGAGACACTTAAACAAACGTGTGAGTGCTTATTAGATAATAAGTTCACTAAACAGACTAGATATGAGAAATCCATTTGGAATATTACTTGTATGTCTATGGAATTCTTATTATGATAATTGTATAAGTGATCCTTTGACTTGAGGTCATCAAAGTTATCTTGTATGGGGATTGCTATGTTTTGATAATACTTATGATCTATTTAATCATGATTCGTTTAATCAGTAGTCATTAGATGTAGCATGAACTATATGGAGGTAATTGTGTGATCAAGATAGAATTTATCACCCTAAAGTAGTTAGGGAGAATGTTTAGTTGTTCTCGATTAGTATTGATTCAGGAAATCCTTGGCCAAGGTGAAATGATGCTTTGTAAATAGTTTACAAATGTCAATAATTGAATCGATAGCTAATGGCGGAGAATTAATGTGATTAGACTCGAAATAGAGTAGACAGTAATTTCATGCCCTATGTCTAATCGGAGCATTGTATGATAAAATGATCGAATTATACAGAAAAATCACGCACGGAAAGGTTAGCCAAAATCACCTTAACATTTCTAAATATTTAGGAGGTCATGATGCGTTGCTAGACGCCAATCTTGATCTATGATTATAAATTATTTAATTAGAGAATTAAAGATAAATTAAAAAGAGTTTTAATTTATCTAATTCTAATTATGAATTAGAATTATAATTTATAATCATTGCCAACATATTTGGGAGCCTAATGGGTCTCACATATAGAATGAGTTGAAGAGAGCAAAGTTAATTTAATCAAGTTGGACTTAATTGTAAAGTTTGAGAAACTTTATTATTAAATATTAGATATTTAACAAATATGGAACAATATGAGATATTGAATCTTATATGAGTATAATTGGTATTTAATTAGAATTAAAGTTTAATTGAAATTAGAATTTAATATAAATTAAATTATTAAAACGTCTAAAGTTTATTATAAATAAACTTAGGCTCTATGGAACTAGCACTTTTTACTTAACCCTCAGAGTTTTCTCAACTCATTCTATGGATCCCGTTAGAGGTTGGACATTTGTGCTACTACAGTGGTTGAAACGGATCGATTTCAGGAACAGTTCGAGGGATACAATAAGATAAAAAGATTAAGTTTCAGAATAAGGTACGAATTAAGTTTCCGCTTTATTATGATTTGTGTTAATCATTTTATAGAAATAAAGAGATCTTGGTTTTCGAGAAACTAAAAATTGAGAAAAGTTTCGTAATTATTCCGCTACAGTCGGATCAAATTCCAACTAGGTTTTCCCATACTTTTTGATGCAGAGCAGATAGTGTTGGATTTTTTAGAAGACGTTGACCACGGTAAGATTTGCGGTAGATTGTGCAAAGTCTCATAACTTATGCGCACGATGTCCGATTGCGGCCCACGATAGAATTAGGGGGTCAAACTACCATTTTAATTATTTGAGGACTATTTTATTATTTTCATGTTTTGTTATTTTCCATCCACCTATGTAAGGCAAACGATGTTATTTTGTTAGGTAGCTTATTTTGAATCAATTGACATACTTTCTCTAAACCTAATTAGGGTTTATTTTCCGTTGAACACTTTTACGCTGCGTCAGGTGGTATCAGAGCATGGCGACCGGCAGTGATAGCGGCGTTCTCCATGACGGTGATCAAGAGGATGGAGCCCCACATGGGGACAGGGTGTTGCAACGTTTGGATCAACGTCTTAAGCAACGAATAGATCACATGTCCAGGCATTTCGAGGAACGTTTTCAGGAGCTTGTAGATTGTTTGGATGCTTGCGGTCTTAGACCGAATAGGGGAAGGAATGATGGTAGGAGACAACCAGGATATGCTGCTCGTGGTGAACCTATCAACAGACCAGAACCTCTACGTAGACAACCTGCTTACGAAGATGATTCAGAAGAAGAATTCAATTTCGAACCACATCGGTTCAATCAAAATCCAAGGGGAAACGGATATGGGCAGAGATGGAATGAAGATCGAGAAGGTGGAGATTTCCGATTAAAGGTAGATATTCCTTTCTTTAATGGTAGTTTGGGAATTTAGGAGTTTCTAGATTGGATTGCGAAAATAGACAGGTTCTTTGATTATACAGAAACTCTGGCAGAAAGGCGGGTAAAACTGGTAGCCTGTGGCTTAAAAGGGATGGCTTCGGCTTGGTGGGAGCGAGTTCAATCTAGAAGAGAGAGAGAAGGAAAACTTCCTGTACAAACCTGGTATAGGATGTTGAAACTAGAATTTCTACCCCCGGATTATAAACAGATTTTGTTTCAACAGTATCAGAGGTGTTAGTAGGGTAGTAGGACAGTCCATAAGTACACACCTGAATTTATGAGGTTGGCAAAACGAAATAATTTGCTGGAGTCTGAAGGGAAGCAAGTGGTTCGATATTTAGAAGGGTTACTAGTGAACTTGAGAGATAGAATTGGTGTGCAGGTAATTCGAACTTTGAGTGAGGCGAAGAATTTGGCTTTAAAAGCTGAATTGATGTAGTAGGAGCGAGGCTAGAGGAGTTTTGGTGGATACAAGGATAGTACAGATGGCAATAAGGCTGTTGTAAATCAACCTGATCGTGGAAACAACTCCAAGAATTTAAACAAGCAGTCTGTGGAAGATAAGGTAGTCAGAAAATGTCCAATGAATGAGGGGCGAGATAGAGAATCTAAGAAGACAGATAATCCTTATGCAAGGCGCACTGTTGGGAAGTGTTTTCGGTGCAACCAGCAGGGACGTAGATCAAACAAATGTCCTAACCGAAAAACAGTTAATGTGCTAGATCGAGATGAAGAAGATGAGGAGATTTACTATAAACCAGATGGGGTTGAGGAAGAAGAGGAGTATGATGAAGATGACCGGCAGGCTTATGTTGTGTAGAGGATGATGTTGGCCCCTAAGCAGGAAGAGGAATCACAATGACACAAATTATTCAGAACTTGGTGTACTATTGGTGACAGGGTGTTTGGTGTTATTGTTGATAGTGGGAGCTGTGAAAATATTATTGGGAAGGATACTGTGAAGAAGCTGAAGCTGCTTATTGAGAAACACCTGAATCCTTACTCATTAGGGTGGATAAAATCTTATACGGGAAAAATTGAAGTGACAGAACGCTGCAAGGTGCCTTTCTCCATAGATAAATACCAAGATACTGTTTATTGTGATGTAGTGGATATGGATGTATGCCATCTTCTATTTGGCAGACCTTGGCAGTATGATGTTGATGCGCAACATTCTGTAAAGAGTAACGTGTATTAGCTGGAAAAGGATGGCGTGAAGTTATCATTGATCCCTTTGAAAAATAAATCTGTTGCGGCAAGGAAGAGCACAGTCGAGCAATCAACAAAATTACTGTGGGTTATAAATTTCCTATTCCTAGGTTGGATGATATGCTGGACAAGTTGTATGGAGCACAATGGTTTTCGAAGCTAGATTTGAAGAATGGTTATTATTATATTCGAATCAAGCTAGGCGATGAATGGAAGACAACTTTCAAGACCAAAGAGGGGCTTTACGAGTGGCTGGTTATGCCTTTCGGGTTACCAAACGCTCTTAGTACGTTTATGAGGCTGATGAATCAGGTACTTAAACCATTTATTGGCAAGTTTGTTGTGGTTTATTTTGATGATATTCTGATATTTAGTAGTAGTGAGGAGGAGCATATGACGCACTTGAGAGATGTGTTAACAGCTTCGAAAGATAACATGTTGTATGTCAATCTCAAGAAGTGCAGTTTTCTTACAAATAAATTAGTGTTCTTGGGGTTTGTGGTTTCGACTGATGGTATTCATGTTGATGAGTCAAAAATAGAAGCAATCAGAGACTGGTCTACTCCTAAAAATGTGTCTGAATTGAGGAGCTTTCATGGGTTGGCCGCCTTTTATAGGAGATTTATCAGAAACTTTAGTAGTATTGCTGCCCCAATGACAGAGTGTCTGAAGAAAGGGAAGTTCCAGTGGGGAGAAGAAGCAGACAACAACTTTGCTATCCTTAAAGAGAAACTATGCACAGCACCTGTACTTGCACTTCCAGATTTTGAGAAGTTGTTTGAAGTGGATTATGATGCTAGTGGAGTAGGTGTAGGGGCTGTTCTTTCACAAGAGAAAAGGCCAGTTGCATTTTTCAGTGAGAAGCTTAGTGATGCAAGGCGCAAATGGAGCACCTATGACAAAGAATTCTATTATATGATTCGTGTTCTAAAAACGTGGGAACACTACTTGATTGGGAAAGAGTTTGTGCTTTATTCAGATCATGAGGCTTTGAAGTACCTAAACAGCCAGAAGAGAATTAGCAAAGACATGCATGCAAGGTGGTGTCAGTTTTTACAGAAATTCCCTTTCAAGCTGAGGCATAAATCGGGTGTACAAAATAGAGTGGCTGATGCATTAAGTAGAAGAGCAACTTTGTTATTGACTTTGAGCCAAGAGATTCTGGGTTTTGAGCAGTTAAAAGGGGAGTATGCAATCGATGATGACTTTGCAGAGATATGGGCCTAGGTATCCAATAATCACCCAGTTTCTTCTTTTTATTTATCTGACGGTTACTTGATGCATGAAAACTAGTTGTGCATTCCGAAAATGTCTTGAGGGAGAAAGTGATCGGTGACTTGCATGGAGGTAGATTAGCAGGTCACCTGGGTAGAGACAAGACTCTTGCAGCAGTGAAGGAAAGAATCTACTGGCCACACTTGAGAAGGGACGTTTGTAGATTTGTGGAGAAGTGTTATACTTGCCAGAGATCCAAAGGTCAGTCCAAGAACATTGGATTGTACATGCCTCTACCAGTTCCAAAGAACATTTGGGAAGATCTTTCCATGGACTTTGTGTTAGGATTGCCACGAACATAAAGAGGCGTTGATTATGTTTTTGTTGTGGTTGACAGGTTTTCTAAAATGTTACATTTTATTCCTTGCAGGAAAACCTCAGATGCAGTTACAGTTGCTAGGTTGTTTTCAGAGATATTGTCCGACTACATGGAGTCCCAAAGACTATTAGTTCAGATCGTGACAGTAAGTTCCTTAGTTACTTCTGGAAAACACTGTGGAAACTATTTGACTCTTCTTTGCAGTTCAGCAGTACAACTCATATGCAGACAGATGGGCAAACTGAAGCAGTCAACTAAACTTTAGGCAACCTGATTCGCAGTCTTTGCGGGGACAGGCCAAAGCAGCGGGATCTGATTCTTCCACAAGCTGAGTTTGCTTACAACAATGTAGTCTATAGTGCTTACTGGCCGTTCACCTTTTTCTATTGTCTACACGAAGATGCCACAACACACTTTGGATTTGATCAAGCTGCCTAAGAGTGGGATGTGAGTGTTCCAGCCAAGAATATGGTAGAGCAGTTTGTGGATGTTCAGAAAGAAGTCAAGCAGAAGCTGGAGCAGGCTAATCAGAGATACAAGAAAACTGCTAACAAACATAGACGGCAAGAGGTCTTCCAGGTTGGAGATTAAGTGATGGTGTTTTTGCGCAAGGAGAGGTTTCTGATTGGTACATACAACAAACTACAGCCCAAGAAGTATGGACCTTATTCAGTGTTAAGGCACATCAATGACAATGCTTACGTGATCGATCTTTCAGATAGCATGGGTATTTCCAAGACATTTAATGTGGCGGATATATCCATGTTCCATGATGCTGATGTTCCTTTGTACCCGAACCTTCTGCTCAACTCGAGGTCGAGTTTTTTCCCAATGAAGGAGACTGATGCGGAGCAGATAGCGCTGAATTTTTTAGAAGACGTTGACCGCGGCAAGATTTGCAGCAGATTGTGCAAAGTCTCATAACTTATGCGCACGATGTCCGATTGCGGCCCACGATAAAATTAAGGGGTCAAACTGTCATTTTAATTATTTGAGGACTATTTTATGATTTCTATGTTTTGTTATTTTCCATCGGCCTATATAAGGCAAACGGTGTTATTTTGTTAGGTAGCTTATTTTGAATCAATTGACATACTTTCTCTAAACTTAATTAGGATTTATTTTCCATTGAACGCTTTTACACTGCGTCACTTTTAAAAGCCTCCAAGAATTGTGGGATGGAGAAATTTGAGGATAAATAAGCTAAGAAATGTTGTTTCTAAAATAGCATCAATGAGTTTAGTGGACAAGGATCAACACTTCATATTACAATCATGTATAATTATCATAATTATACTTACACTACTTATTTATACGTTTGTAAGCAATCTCTCTATTAGTTAGAAATAAAGCTGAGTATTATTGAACCTCTACAAACCTTACATTTTAGTGACATTTTTATCAAATTGTTGTCATTGCAGTTATTTACACCGTACAAAATTTTTACAATTACATTTTTTTCATCTTAAAATTTTTAAGAATAAGAATAGAATTTTCTTTTACTCACAAGTGCCGAAAATTTATGTAAAATTTCAATAATTCATTTTATTTTGCCTATGTAATAAAATAAAATCATTTTATTATGTTATTAAAATTGTATCATTATTTTCAATTTTACATTTTTTATTTTATTTCATGTCATTTTGTTAACTTAACAAAAATGAAAACTCTTCATCGCGTATTTGTTTAATCTCACTCATTCACTAATAAAATAAAATCATTTTATTATGCTAATGAATTGATGTGTTTTTTTTTCAATGTTAGTGTTTTCATTTTGTTTTATCTATTCAATTTAAGTATATCTTTGTAATTAAATGTATGAATTTTAAATTTTAATTTTAATTTCCAGATTTTCATCTTAATATAATTTCAATTTTAATATTTATGAGCATTCAAATTCAGTTTTAATATTTTTAAATGTTAAAATAATATAATACAATTTAAATGTGGCAGTTAAGTTTATCAACAATTTTTTGAAAAAT
The DNA here is from genome assembly GCA_025594535.1 of Erythroxylum domingense. Lineage (NCBI taxonomy): Eukaryota > Viridiplantae > Streptophyta > Magnoliopsida > Malpighiales > Erythroxylaceae > Erythroxylum > Erythroxylum domingense. The sequence continues at coordinate 32,637,196 of JANQBM010000004.1, forward strand.
ATTATCACTTTTATTTAATAAATAATTATTTTAAATATTTTAAAAACGTTAAAATTAAACTTTAATACCTTAAAATTCAAATTATATTGTAATAACATTATATTTACAATATGAGTTTACCAATAAAAATAGAAATTATATAATTAACAAAAATTCAAATTAATTGTTATCGCATATATTTACAATATGAGTTTACCAATAAAAATAGAAATTATATAATTAACAAAGACATTCAGGAACAAGAATCTCAAAACGGCAAACCCTGTCACCTGTCCTCCACCTCCACCACAGCCTCCACCACCACCACATCCTCCACTACCACCACCACCTCCTCCTCCACCAGCACCACAGCCTCCACCACAGCCTCCACCGCAACCACTGTCACCGTCGGGGGCATTACCACTGTCAAAATAACCACCAGCGGCCAACCCTGCAGCGGCCACGGTAGCAGCACCTGCAGCCGTCAGAACGACCAACCCTCCGTCTCTGGCTCGGCGGTCTCCACGGACATACACTCCGTTATGTGAATAGTAGTTGCCTGCAGCTTGCCGATGTTTATTTGGCTTCTTTCTGTGCCGACTCCTACCAAAGCAACCCATGAAAGGAAATGAAAGAGCTTGCCCAAAGCTTCAACGCCTCTTTCTCTCTTAAATTATATAACAATCACAAAAGCATAATAATTCTCCTAAAACTCCTCCTCAATTATACTTGTGGGTTTTGAGTATTTATGAAGTTTTCAAACATTAATTTAACTTGTTCATGGATTGTTCGTTACCAAAGTTGCTATGGTCAAACGTTGTGGCTTCTTGGCAATTGGATGTTGGGCGTCTTGGAATCTTAACATGATCACCAACTTTGATTTTGGAAAAAGCTTGATACAAGCTAACTTATCGTGAGAGCAATTCATGTCAACGGAGACAACGTGGCCTCAGCACGTGACAATTCAAGTCAACGGGGACAACGTGGACTTGAATTGGTCTCACCATAAGTTGGCTTGTATCAAGCTTTTTCCAAAATCAAAGTTGGTGATCATGTTAAGATTCCAACAGGCCCAACATGTAGTCTGGACGCATGTAATCTTGTCGAAAGAGAGATGAAATATAATCAGCTATGAAGTTAGCATTAATTTTTAATTAACTAAGAATATATTATTTTATTAAAGATATCACTAGTCTTTCAATTAAAGAGGTATTGTTTCGAGCAACCTTTATTTCAGCATAAAATGATCCGTTTTTTGATAATATAGTTAAATATGCTAATATCAATTCATTGCCTAATCATACTCAAAGTTTTTTTCTTCATCTTTTTCCATTTGTTATTTAACATCTTTTTAGATTTCAAAAAAACATTATCCTTTATACCTTTATTAATGAAAGAGATCCTTATAATACAAAAGATCCTTTAATATGGGCTTCCGGATAGAGTAGTTTGATAACGTCGACTAGAATATAAAGTTGTTTATATCTTTCATCACTTACTATTTATTAAAAGACAATAACAAAACTCTTTAAAAAATAAACCAAATATCACCAATAAAAATACACTTCAAATTCATCTAGCAAATTAGTACGAGAATTAAAAATTTAACAATGAAACAAATACCAAGATTGACGTGTTAGAGGAAAAACTACAGGCAACCAAACTTTTAAATAAATTTATTAAACTGAAATAAGAATTTACAAAGATTGATGTTTCACACTATAATAAAAAGTTGTCTACTTAGGATGGAAACCAAAGTTCGATCCAACAATCAACAAACTCTTAAACCAATTTCAAGAACAATAAACAAAAAAAAGATGAGAATATAACACTACTTATCATCTATGTGTTTTTCCTCACTTTTGAGTACTACGACTATACTCTATTACAAAGCTTACGTATTTTTTTCTTTTATGTAATAAAATAGGTTTTTTTATATCGTATACAGTTACATGCACGACTGTGTAAGTGACCATATTTCTTCAGCATCGCCTCACTTGTAGATGTACGCAGTTACAAAAAAATACATGGCCCTCATACATGGTCGTATATGTCACGAACACTGGAGTATACACAACTGTGTATTTATTCTCTTTTCACATCCTTTATGACACAATTTTAGAGACTTATATGGTTGATTCACACGACTGCGTATGTCACTCTACACGATCGTGTGTGCTTATATAATTAATATACACAACTATGTGGGTTAAGGACACAGGCGCGTAACACCTTACATAGTTGTATCTCCCCCGGAAAAGCTTCATTTATCTCGTTTTCACTTGTTACTTATCCCCACGAATCATAAAGGTGCCTACGATGATGACCAGAGTCTCAAAATAGGGTTTGTACATATAATAATGTTGCTTCTAAATTAAACTCTATTTAACAAACTAAGCATCTAATTTTTTTTTTAATTTAGCATTGACAATTTAATTTCATATTTCAATTATTGACTACAATATTCATTTCAATATTTTTAAGAATAAGAATAGATCATATTAACTTTTCTTTTTTCATTTACTTACAAGTTGATGACAACATTAAAATACTCAAGTTAGAATTCAAATTGTATCGTAATAACGTTACATTTACATTATGCGTTTACCAATAAAAATATAAATTATATAATTAACGGGGCCTAACCACCCTGCCAAATACAATATGAATTTATCAACAAAAATCGAAATTATATAATTGACAAGGCCTAATCAGTAATCAGCCATCAAAATATCTACGTAACTCCAACTGCAAAAACTGAAAAACCTGTAAACGGTTACCGAACAACAAGACTAAAAGACCAAATCATCCTCCACCTCCACCGCCACCACCACAGCCTCCACCACCTCCTCCACCGCAACCACCGCCACCGCCCCCGGCATTACCACTGTCAGAAAAACCAGTGGCCAAGCCTGCAACTGCCTCCCCAGCAGCATTTGCAGCCGTCTGAATGACCAACCCTCCGTCTCGACGGACATACACGCCGTTATGTGAATAGTAGTTGCCTGCAGCTTGCTGATGTTTATTTGGCTTCTTTCTATGCCGGCTCCTACCAAAGCAACCCATGAAAGCAAATGAAAGAGCTTGGCCAAAGCTTCAACGCGTCTTTCTGTCTTAAATTATATAACAATCACAAAGGCATAATAATTCTCCTAAAACTCCTCCTTATTTATACTTGTGGGTTTTGAATATTTATGAAGTTTTCAAACATTAATTTAACTTGTTCATGATCATGGACTGTTCGTTACCAAGTTGCCATGGTCAAACGTGTTGTTCAAGCTGAGGCCATGTTGTCCCTGTTGACTTGAATTGGTCTCACCAAAATTTAGCCAGAGAAGAGAATTTAAATATCTACCAGCCGCCCAGAGGAATCTAGGGGACCGCAAGCTCGCATCAAGCCTTTTCGTAAATCAAAATTGGTGATCATGTCAAGATATTCTTAGTACTAGGAGTTTGCCTGCGATGTTGATTCCAAGAGGCCCAATATCCAAGTGCCAAGGAACGATTGCATGAGTTTACGCGTTGGAGACAGGAAGTGGTTAATCGGAACAGAAGAAAATCTGATTCCGGAGTTTACAGGTCAATCTGTCATTTTGTCCTCTTCAAGATAGTCCCATATGTTGTCATGCAACCTTGTCGAAAGTGGGAGGAAATTTAATGAGGTTGGCTAAATCTTAACAAATAAAATAATATTATTTCATTAAAATTTAACAATACAATATCATTTTATTTATTAACTTCAAATTTTAATTAAATAAAACACATCGCTTTATTAAATTTTATTAAAGGATATCATTTTAAGTTCAATAAATCAAATTTAAGAAGTTTAAATTAAAAAAGGTAAATTATAACACTTCTATTTTTTGTTATTTTTAGTTTTCGTTTTCTGATTTTATTTCGTGTTTTTATTTCAAATAAAAATAAGAACATGTTTGGTTGTTAATTTCAATATAGTTATATTTTTATCATTGATAATAATTACATATTAAATAAAACTTAACTTTTACTTAAAAATTAATATTAATTTAAAATATATTTTAATTATTAAATTAAAATGTATTTAAAATATATGTTTTGAAGATATTTTAAATTTAATTATATTTAATAATTATTATTATATTAAATTTATTTAATTTAATTACAAAAAATAAAAAATTATTAAGTAAAATTAAATTATTCAATTTTCATATTAATAATTAATTTTAGTTAATTAAATATACAATATTAAATTAAATTATTGATAGTTCCTATTAATAATTAATATATTAAATAATTATATAATATATATTTAGTTGATAATAACTCAAGATTAAGGAAAAAAGAAAAAACAAAAAAATTTAAGGGTCTTATAATTTTTGAAAAATGGAAGAAAATAAAACTGAAAATAAAGACAAAAAATTAAAACAAACAGATTTTTTTTAGTAAATTTAAAAACATAAATAAAAAATACAAATAAAAAATAGAAACAAATGCATTATCATTCTCATTTCGAATTAGTTGACCGTTTCTTAAGTAACCATCTGTGCATTCTTGTAAGTTATGTTTTTCAATAAAATCAGAACAATGACGTGAAGCAATCGAAGTCCAATAACTTAAATTTCAAGAAATTTGAGATTGTGTTGATCTATCGTTTAATTACACCAAACAACCATATTATCGGTTCTATAAGAACAGTGCAATACATGAAATGAACACATCGTTTGGTTCTCCTACAGCAAATAAGGGAAGAATACGAGAAAAAAACATACACAACTTTGTCTCGATGGAACATTAAACTTAGGATTTAAGGAATCAAACCCCAGCATAGCCGCCGTCACACGTACAAGTAGCGGTGCCATTGCTAGTATCTCCATGTTGTCGAGGTTTAGTGCTGATACAGCAACACACGAGACCTACCAACAACTTGAGACCCCAAGCTGAGGCTATAGCTTTTGCCCAGTTCAACGATTGCTCCTCCATCGATCTTTCTTCCTTCGAAAGTTTAATGCTGTTCGTCAGGACATTAGGACTCAGAAAAATGGTAACAGGGTCAGGAATTACGTGCACATGGGCTGAGCTTAAAAGGGGAAAAAATAACATGGGGCAGCCTGGTGAATTTTAACAGCTGAGACCTCTGCTTCTGATCTTTGTAAAGCCACAAAAGCTATAAATTATGTGTCCGATTGATACTTCATTTTTTCCTCTCTCTTTTAGATCAGAAGCTATTGCTTGAAGAGGAATGCTTATTTCGCTTTCCAGTGTTTAAAGATTAATGCAGACCAAATGACAATACATTAAGAAAGTTATGAGCCTTAAATATTAGGACAGGAGGTTTTTAATGCGTTACACCTCGAAAGTTAATCCCTATAAGCAAATCACTGGCATTAAATATGTGGATAAAACCATAAAGATTAAAGATATGATCAGACAGATGCAAAAGTTAAAATTCGCTTTTGTTTCTGATATCCCGTTCTGACATGCACCAATTCTACAGCCGCAATCACGCACCAAACTAGTCTTATCTACTGCCGACAATCTTCACACGTGTGCAGTCGCCGGCTACAGCTCCTTCACCGCAGGCCTGCATCTTCTTCAAGCGCCTGAAACACGTCAACGGTGAACTGTAAGAGAAGCAGACGCCCTTCACACATCGCCTCCCACAACCAGGAGCCATTGTCGGACAATTTTGTCCTTTCTCATTATGTTAGGACAACTATTACTTGTAATTTTCAGTTTTCCAATAACTTATCGATTAAGTTACATAATTTGATACAGATAAAGGTAATAAAGTGACCCAATAACAGATCTAAATCAATAGGTCGAAGTCGAAGAGAAAAATAGATCCCGATTAATGTGGACAAGATCCATATCGAGTTTGTGATGGGAAAGTACGATATGGAAGCTATATATAAAATTTAAGGTTTCATGCAATTGCTCATATCATTAGTAAGCATACAGATCCTATGACCCATTAAGAGCACTTATGTATTAAGAAAATTGTAGAAAGGCATTAACCACGTGTCTGTAAACATTTTCTGTAAAGGTCCCAGAAGATTGAAACTCGTTTTGGTCATGAAAACCGCTTCGAAAGTCAAAATGAAATCGAAATTAGGTATTCTGTATTTCCTTCATTTTTAACCCTTTTATGAACGATCTGGGACACATAATAAGGTTTATGCTATGTGTTACACGTGGTATCAGAGCGGTTATGTAATCGGGTTGTCAGAAACAAAGGTTTTTTAGCTTTCATCTATTGTGGTTTTCATTAGTTTTTTATTTTTTTTCATTTTTGTGTGTATATGATTACATAAAAGTGGTATACATAAAGCTAACTATGAAAAAAGGTCAAAATGGGCAAAACGTGTGAAAAAAGGGTCCCGAAATCACCGAAAATCACCCTCCTCATTGAAGGGTGATTGTACTGTCGGGCGTGTGCGGTGCTACAGTGACCACCATAAGGTGTTCTGATTGACTCGTGCAACAGTAACCCGTGGAGTCACGTGAGAGGATAGTAGCCCACCATCTATCCCAACATGCAGACAACAATGATTCGGACATGTGGTGGCGCTTGCAATGCACGCGCTATACAGTGAAGCATGTATGCACGTGGCGGCGATGCATTTTGCGAGCGTCATTATGCGCGCGTCCATTGCCTCATGTAGATGTGACGCTTGCTGAAGTTAGTGTTGTTGAAGTCAGCACTAGAAATTTAAAAAAAGGAGGAAAAATTTCAGAATTCCCATAAAGTTGCCTCAGGTTCTTTTGGGTCAGTTTCAGGGTCGAGAGAAATTTTAAAGTGATTTTTCAATTTTTTTGGATTTATTACGTTGGTAACTGGATTTCGAAAAAAAATTTTAAAGCTTTTTTAAGCTGATTTTGAGTGCATTTTTGTACTCTAAACTGCACATAAGGGGGACATTAAAGGTTTCATGTCTTATGTGGTAGGTTCGACATTCGAAAAAGTACGATAGTCACTCTCATTGAGAATTTTTAAATAAAAGTTTCAAATAAAGTTTAAAGACAATGTTTTCAGTACCAGTATGTGATTATTTGATTGTGCATTTGGTTTTTGTATTTATAACTGATTTTCACATACATTATGCCAATATAGAATGTGAGGATAACATAATGATGTACCCCTTGTGTTTGTGGTTTTTTTGGGTATTGGTAAGATTGTAGTCACCACAGTGGCCTTTAAAGTCAGTATTTAGATTGTACCGCTTGCATATTGGGAGATGTCTCTAGTTTCATGTTTGGCTATTCTACCCATAATTGTTGACCTTATATGAGAGTTTGAGATGTCCATAAAGGCATTAGATGGAGGAAAGTTGTTGCATGAATGATCTACTTACCCATAGGTGGTATTGTCATGAGAGTTGATAATTTGTACTCTGATCACGTTCATGTAAAGGTCTAATTGCATAGATTATGTATTTAGCCCATATGTGTTTCATAATATGTGTGATCAGATTCTCTGTATAGATACTGCTTTAATGCTTCAAGTATCATTGTTATTTTACATTTATACTGATCTTTACATTGTCTTTTCTATCTTGTAGTCACCTTTTCTGTAAACAACAATGCTGTCATGATTGAGACCTTAAATGGTTTCAATTTCAAGAAGTGGAAGAAGTATGTTGAGTTTGCCCTAGAGATGACCGATGTCAACATGGTGATGCATATCGAGAGACCTTCTCCACTTACTGATATGAACTTAGAAGCTGATAAAGCAGCTATGGCAATCTGGAAATGATCAAATAGGATGTGCTATTTGACCATTAAGAGGTCGATCCTAGATCATCTGCTCAGTGGATTACCAGATACAGTCATAGCGAAGGAGTTTATGGATAACATTTCCCAAAGTTACAAGGTGTCTTCTCATATTAAGCAGAGCACCTTGATTAAAGAGTTGTTTTCTATGATGTATACAAGAGAAAGAGGTGTTAGAGAGTACATTATCAGGATGGTTCACCTTCACAATAAGCTAAAGGAACTTGATGTACTTATTCCTAACACGTTCATAGTGCATCAGGCACTTAATACTCTTCCATGAGAGTTTGAGATGTTGGCGATGTCCTACATCTCTCAGGATGAGGCGGGGATATCAATGCCTTGATTTTCTGGTGTGCTACAGCTGAGGAGAAGATTAAAAGTTCTCCTCATACAGCCTTGTCTGCAGCTGCCAAAGGTAAGAAGAACGCTAAGCCCTAACAGTCTAAGGGTAAGAGTAAGAAACCCAAACCCCCTCCATAGATTCAAACTGGACAGTCCAACATTGCTAAAGGCCTACATAACATAAAGAGTATGAGGTGCTTCTTCTGTAAGAAGAAGGGGCATAGGAAGGTTGATTGCCCGAAGTGTAAGCTGTGGAAGGTTAAAAAGGAGCTGTCAGGTAACTCCTCGGCCTATATGATTTATGAATCTAATTTAGCTATAACCACGTCAAGTTCTTGGTGGTTAGATAGTGGAGCTTCTAATCATGTTGCTTCCATAATGCAGGGGTTCAGATCTAGGAGAAGGTCAACTAAAGGAGAGGAGAAGCTGATGGTCAGCAACAATGAAGAGGTGGATGGTTTGTTTGTAGGAGATGTAAGCTTGAACCTCGATACGGGGTTTGTATTTGTTTTACAAGACACTTTTTATATACTGTCTTTCAAATGAAACTTGATCTTTGTATCAGTTTTAGATAAATAGGGATATCATTTTGTATTTGATACTTTGGTTGTAAATATTTCTATCAACACAAGACATATCGGAACTGCCTTCTTATCCTACGAATTATATAGAATATGTCTTACTCCTAACAAAATCTATGCCCCTTCTTATGTTGCCGAACCTGTTACTCAAAAGAGAGCCTTCATAAAGGAAGCATCGTACATGTTGTGGCATAAACGTATTGGACACATTTCTAGGGAGAGGGTTGAGAGATTGATAAAGGATAACATTATCCCAACTCTGGACTTCAGTGATATGGAAACATGTATCGATTGTTGTAGGGGTAAGTTGACCAAGATAAAGAAAAAAGGGTCAACTCATGCTTCTGTTTTATTGGACCTCATACATACAGACATTAGTGGTCCCTATATAGTTACATTATGCAATGCTAGATATTTTATGACGTTTATATACGATTATTCCCGCTATAGTTATGTTCTTACTTAAGGAAAAGTATGAAGTTCTTGATAAGTTCAAGATCTTTAAAACTAAGGTTGAGAACTAGTTAGGAAAATCAATAAAGATAGTCAAATCTGATAGGGGAGGGGAATACTATGGTAGACATGGGATTGCAGGACAAGGAAAGGGTCTGTTTGTCAAGTATTTGGAATAGTGACTCAGTTCACTATGCCAGGTAGTCCTGAGCAAAAAGGTATTGCCGAAAGGCACAATCGCACCCTAAAGGACATGATGAGGTTAATATAGAGTAGGACTAACCTACGTGAATACCTTTGGGGGCCATCAAGACTCATTGTATATCTTGAAAGTCACTATTCAAGATGTCTTTTGAACTCTGGAAAGGGTGGAAGCCAAGCCTACATTCATGTGTGGGGCTGCCCTGCTAAGGTAAGATTATATAATCCTTATGAGAGCTAATTGCAACCTCGTTTTACTAGTTGCTATTTAGTAAGTTATCCCAATCAGTAATAGTGAAATCGCAGGCGGGTAAGTTTCTCGAATATGATGTTTATGATGAGGGAGGATCTTCACATCCTCCAGGAGATAGCAGGATAGATACTATGATCATTTCATAACCGTCCCTCACACAGTCAGGTCTAGTGGATGAAGGTTCGAGTACCATGCCTATGCAGGCACAGGGACCTATACCTATTTAGGAAAAGGTTTATGAGGTATAAGAACCTATTCAGTTATGCAGATCCATCAGAGATAGGCGACTTGCTATCTCATCAGATTACATAGTCTATTTGGATGAGCAAGACTATGACATAGGACATGTTATAGATCCAATTACTTTTACATAACCTGTTTTTGGACCCCATGCGGACTTATGGTGGGAAGCAATGAAGGATGAGATGTAATCTATGAGGCATAATAAAGTATGAGAGCTTGTTGATTTACCTCAACATTGCAGGCCTGTCAGTTGCAAATGACTATTTAAGACCAAAAAGAACACACAGGGTCAAGTTGAATGGTTTAAGGTGCGTTAGGTTGCTAGGGGATTCACTCAGAGAGAAGGAGTTGACTTCAATGTTACCTTCTCTCCTATATTCTCGAAGGATGCATTTAGAGTGATTATGACAATAGTAGCTCATTATGATATGGAGCTACATCAGATGGACGTTAAAACTACTTTCCTGAATGGTGACCTTTATGAGGAGGTTTATATAGAGTAACCTGAAGGATTTCAGGATTAAGATGCAACTAACAAAGTTTGTAAGTTGACTAAATCAATATACGGTCTGAAACAAGCTTTTAGACAATGGTACCTAAAGTTTGATGAGGTTTTAACCTCATTCGGCTTTGTGGAAAACAAATTTATAAGATGCTTATACTATAAGATCAGTGAGAGCAAAGTTATCTTCCTATTATTGTACATGGATGATATTTTGCTAGTGTCGAATGATTTCACCATGTTACATGAGGTAAAGTAACTTTTACCAAACACTTTGATATGAAGGATTTAGGTGAAGCACCTTTTGTCCTCGGTATACAAATTCATCGGGGCAGATCTTAACACTTATTGAGTCTCTCACAAAGAGCGTACATTGACTGAGTGCTACAAAGGTTTAACATGACTGAATGTAAACCTGTTGTAGCACCTATCTTTCATGGCGAGAGATTACCTTTGGCACAATATACAAAGAATGAAGTTAAAAAGAGGCTATGAAAAATGTCCTGTACTCTAGTGCAGTTGGTAGCCTGATGTATACCCAGGTGTGCACTAGACCGGACATTGCATTTGCTATTGGACTGCTGGGTCGATATTTGACTAACCTGGGTGTCGACCATTGGAATGCAATTAAACGAGTGTCGAGATATTTAAAGGGTACCAAGGATTATATGTTGACATACAAAAAAGTCAATGATTTAAACCTCGTAGGTTATACAAACTCTAATTTAGCTATTTGTCTGGATGATCGTAAATCTACTTTAGGGTACATTTTTATGTTGGCAGATGGTGCAGTATCATGGAATAGTATCAAGCAGACACTGGTAACTTCCTCGACCATGCATGCAGAGTTTGTTGCATATTATGGAGTTGATACACAGGTGGTTTGGCTCAGAAACTTGATTTCTAAGTTGTATGTGATAGATTCGATAGCTAGACACATTCGATTATATTGTGATAATCTTACTGCAATGTTGTTTAGTAACAACAATAAGAATATCACAGGTTTTAAGCATTTAGAGGTCAAATACTTGACCATAAAGGAGTTTATTCAAAAAGGTGACGTCAAAATGGAGCATATCAAGACTGAGGAGATGTTAGCTGATTTATTGACTAAAGGACTTCGCCTACTAGTGTTTGTTAAACATATATCCGGTATGGGCGTATTAAGGTCCTTAGACATTAGTAGTTAAGGACCATTGTATTTGCTCCTTAAATGTTTGTACATTTTAATGTATTATGACATTATGGTTATTTATTAATGTAGATGATCATCTTTTTACCCTCAATAATAGTTGTTCTTGTGTATAGTCATAATATATATGAAAGCCTTAAGATTTATGTTGATCTTAAGCATTTAAAGGTCATTAGGCATGTATAAAGATTGACCTTGAGCCTATGTTAGTTAGATAAATATAGTTTAGTACAGATATCCATACATTTTACATAACATAGGAGGATATAAAGTTTAATTTCATAAAGGTTCTCTGATGCAGTTTAGCATTCAGTCAGAGAACATAAAAGTTTTCTCTAATGTTGTTTAGCATTCGGTGAGAGAAAACAAGGTTTTCTCTAATGCTATTTAGCATTTGGTAAGAGAAAACAAGATTTTCTGCTGCATTTTAGCACATGCAGTTTAGCATAAAGTTGGAGAAATCGAGACCTACAATCGAAGATGATACGTATTTGATCATACATGTATCATCCTAATTGGCCACACTCCATTTTCCCATTCATTTTAATAAGGTATTAGATATGGCCTTGCAGGACGGAATGTTGGTCTTTCATTGCCTTTGGATTAAATGTTTTCTAATTTTTAAATTTGGTACCAATACAATAGCGTAACTTAACCAAGTTTTCAAACTAGTTTTAAACTTGAGTCAAAACTGCAATTAATGATTGTCCAAGGGGGAGAATGTTGGACGATTTTGTCCTTTCTCATTATATAGGACAACTATTAATTGTAATTTTCAGTTTTTCAATAACTTATTGGTTAAGTTACGTAATTTAATCCAGATAAAGGTAATAAAGTGGCCCAATAAATGATCTAAATTAATGGGTCAAAATCTAGGAGGAACATGGATCCCGATTAGTGTAGATTGGACCTATATCGAGCTTGTGATAGGGAAGCCCGATATAAAAGTTATTTATAAAGGTCAAGATCTCTTGCAATTGCTCATATCATTCAAAAGCATACGGATCCTCTGATCCATTAAGAGCGCTTATGTATTGAGAAAACTGGAGAAAGACGTTAACAAACAGCTTATGCATTGCATTGCTCTGGACTTTCTATGTTTTGGATTCTAAGGCTTATGAATATGAACTTTTTAGATTTTGGGTGTCTTACGTTTTTCATGTTTTATGAAGCTAATTTCATGTATTTAACTCTTAAATAAACTTTTAATTATATTGATAATTCAATTATAAATTGAATGTCAGGTTTTAAAATATTCACTCTAAACTTTTTAAATTGTAAGAATATTTAATCATGCAACAATTACAATTTTAATTTCAAAATTAATGAATAACAATCAAACATATTTTAATCAAATTATAAAATTAAAGTTTGCTTTCATATTACTGTTGGAAAATCAGAATGAGATCTAATCCCGACCATAGCGAAATAATTATGAAACTTTTTAGTATTTTAATTTCCCGAAATTCAAGATCACTTTAATTCTATAAAATGTTTAACAATTAAATTATATTTAAAGTATGAATCTTAATTCGTATTTTATTTTGAAGCTTTATCATATTCTTGTCAAAATAGGTTGAGAGAACTCTATAACTTTTACAAAGAGTGTTAAACAAGAAATGTTAGTTTTATTAGAGCTTAAACCTATTTATAATAAAATTTGGGCATTTTAGTAATTTAATCGAAATTAGATTCTAATTCTAGTTAAACTTTAATTAGAATTACAAATAATTCTAATTAAATACCAATTATGTCCAAATAAGATTCAATATCTTATATTGCTCCTTATTTATTAAATATCTCATATTTAATCATAAAGTTTCTTAAATTTACTATCAAGTCCAACTTGATTAAAGTATCTTTACTCTCTTTAACCTGTTCTATATGTGAAATCCATTTGGTTACGAAATAAGTTAGCAATGGATCCAAATTATAACCCTAAATTATATTTATGATTGGATAAATTAAAATCTTTTAATTTATCTTTATTTCTTTAAGTAGTATCACAACATAATAATCCCTATATGAGATAACTTTGAAGACCTTAAATCAAAAAATCACTTATAGATATATAAGTAGTGTTCCAAATGGATTTCTCATATTGGGTCAGTTCAGTGAACTTGTTCTTTAAGAAGCGCATACCCTTTTATTTAAGTATCTCTATATTTTAGCCTACAAGATCGAATATTTTCTTTATAAGAAAAAAAAAACGTGTGTTAGTCTTTTTATGATCTATTTTGTGTAATCTTAATATAACAATGACTATGAATAGGGAATAATATATAAATGCAATATGAATCTCATAACTATAATTTCATTTGCAATGCATAATTATCTTTTAGACTTTATCATATACATCTAAGTATGTATAAAACAAAAAATGTCTTTAAATAATTATACTTACATTACTTATTTACATCGTATAAAATTATCACAATCATTGGTATAACATATAATTCATAATTTTAAACCTTATTTTACAATAATATTGTAAAAAAACCTTAAAATAGTTAACAACAACAATACCCAATTACAGTCTAGCTAAAATACAGAGGAAGTTGGATGATATACAACCTTATTCTTAAATTGTAGAGATAGAGGGAACAATAATCAAAGGGCAAATCATCAACTTTAACAGCCTCCGCCACCGCCTCCGCCACTGCCACCTCCACAGCCACCGCCACCGCCACCGTCACCGCCATTTTTGGGACGTTTCATTTTGCTACCAAAGAAACACATGAAGGCAAATGAAAGAGCTCGGCTAAAGTTTCAACGCCTCTTTTTCTCTTAAATAATATAACAATCACAAAAGCATAATAATTCTCCTAAAACTCCTCCTCTTTTATACTTGAGGGTTCCAATACAATAACTCGTTCATGGGTTGTTCGTTACCAAGTTGCCATGGTCATGCTGAAGCCACGTTGCCGCCGTTGACTTCATTGGTCTTAGCCAGAGAAGAGAATTTAATATCTACCAATCACCCAGAAGAATGTAGGGGACCACAACCTTGTATCAAGCATTTTCCTAAGTCAAAATTGTTGATTATGCCAATATCCAACTGTCAAGTAACGAGTTTATCAAGTTCACCGGTCAATCTGTCATTTTGTCCTCTTCAAAATGGTCCCATGTTCTGGATGCATGCAACCTAGTCTAAATAAAATAATATTATTTTATTAAAATTTAACAATACCTTGTTTAATAATTAAAATTTTAATTAACAAAAATCACATCATTTTATTAAAAGATATTAGTTTAAGTTTAATAAATTAAATTTAAGAAATTTAAATTGAAAATGGAAATTATAATCTAATTTTGGCCATTCCCATTTCGAATTAGTTGACTGTTTCTTAAGTAACCATCTTTTAAGTTTCATTTGAATGAAATCTGAAAAACAGAAGGGGGTAGTCGTTTCGCAAACTTTCCAATTTGTTCCTAGCAAACAAATAAAATCAGAAAAATTATAAGAACCAAAAATAAATCAACA
>JANQBM010000004.1:32674299-32690702 GCA_025594535.1 Erythroxylum domingense
AGGTCAATTTTCTTAGGATAAATAGTTTTTTGTAACTTATGATTTCTAAATGCAATCCTCTATCATGAAGAATATTCGTTTCCTGCGCTTTATGTATTTTTTCTATTTCATAATGCATTCTTCCATTTTTCCATCATTGGTTCCCCTAGCTTATCAACTGATATTTTCTTCTTTAAAGTAATTGTTGTTTCTTGTTATGCTTATTCACAGTCGTGATGTTCTGGGCAAGTTATATGGCACGATTTTGTCAAATATACTTCGCTTTGTTTTGTTTTCTTAGCTAATCCAGAAGTTTGACATTGTAATTTTCCATTAAATCATATAATTAACTTGCATTTGCACTGTTATAAGTTATTTTTCTTCTCTTTATCTTTCAGGTACCTTACTTTCAAATTAAGGAAAATAATTGGACCCTGAATTGCAGACATAAATGGTCGATGGAATGTAAGGTTTGACTGGTAAGGAGAAGTGTTAGAGATGTTCTTTTGAAGTTGAGATTTGCTGCTGCAAAGTTGGTTAGACTTGTAAGGAAAAGTGTTAGAAATGTTCTTTTGAAGTTGAGATTTGTTGCTGCAAAGTTCATGTTGTTTTTGTTTGACTTAGTCGTGAATACTATAAGATGTCTAATATTTATTAGGCTGCACTTCTTATGTATACAAAATAACTCCTTGAATTCATTTTTCTGCTTTCATATGATTAATGAGCACACACACTTAATAATTTTGCATCTGTCGCAATTTTTCCCTTTGCAGAGGAAGACCTTTTAAGTAATGTAATCAAACCTCAGGGGCAATAATGGAATAAATATATTGATAGTTCAAGTTAAAGTGGCAATAAGTGATTAACAAAAGTGTTAATTTATTATAATAATATGCAGATAAATTTTTAGACTAATTTGTAAAATTTATTATAATAACAAATATGTGATTACTTTATTATAATTTATTAAAATTTATTATAATAATATCTGCATGATCTTAAAAATGATGCACAAAACAAATTGTAAGCTTATTTTTTTACTCAAAAATGGTGGAATTTTTTGACTAAAAAAGTGTCTTAAAGTGAAAAATATCAATAGAGAAAAGCATCTAAAAACTTACACAAAGCATCTAAAATTGCATTTATGTCTAAAATAGCATTTATGTCTAAAACTATCATTGAAAATGTATGTTTGCTTCATTTTTGACACATATATGTGTAAATAGATTTTCGACGCTTAGATGCGAAAAAAATCTATGTTTTTTTACACTTCGTTGCGTAAAAAATCTATATTTTTTACGCATTTATGTGTCTAAGAAAATCGTCGAAAATATTTTTTGTGACACTTGTTTTTTATATGATTTATAAAGCGTCTAAAATTTTTTTTATGACACAAAAAAGCGTCTAAAAACTTCACATTTTGTGTCATTAAACTCCATATTTTGTTGTAGTGACTTATAAGTTAGCATGTAATTCTTTGTTCCTTAAAGATATCTCTACACTTTCTTTGTAGCCTTTCAATGATCAATATCAGGATTACTTTGATATCTACCCATTATCCCTACTGCAAAACTAATGTCAGGTCTAGTACAAATTTGTAGGTACATCAAATTGCCCACAACAGTTTTTGTGACACTTATTTTTTCGACGCTTTATAAAGCGTCTAAAATTATTTTTAAGAGATACAAAAGTGTCTAAAAACTTCACCTTTTGTGTCTTTAAACTTCAGATTTTGTTCGAGTGCTTGTATAAAATAAAGAATATCTTTAAATAATTGTCACTAAATTTCAACCAACTGATTGATTGTAGGGTATAAATCAGCAATTTAAGCTAAGAAAATGTTGTTTCTACAATAACATCAACGAGTTTAGTAGACAAGTTTCTTTACTCAACTTAGGAGGACACGTTATATTGCAAGGTTTTATATTGTTACCCTAATCATATATAATTATCATAATTATGTAAGCCATTTTTGTCCCTAATGGCTATTTTGTCAATTTCTCATATAGTGGACAGTTATTAATTATAATTTAGTTTTTAAATAAATTATCGGTTAAGTTACGTAATTTGATACAGTTAAAGATAATAAAATGACTCAATAAATGATCTAAATTAATAGGTCGAAGTTTGGGTGAAAAATGGATCCCTTTTAGTGTAGATCAGGTCCATATCGACCTTGTGATAGGGAAGTCTGATATGGAAGCTATATAAATAGGTTAAGATCTCCTGCAGTTGCTCAGATCAATCATAAGCATAAGAAATCTCTAGTCCGTTAAGAAAGCTTACGTATTGAGAAAACTGTAGAAAGACCTAGCCCGCATCTTGGTGATGGATTCTCGTGAAGATGTCGGTAGATTCAAGATCGTTTAGGCTTCAAAAAGTTCGTTTGAAGTTTCAGAATCGAAAAAATCAGGTATTTCCGCATTTATCCGTTTTTTGCCCTTTCACTTTCAATCTAGGGTATGTAACTAAGGTACTGTTACGTTTTACAAATTATAATTACACTACTTATTCACATCATTTAAAATTATCACTATCACTGGTATAACATATGTTTCATAATTTTAAATCTTATTTTACAATGATATTGTAAAAAACTTGTAAACAGTTAACAACAATAACACCTGGTGATAGTTGTGCTGGAATGCGGGATTTGAAGAGGAGGTCCAATAATATACAGCCATAAATCTCTACATGGTAGAGATAGAGGGATCAATAATCAAATAGCAAATCATCCACAACCACCACCATAGCCTCCATTACCTCCTCCACCGCAACCAATGCCACTGTCACCGGCATTACCACTGTTGGAATAACCACCAGCGGCTTTTCTTTCTTCTACCAAATCAACACATGAAAGCAAATGAAAGAGCTTGGCCAAAGCTTCAACACCTCTTTCTCTTAAATTTTATAACAATCACAAAAGCATAATAATTCTTCTAAAACTCCTTATTTATACTTGAGGGTTTTGGTTCCAATACAATAACTTGTTCATGGGTTGTTCGTCACCAAGTTATTGTTGCTTCAAGCTGAAGCCACGTTGTCCCTCTTGGCTTGAATTGGTCTCACCATAAGTTAGCCAGAGAAGAGAATTCAATATCTACAAGCCACCCGGAGGAATCTAGGGGACCACAACCTTGTATCAAGCTTTTTCCAAAATTGGTGATCATGTTAAGATATTCTTAGTACTAGGAGTTTGCCTGTGATCTTGATTCCAAGAGGTCCAGTATCCAACTGCCAAGTGAAGAGTGCGTCGAGTTTACCGGTCAATCTGTCATTTTGTAATTTGTCCCCTTCGAAATGGTGCCATATGCTGCCTGGATGCATGTAACCTTGTCAAAAGAGGGATATTTGGATTAATCTTTTAATAAATAAAATAATGTTATTTTATTAAAATTTAACAATTCAAATTTTAATTAACTAAAAACATGTCAGTTATTAAATTTTATTAAAATATCATTTTAAGTTCAATATCAAATTCAAGAAATTCAAATTAAAAAGTTTTAATCATAAAAAAGCCTAAACTTTACTCAATATTGCAATGCTAGTCTTCTTACTTTCGATTTTTATGTAAAAATAAACGGAAAATAAATTTTATGTTAATATTGATGTGATGTGTCAAATTAGAATAAAAATTTAATATTTTTATTATAG
The DNA here is from genome assembly GCA_025594535.1 of Erythroxylum domingense. Lineage (NCBI taxonomy): Eukaryota > Viridiplantae > Streptophyta > Magnoliopsida > Malpighiales > Erythroxylaceae > Erythroxylum > Erythroxylum domingense. Next base: position 32,677,933 of record JANQBM010000004.1, read on the forward strand.
TGTTGTCACATATGAAATTTTTTAATAAAATAAAATTATGTTAAATTATTGAAAATAAGCGGAGAAGAGGGATTTTAAGAGTAATTATGTTTTTAATAATTTAATTTATTTTATTTTATTAAATAACAAATTTTATACCTATTACTATTATCTTGCATGAAAGTCTGAGTAGCAAAACTATTAATATGATTTTGTAAAAAAAATTATAAGTTGAAATATTTTAGTGTCAATTTTTAAAATTCAAACTTGAATAAAATTTGAAATTTTTTATAATTAACCCAATTAAAAATGACAAATCATAATTTGCCCGACGCGTTATCATTCTCATTTCGAATTAGTCACTACAACAAACAGAACATTTAGCGACGAAACTAAATGTCGCTAAACAATAACCAATTGTCGCAAATACTAATTTTTGACGGAAAAAACTCGTCACTCAAATAGTCACTGAATCCCGATAGCAAAACAACATGTGCGATGTTTTTCCAAAGTCGTCACCAAAACATTTTTTCGACACAAATAATTCATCGGTAAAAAGTATAATCGACGAGAAGAATGAACGTCGTATATAGTTTTGTATGACGGTTTTGTTTCGTAGCTAAAAATTTTTCCCTACTAAACTATATTCGTAATTAATTATTTTTAGTGACGATTTCATTTTGGTAGTAGAATAGTTTTAGCTACTAATTATCTGTTGTAAGGAAATGTTTTTACAGATGTTTCTCGAAACGTAGGTAAAAACATTTTGTGATGATTTTAATTTTGGTATCTAATAGTTTTCTGTGACGATTTTGGTTTTGTAGCGAAGTACTTTTAGCTACTAATATGTAGTTGTAGCAAAATGATTTTAACGACGTTCTTGTATACGTAGTTAATAACTTTTTATGACGATTTTGTTTTGGTAGCTAATAGTATTTAGTGACAAATTTTAATTTTGAATTTAAATATTATTATAATTGTTAATAACAAATTTATTTTAATTTATTACAATTTTTAAGACAGTTTGAAATATTAAAATTATTTATTTTATAATTAATGTTAGTGACATATTTTTAAATAATAATAAATTGAAATAAAATAAACATTAAAAATGGAATGTATTTTATAAAAAAATTAATTACAGGTCATACACAAACTAAGACTCCTCATCGTCGTCACTTGTACTGACATATGCTGAGCCTAATATTTGTTTTACCATCTTTTTAAACTTATTAACTTCTTTTACATTACGATTTAACTTGTCCTCTGTACATTGTAACTTATCTTCCGTACATTGCAATTTAGTCTTCAATGCCTGGTTATCCTCTTGAAGCACCATGACATAGCTGGTAATGACGAAGAGGCACCAACAGGCCTAGGGTCATACCCAAGATCTTTGATATAGCCCGATCGTGTATCAAGGATATTGTTGCAAATGTCATCGACAATGGGCTGATTCCCTTCAGCCAATGACGTCTGCAACAACTCCTGAATCTTGTCCTACAATTTAAAGAAAAAATTGAGTTAACTAAAAAATTATTACTTATTATTACATAGAAAAATAAATTGTAATATAAATTTATTAGTACTTACATAATTACTTTGTGCCTCTTCAGACGTCCAACTTTGACCTTTCTTGTAGTGTGTGTGCTTTATACAGTGTGATCCTATCACACTCTTGCCCTTGGAATTGTGTTTGACTCTATAATATGATTTTAAAAATTTATAACCAATTAGAATTTATTGTATTAAAAATAGAATAATAAATTGAAAATGTTTGGTAGTTTTGACAATCAAATTATATGATAATTTAATCAAAAGAACCCAACCATTCGTTGTTCTCTATAAGAAGTTAATCTTTTTGATTTGGAAATGTTGTGAAAAACCAAAAGTGTTAACTGTTTCACAAACTTTCCGCAAACTTCTTTGACACGAACACAATAAAACCAAGCAAAGAAAAACGAAATAATAAAAACACCGAAAATTTGTTAACGCAGTTCGGCACTCCTTGCCTACGTCTGCGGGGCCTTCACCCAGATTAATTACTTTCACCGAAGTATAATAGAATTACTCAAGGCTTTACTGAGCCGACACTACTCAACTCTTGACACTATCTCTCAACCTCACTTCCCGTGAAAGATTTTCACACCCAACAGTACGACTGTCTCGTACTAACCTTGACAGAGGATTTTCACACACTGTTTGATAATAAAAATAATTAAATGAACAACTCAAGTGATTAAAATAACTAGAAACAAAAAAAACGATAATACACTTGTGATAAAAAGAACAACTTCCCGATGAGTTTCGCTCCACCAAAATAGATCTGGAAGTTGTCGCAACAATAATAGGCTGATTCACATAAACATAATCCGAAGCCACATCTCTGAAAAATTCCAGCAACGTTATCTTTAAAAAGATCCAGAAAAATCAACAGCTCACGCCCACTGCTTTGTTTCTTATCTAACCCCCATACTACATTTCTTGTCTAATGCCCACGATATTTTTCAACTCACAAAAGCATGCACATGTAGCTATGTTTTTCAATAGCAATTAACCTACGCAACACCGTCGTTGTTGCACCTTCACATAAGATTAACTCTGTTGCTTCACTTATCAATAATATTTCACAAACACGTAACCCCCAAAGCAACCCACTCATAAAACAAATTCCTTCTTCTGCTGTATATTCTTCAATCTTCAATTTACGCCCACCAAAAGCAAAGCAAGCCTACCACCATAGTTTCATTAGTGAAATTTGAAAAACATGTGGATGGTGATGCCCTTAATCTCCACAGCTCATAAAGTCCATTAATTTCCTTGGCCAAAAATCAACAACATACGCACCTCAACAATTAGCTAAGTCACGTCAACTCAAGCTCTTCTTCAGCTATAGATAAAAACATGCACAATACATACCCATGGAACGATGATGAAACTAGAATCCCTCTAATAGAATCCAATAATGTAAGTGTCGAGATCTAATATTGAGAGGAGTTATGTTTATCTGAAAACTTATCTTTAAAAGATCCCACCTATGTTTGAACTCTCACCAACATAATAAACAACTAACGTGATAATAATAGACTTTTATTTTATGCAAAATTCTTTCACAACCATAAGTGTAACAACCACATCAATTTGAATCCAAGTCAAATCACCCTATTAATATCTTATATGTCCAATTAATAAATAACGCCAAAACATATATCCTAACAATCTCCCCCTTTTTGGCATTGTTTGTCACAAATATGAAACTCCCCCTAAATAACATAATGGAACATATAAATCAAATGCATAATCCATATGACAAATACTCCCCCTTAATCAAATATCAAGTTCCAAAGAACATCACAATTATCTAATCATTCATCCAAATTTCTCCCTCTTAGGACAGAAAGATGCCAAAAAGCATGACGAATAATCACGTATATACCTTGAAATCTCCTCCTGAATAGAACATTCATCGGAAATAATCTGATGTCTCCCCCCGAGAGAGAGATCCATACTGATGAGAGACCTTAGAAGTCTTCGATGGAGCCAAATAGAAGTCACAATGCAAACTACTAAAAAAGATGGGATGACAATGGCAACATTAAAACTAAAGAACTAAAGAAAACTTTTTTTATTTTTCTTTTCCTTTTTTTGGTTTTTTTAAACAATAAAAAAACTTCAAAAAAGTAAAGAACACAGTCCCTGTGTCCCTCGAAGAAATTCAAACCTGGGCTTATTTCTCATCACGTTATCTCGGTCATCAACTGTTTGATTGATTTCTTCATTTGAAGTGACTGACTTATCCTTAGTTTGAACAGTTTCTTCAAAAGCAGTAACTAACTGTGAATCTGGACACTTTCTTGTTTTTTTTCACTACATCTTTGTGTTTGTGCTTGTCCCTTTCTAACCCAAGTGGATTTCGGTACTGAAGGTTGATTCTGAAATTTATATGAGGGATATAGGGTCCTTCGATTTTGGCTTCTTGGAAACAAAATCTGCAGCAACTTGTAACATCTTGGCCTTATATGTTTAATAACTCCGTAAAAATGATACGTGGGTACAAATCTTTGATTCTTTTTCGATGCTTCTACCTCTTGGGCTGATCTAGATATATCAATTTTTTCTGCTTTCACCTTCGAGCACTCACCTTTATAACCAACGCCTTAAAGATCCCCTTTAACCTTACTGATTTCAATCAACTTTTCTGTGCCTCCATTCAACATTCTTAATCCCTTTTCAGTACTTACCAATTTCATTCTAACTTCACCAAGCTCATCTGACATCAACATCAATTTCTTTTCTAACTCTTGGATGGTGTTCTTCATAGAGAGATTCTCTTCCTTCAATCTTTCATTCTTTCTACATATTTTCACCCATTGTTCATATATAGCCTTGTAATCCTCACAAATATTTCCATTTTTATCATTAAGGACACTTCCATCACTGTCATAGTCTGATATTAAATCCCGACCTGAACTGTTTTCGAAATTTTCAAATTTTCTCCCTTTTCTGCCTTCAGTTACTTCCTTCTCATTTACTGTTAAGCAAGTAACTAGACTTTTGTTATATAAGGCAACCAACGCAGCACCATTCGCTATTTTTTCTTCACTACCATATTCACTCTCGGAATCATTCTCAATCCAGGTGCTGGTAAACGATTTTCCTTTTCTTTTCTTCAAAGTATTAGCACATTCGGCTTGAACGTACCCAAAGCCTTGACACTCATGACATTTGATTCTCTTTACCTTCCTTTCACCTTTTTGGGTTTTAACCTGTAATGTCAATCATTTGCTTCTTTCTTGCTTACCCCTTAAAAGATTCATTTCGAAATTTGTAAGAATTCCGATTAAATTCTCCAATGACAGATCATTGATATCGTGGGCTTCCTCTATTGCTGCAATTTTTAGAATAAATCTTGGAGGCAGTGATCTCAGCGTCCTCTTGACAAGTTTCCGATTAGAATATTTCTTTCCGAGTTGATGCGCCTGATTTTCTATATCTCGCAACATTTCATAAAAGTCTCCAATAGTTTTATTTTCATTGATCTTCAGTTCTTCAAACCTCACAGCTAACATTTGTAGTCTTGACGCTATTACAGATTTGGACTCCTTCATGAATAGTCTGCAAAGTATCTCATGATTCTTTAGCCGACTCACAGGCCAATATCATTGAGAAAAGTCCTTCATTAACAGCACTAAAAATCGCATGCAATGCTCGTGAGTTTTCAAATGCCCTCTCTTCTTCGACTCTTGTCCATTCAGATAGATCTTTTAGAACTATCTCTCCCTTATCGTTAGTAATCATCGGATGTGTCCAGCCATATAACACCGAATTCCATGCTCTTGTTCCCTGTACCTGAATAAAGACCTTCATCCGTGATTTCCATACAAGATAATTTGAGCCGTCCAACAACGATGGCTTGATAATTGATGCTGCTTCTCTCATAGTCATGTTCGCGAAACTAGGATCTGCACCAACTTGCTAACAAGTTCTAAAACGATGGCCCGCTCTGATATCAATTGAAAAACCAAAAGTGTTAATTGGTTCACAAACTTTCCGTAAACTTCTTTGATATGAACACACAATAAATCCAAGCAAAGAAAAACGAAATAATAAAAACACCGAAAAATTGTTAACGCAGTTTGGCACTCCTTGCCTACGTCTGCTGGGCCCTCAGCTAGATTAATTATTTTCACCGAAGTACAATAGAATTACTTAAGGCTTTACTGAGCCGACACCACTCAACCCTTGACACTATCTCTCTACCCTCACTTCCCGTGAAAGATTTTCACACCCAATAGTACGATCGTCTCGTACTAACCTCGACAGAGGATTTTCACACACTGTTTAATAATAAAGATAATTAAATAAACAACTCAAGTAATTAAAATAACTAGAAACAAAAAACGATAATACACTTGAGATAAAAAGAACAACTTCCCGATGAGTTTTGCTCCACTGAAATAGATCTAGAAGTTATTGCAACAATAATAGGCTGATTCACATAAACATAACTCGAAGCCACGGCTCTAAAAAATTCCAGCAACGTTATCTTTAAGAAGATCCGGAAAAATCAAAAGCTCATGTCCCACTGCTTTGTTTCTTATCTAACGCCCATGCTACGTTTCTTGTCTAACGCCCACGATATTTTTCAACTCACAAAAGCATGCACATGTAGCTGTGTTTTTCAATAGCAATTAACCCACGCAATACCGTCATTGTTGCACCTTCACATAAGATTAACTTTGTTGCTTCACTTATCAATAATATTTCATAAACACGTAACCCCGTATCAACCCACTCATAAAACAAATTCCTTCTTCTGCTGTATATTCTTCAATCTTCAATTTACGCCCACCAAAAGCAAAGCAAGCCTACCACCATAGTTTCATTAGCGAAATTTGAAAAACATGTGGACAGTGATGCCCTCAATCTCCACAACTCATAAAGTCGATTAATTTCCTTGGCCAAAAATCAACAACACACGCACCTCAACAATCAGTTAAGTCACGTCAACACAAGCTCTTCTTCAGCTATAGATAAAAACATGCACAATACACACCCATGGAACTTTGATGAAACTAGAATCCCTTTGATAGAATCCAATAACGTAAGTGTCGAGATCTAATATCGAGAGGAGCTATGTTTATCTGAAAACTTATCTTTAAAAGATCCCACCTATGTTTGAACTCTCACCAACATAATATACCATCAACGTGATAATAATAGACTTTTATTTTATGCAGAATTCTTTCACAACCATAAGTGTAGCAACCACATCAATTTGAATCCAAGTCAAATCACCCAATTAATATCTTATATGTCCAATTAATAAATAATGACAAAACATATATCCTAACATGTTGGAACTAGACAAGTGATTTTTAAAGCTTGGAATGTGTCTTTGGAGAGCACATTCATAGACAATATCTTGTTGTTGACGACAGGAATAATGAGCAGTTGTAGGCATATAAAAATAAGGTTATCTAATTAGGAGAATTCATACAAAAAATGCCCTCGGAATTGTTATGATTATGCCTTTATATAGAAGAAAAAATGCAACTCATTGTCAATCAAAATTAACCTTTTGCATACTTACGTGTACAATTATTGACAAACTCATGCAAGGTTGTCGGTTACAACTTACACGGCTAACAACATACAGCTTATTTTTTTACTAATAGTTATAAACTTGCATCATATAGATTGTACATTTCTCTTTCAATAATTTGTCACTTTCTTTTCTATACTTATCGTCATGGTCATCGTGCATGTTGACAACAGATTACATGTGAAAACAAGTTCAATTTCGAACAAAAAATGAAATAGAATATTGGAACAGGACTTTCATCGAACACCTTGTAACGAAAACATAAAACAATCCCAACTTCAATCATTCATTCATTATGTTCCCTTTCTTCACCATCATTAACACATTTCAATACAAACCCAACAATATAATTGTTCAATCCATGCAAACAACTCATGAAATTGAAGAAACTACAATAATTTTTGATTCGGTATCATTAACACATTTAAAAACAAATCCACAACAAATCGAAGAAAAATTTACCAGGTTAAGCTCAACTCCACAAGACAATAGATTGGGGGAAGATAAGAACAGAAAATTGCTATGAACAGCAGAAGGAGGATTGAAAATCGATTAAGTTTGAGAGAAAATTATGAAGAAACAACGGAGAGGGAGCTGGGGGAAGGCTGCGGGTGTTATTTTTAGTTAACTGGGACGACTTCGTTTGTTGTTAGACAAATCACGTCGTCTCATCTAAAAAAATTTTACCGTTGCATCATTCAGCGACGAAAACGAGACTCGTCGTAAAATGCCAAACCTCTTAGCTATGATATATGATAACCGTCACCAATACATTTGGAAAAACATGAAAAATGACGTAGTTATATTATTCTGATCTCCCACATTTTACGACGAAACTAAGATTCGTCTCAAAATGCCATGCTTTGGCTATGAAACACCTATAGCATCGCAAAATATACAACCTTTTGCTACCAATCGGTTAAATCGTTGCAAAAATTGTTTCGTTTTACTTTTCCGATGATAGCAATTTTCGTCGCCTAAAAGTATAATTTTGCTACGAATGCTAGAAAACATCGCCAAAACCCAAGCATTTTCTTTACTACTTTATTTTTCTTAATTGATTAACATAGATGAGTTTTTCCTATTACCAATAACAAAATGAAAAATTAATCTTCTCACTTATATAAGCAATTGTTCTTCATTTGCTTAATTTTTTAGAATCACTAATCTTTAAATATAATTTGTTAGAAATAGTTTTATAATTAGATTACAATGTCTTCTTATGTTATTATTATTTTGATTAATTACAATAATTAAATTGTTTAATTTCTTCAAATACATTTTTTGAAATTATATTAATGAAAATGTATCTGAAAATTGTAAGTCAATTTTATTTTATTTGAACAGTCAACAAATTAATTTCTAAATAGTTTCAAATGAATAATTTAATTTTTAATTCAAATTATGTTTTATTTGGTATAGGAAAATAAATTTATTAAAAAAAATTTATGAACTGGCGGGCTTTAACGTCGAATCATGTATTACTCGCTACAGCTGATGATGGTCGACTAGATACAATAAATCGAAGCAAATTAATTAATACTGCTACCAAACAACTGCAGCCAATAATAAACGACATCGTTTACCTAAACTAGAAAAACGACGTCGTTTTGTATTAGGTTTTCAAAGGCAAAAACCTAAAAGCCTATTCCATTCTTGTTCAAGTCATAAACCCTAATCCAAAATCCTCTCGTAAATAACTTGTTTGGGTTTTGTGTTCTACTCATCACCGTCGAAGAACGATTATTCACTGAATCGGTATTATTCTTTTGTTCTATTGTGAGTTATTGTGATTATTCGTTTGTTCTATTGTGATTATTCACTAAAACCGTTTAGGTGTTTTAATTATGCATTTGATGAATGAGTTGTGTTTATGGTTTTGTTTTGAAAATAATTTATTATCTATCTTTGTTATTTCTTTATGTTTATCTTCCCACCGACGTTTATCGCTTAATCTCATGAAAGCTTTGTTTTTGCATTGATGAAATTGTTTCAAGAGTATTTTACTTTTTTCATTTCCATTAATAGTAATACAGAGACATATATATAATACTATATTTATGTACATGAAAAACATAGTCATGTCTATTCTACTTTAAATTCTATATTTTGCATTAGATACAAATTACATAATAAATTTTTGAAATTTTAGTAAGGGTAACTTTCATATCATTAGGCACAATGAAGATGTATAAGTGCTAAACTGGACTAGTTTCAGTTGTTATCGAAATTGAAGGTAAACATATCATCGTTTTATTCTAAATCGACTTTTTGCAAAATTTACCTCTTAATATTATTAATAAAGGAATGTCAACATGGAGACTAGTTTCGGATGTTCCTAATTCATTTCGTTAGGAAGAATATGGCAAAATTGTCTCTATTGAGAAAACCAACAATGCAGGAAAAAATATCAACTTCATATACTAATCATCGTTTGCCTTCCATGGCCTATCTTCCGAACAACGTCACTTTCCTTATTATGTACATCTCATTTCCTTTTATGAAGCTATTATATATATTTACATTTGACGGTTTATACTACATGTTGTTTTAAGCTTCCTTCAGTCTCGAAGATGACATGTATGGCCATGGAGGCGGGAGTGATGTCACAACAGTTCGTAAATGATTAGGGAAATCGATTGTTTTGAAAAATTCGTCAATTCCAAATACTTCGTCTACTCATGCACGTATGCTCGTCACTCCAATTTCAGTTCATTTAACGGTTTACTAATATAACAATATCTAACTTCTATACTGATTGTGTTTTAGGTACTAAATCTAGCAACTTATTCACTGCATCCTCTACAAATTTAGCTATAGCGGAAAAGTTGTTGCAAGAGGGTGTGAAAAATCCTACACTTAAGGAAATAACTGTTACTGTTCCAATTGGTGCGTTCAATCAGACAACATATCTACTACTTAGGAGTTAAGTTGCGTACTATTGAATGTGGAAGCGTTCAATCAGACAACATATCTACTACTTAGGAGTTAAGTTGCGTACTATTGAATGTGGACTGTTATTGTTCTGGTTCTATGACTGTATGAATTGGGTAACTTCTATTTCAAAGTTCGTACTACTCCATATATCATATTATTATATTGATAAAATTATTTAAATTTTTATAACTAAATTTTGCTATGTTAGTAAATACTAATCATTAATTAATACTACTGTTTAACGCTTAAAATTATGTTGTGAGTTTTTTTTAATAATACATTGTAAACATTCAAAACAAATCTCCAATAAAACATATCTTAACTATAATAGATTATAAAAATATTAGCTTAATAATTTATGAAAATGTTAATCATTTGGTGACGATTTCAAGAAATCATCACCAAATTTATACATTCAACGACATTTTTTAGAATTCGTCACTGCATGGGCACCATTTTGGTGACGATTTCAAAAATCGTTGATGAATGCTTGACATTTAGTGACAATGACAAAAAATAGTCACTGAATGTATTAGCTTTTGCGACCAAATGAAACTTTCGTCACCAAATATTGACATTTTGATGACGCTTCAAAATATCGTTGTCAAATATGAAAGCTTTAGTGACTATTTTCTGGATTCTTCGCTAAATGTTTGATAAGTTATGATAATATTTTCTAAAATCGTTGCCATAAGATTATTTAGCAACGAATATCTGAAATCGTCACCCATTGTGCATCATTTAGTGACGATTTTTCTTAATCGTCACTAAATATTAAGCATTTGGCGACGATTTGCTCTATACATCGCTATAGGTTTTTTCTTTTGCGACCCCTTCTTGTTTTCGTCGCTAAATAGTTAGTTTTAGTGACGAATTCTTTTAATCATCGCAATATGTTATCTTTTGGCAACGAATTTCTTTTCGTCGTAAAATAAAACGTCGCGAAAGGGTATGTTTGTTGTAATGAGTTGACTATTTCTTAAGTAACCATATGAGCAATCTTGCAAGTTTTCTTTGTATAAAACCAGAAAAGTGACGTAAAGGAATGGAAGTCCTTAAATGTCAAGAGACTTGAGATTGTTGATCTATCGTTTAATTACAGCAAGCAACTATATTGGTTCTATAAGAACCGTGCTGTCGTGCAAGACACGAAAAGAAGACATCTTCTTCTGGTTATCCTACAGCAAAGGGAAGAATACGACAAAACACAAAACTGTGTATCAAACCCCAGCATAGCCGCCGTCACACGTACAACTAGCTGTGCCATTGCTAGTATCTCCATGATGACGAGGTTTAGTGCTGATACAGCAACACAGGAGACCTACCAACAACATGAGACCCCAAGCTGATGCTATAGCTTTTGCCCAGTTCAACGATTGCTCCTCCATCGATGTTCGAACTTTCTTCTTTTGGTGACCCTTTTGCAGATTTTGATCCTAACTCCCTTTGGTCTCATTGTCTGTGAAGTTTATTGCTGTTCATCAGGACATTAGGACACAGAAAAATGGTAACGGTGTCAGGAATTATGTGATGCACATGGGCTGAGTTTGAAAGAGGGAAATATAACGTGGGGCAGCCTGTTGAATTTTAACAGCTGAGACCTCTACTTCTGATCTTTGTAAAGCCACAAAAACTATAAATTATGTTTCAGATTGATACTTTCTTGGTTTTTTTCTCTTTTAGATCAGAAGTTATTGCTTGAAGAGGAATGCTTATTTTGCTTTCCAGTGTTTAAAGATTGTAGACCAAATGACAGTACAGTAAGAAAGTTATGAGCTTTAAATCTTGGGACAGGAGGTCTTTAATGCTTTACATGACCCACAAGCAAATCATTGGCATTAAATATATGGATAAAACCATAAAGATTAAAGATATGATCAGACAGATGCAAAAGTTCAAATTCGCTTTGTTTCTGATATCACGTTTTGACAGGCACCAATTCATGCAAAGCTTACACTTTATTATGTATATTTTTCTCTTTCATGCACATCTTAACAATAGGATGGACACAGACGACATCGTTTTAGAGTTTGACGGAACAAATTTCAGACTGATCCTCTTAAATTTGAGTCCGATTTAAAACCTAATCACCTTAAACTTCTGTCCATTGATTTGGGGTCAAGCCGATTTGCCTACCCTAATTAACATGTATAGGCATCCTCGCAAAATTAGAAACCTTTTTCAAAAATTATATATTTATGGCATTAAACTATAATTATGTATAGACTAAGAATAATTATCCTTATGATAGACTCAAATTTAAAACATAGTTTAACTTGAGGTAAGATTTAGCAACCTGAAGGACAAGATTTGTCTAATAAACCAGTGTCACTGACGAGTAGCTCTTGCTCTAGGGCAAAACAAATTTGGGAATTGCATTTCAATAGAATGACACTTTTTCATTCCCTTCTTAAACCTTCATCTAGTGAAGCGCAGAAGGATAGGTTTATTACCAAAATCTCTCTATTCATTGATTCACTTGGCCTTTTCTTCAAGTAAAAGTCAGCCAAATACAGAATTTTGTTCATTCTCAGTGTACTTCATGCAAGTTGAAGGTAAGGCTTAAAATCTACTTCCTATTATAGTTTGTGGGAAGAAAAGGAGGAGGCACGGACATAGGCTCAAAAGTTAATAAACGAACCTCACTTCCAAGCTTATAAAGAGATCCAAGTACTTCTTTAAGGAACAATTCCATCCTGTCTACAAGTCATAATTGACAATGGAAGCATATAAAATCATTTCAGTTACC
>JANQBM010000004.1:32691715-32724525 GCA_025594535.1 Erythroxylum domingense
CAAGAAGTAGAAGAGGATCCAAAGTTTGTGGACAGTAAACATCATTGGCGTGAAAGTTAGCAAAATAAACCCTGCAATAAAAATCGAGAAACCAGTTATCATAAGCAGCATTTCTACATAACTTGCACAATTGAAGGTTGATATCTTTGGTTTATGTCCATTAACAAAATTAGCACATAGGTCAATCACATTTGACAAATTTTGTCTTTACATTTCATCCTTCAGAGGAAGAGAGACACTAACTACAGAAGGAGAAAATTGGTACATGGTCAAACACATGAAAGTATGTATTTAAGGAATATACACATGGGAAAATACAAGACAATGTGGGAACTCCCACCATATTTAAAAGAGTAATATTCTGTCAATTATGTTGGGTAGTGACAGCATTAAGTAAAGACGAAGTTTGATATTATAGTGACATACAAAGCTGTAGATATAAATAGTATCCCAAGTATCCTAAAATACAAGATAAGTTCTCAAACATACTTCAGAGATGGGTATGTCTATAAATAGTAAAGCATGGTAAAAATATACGGGCAGTAAATCCAATACAAGGCAATCATAGAGCTGCTAACTCCAGTCATAAGTATTAAAAACATAAAGAGACTTGAAGAATATGCCTATGAATAAATTAACAAGCCAGCAATTTAACAATTCATGGCTACTTACATGCAAGATGACTAGCCAAAACTACAGCTCACTATAATTGCGCCAAACAGCACGGAACTCCTCTCTGAATGTGTTTAGGCGTGCTTTCAGGTTAGGAGTCCTCAAACTTGCATGCAAGATAGTGGCTGACAGACAAAAAAGGAAGTTAAAAGCACATCAAGTGCAGTAACAGATGAATGTTATGAGAACCATGGATGAGAAAAACAAACCGAGCAGTCCAATAGCAAGTGCCCATGCAACAGTCAAGAGACCACATGAGACATACCAGAGTACAAAACTCACTACATAATACAAAGAAAAACACAAAAGCATGATTAGACTAATAATTTAGCCGGAAATAGCTACCAAAGAAAGGAAAGCATGCAGTTACAGCTCACCAAAGGAAAATATCATAACAAAAACTCGACGAGGACGACCACAAATATGAATTACTCTCTTTGCTGATGATCGTCCACGAATGACCGGTCTGCCAGTAACAAGAGTGAATTGAGCAGTAAAGATTTACAAGACACATGAACATAAAGTAGTGCTAGTAAACAAATGGACTTACGTAAGTGGAGGTCTCATCTTTGCAGCCAAATGAGGAGAAACTTGTCTCACAGTTCTTGTCACCTTTTCACTAAAAGTACCTGCAAAGCTGTAGATAAAAGCAGAAAACATGTTGGACCTGGAATCTTGGAGCTTCAATCTATATGCTTCGAAACACAACTTGTTCTAGCATATACTGGAGGTCTAAGAAAATTAGCTGAATGAACTGAGAGATTTTCAACAGAGAGGGGTTCATGGGATCATTCGTTATTTCTTTCAAATAAACTAATCAAATATGAAGAATAAACATAGAAAATTGCCAAACCAAATAAAATTTCCTTATACCATCTGAACAATAACAGCGACACAATTCCAACTCTTGAAGCTTACCTGTCATTGAGAAATGCAATGGTGAGCGCTGTTGAAAGAGCAGCAACTATGGCAAGAGGCCTCCTCAGGAAACCCAATCCTACAACAAACAACCACCCAAATAAATTAGTATAAAACTAACGATACCCACAAAACACATAAAAAAATTCCTTGAACTAAGATTCACTTACCCAAAATGAGAACGATCATGATAAAATAGTTGGTCCGGTAGCTGTTAGAGAAAAGAAATAGAAAGAAAGCACGAAGCTTTTCATTAGCGTCCGAAAAATCAAATACAGTAACAATCACTTAGATCAAGAGGAATAACGTAAGCATAACATACTAGTAGAGATTGCATTTGAGACGACTATTCCATTTGGTGGATGATTTAGGAAGTGTAAATCGCGAAAAGAACTCCGAGACAGGTCGAGGAGGTGACGACCAGTCCACTTCCCTAAGTGCGTCCAACAGATCCCCTGTTGTGACGTTGCCCCAATCCATCGCAAAAAAAACCCTGAATCAAATTCACTTCCCAAGATTTTGATCCAAAACAAGTAGGAGAAAGTTTCGAAAAAGAATGATCGAGAAGAAGAAGAAGAAGAAGAAAGCTCTGCAAAAAGTGACAATGGAGGAAGTTATATTCTGAATTTCTGATCTCTCACGGCACGGCAATGAGTAAAATTGCTTCAGAAATTATTAACAAGAAGAACAAAAAGAAAGAAGACAACTGTCTGAGCCCGGGTTCGAACCGGGGACCTCTAGTGTGTGAGACTAGCGTGATGACCAACTACACCACCCAGACGATGCCAAAGTCTGTATCACGTAAAGCTTAAAGAACATGGTGCGCACGCTAAGCCCGGTGGACCTGGGCACACCTTCACAATTATTACTCTAATTTAATATCATCCTTAATCTAATATTTAAATAAATTTATCACACACGCGAAAATGCGAAAGTAATTTACCAAAATTTTATTAAAAAAAAAAAAGAACAAAAAGCCTCTCCCGATCCGATCATTTCACATAATCGTACCTTCAAGCTTCGATTCGCGTTAACCAGTAGCTGGTTTCGGGTCGGATCCTAGTTTTTGTTTGAGAGGAAGCTATGGCTCAAGCTTCAGGGAGGGGCAGAGTCGTTGGGGACTACTTGGTGGTTCGGCAAATCGGGTCGGGTTCGTTCTCGGTGGTCTGGCTGGCTAGACACCAAGTCCACGGCACCGAAGTCGCGATAAAGGAGATCGCTTTGAGTAGGCTAAATAAGAAGTTGCAAGAGAGTCTCATGTCTGAGATTTTTATCCTGAGGAGGATCAATCATCCTAACATTATTCGCTTGCACGATATTATCGAGGTTTTGGGTTTTCTTTTCAGTTACTTGAAGATTTCAAGGTTGTTGTGTTACTATTAAAGCTAAAGTGCTTAATTTTAGGTCCCTGGGAGGATACACATAGTATTGGACTATTGTAAAGGGGGTGATCTTTCTATGTATATACATCGTCACGAGAAAGTCCCTGAAGCTACTGCCAAGCATTTCATGCAACAACTGGGTATGTCTCAATTGTTGTTGGGTGTTTGGAAAGGCAATGTCTTTTTTGGCTGATTTACTCAGGTTTTATGTTGTTTTGAATATTTTGATGTTCTGCAGCTGCTGGTTTGCAAATTCTCCGAGACAACAACCTCATACATCGGGATTTGAAACCGCAGGTTTGTCTACAGAAATGTTTTGGTTCTGTTTGAATTTCAAGTATACTTGAGCAGGTTTTGGTGAAGAATGGTAGTATGCTTCTAAATGTTTAACTGAATATAAAATACGAAAGGATGATATTGTGTGGAAAGTTCTCATGTGTTTAAGCTTTGTGTGTTGTTAAAAATTTAATATGCTAACTTTCTAATTTTCTCAGAATCTCCTCCTCTCAACCAATGATAACAATGCTGTCCTTAAAATAGCTGATTTTGGATTTGCCAGGTGAATAATCATCCATAATTTTCTTTTCCAATCGTCGTTTTATTCAGTTTAATTATCATGTTCTGTGACAATAACTTTAAACTTCTCTGCGCTCTACTTCTTCCATTTGTGCGAGCACTAAGTAGTATTTGATTGAAGGTCTCAGTGAAGATATTGCTGGTCCTGTAATGATCTTGTCATGTATTTTATTGTATCCTATATCATTTAACAATTCTATTGTTTTCTGAAATCTCAAACTCAATGATCTTTGGCTCTATTCACACTGATCTTTTTTTTTTTTTTTTTGGGCATAATCATATTTGAATTGTTGACATATCAGGGACATGTTGTTATTGCTGATCTGTCATAAAGGATTGATATTCAAACTCAATTCATTCCTTATATTGAAGTTTGGGTAATTATAACTTTCTTTGTCAGATCTCTACAACCCAGAAACCTTGCAGAAACCTTGTGTGGTTCTCCTCTTTACATGGCTCCAGAGATAATGCAACTTCAAAAGTATGACGCAAAGGTGACATTGAATTGCATTCTGTGTTGACGTTGTGATGTATTCGATCTCTTTAACCTTTAACTGAATACGCAGGCAGATCTTTGGAGTGTTGGTGCTATTTTGTTTCAACTTGTTACTGGGAAAACCCCATTTACTGGAAGCAATCAAATACAGGTTTGCAGAGCTCATTTGTAGTGTACTTCTCAGCCTGATTTTAACAGGTTGACGTACTGATAGATTGTACTTTTCTTGATCAATTTGTTCCTATCTCATGCTGTGCAGTTGCTCCAAAATATTGTCAAATCAACAGAATTGCAATTTCCTTCAGATAATAAGGAATTGAGTCCTGAATGCAAGGATCTATGCCACAAGCTGCTGCGTCGAAATCCAGGTATCATCTGCAGTGTAACTTTATATTTTTTCTCAATTTAAAATTCCAAGTTATGTGGAAATGGAAGATTGAGATATTTGTAACTATTATAACCTTCTGACTCATTATTCTTATTATCCAACTCATAGTTTCACCCATAGGTACCTATCCAAGGGTGAGAGTGCTAATTTTGTCTGCTGGTATGAAATTTGTATGTAATCAGCAGTGCTCATTGAATTAGCATCTTTGGCAGTATCGTTTAGAAGTGCAATGACCAACTAATGTGGCCACTAATTTCTCATCTACTATTTATTAGGTTCTTTTTCCCTGTTTTCAAATAATCTTTTTAACTTTGTTTATGCAGTGGAACGGCTGACATTTGAGGAGTTTTTTAACCATCCTTTTCTTTCTCAGAGAAATCTGGAGGATTCTATGAGGTTGATGTGATGAAATTTTCAATTTTATTGTCTTATTATCTTTCTTCTGAGTTTCTGAAAGGATATGGTTATCCAGGGGTAAGAGGTCTTCAAGATCCATGGATGGTTTTCCTTTGTCCGAGACCAATCCTGTAAGGACCATGGACGATAACTCCCAGGAGGATAATCTGCCTTTCCTTTTGGATGATGATTCTAGTGGTCCTGACTGTAGCCCTTCCTTTTCTAAGAAGAGCTCTGAAGTGAAAAGCACTTATGGATTTTCTCCTGGTACAGGAATTGGTGTGAGGGAAACAACATCTTATGCTATGACTGATGGAGATTTTATTTCCAAACATCCTAGTACTAAATGTAATTCAAACAACACTAATTATAGACCTAGTATGAATAAACTTCCTAGTGAAAGCTTAAGTGAACTTTCAAAGTCCATAGACCAAAGGTCGGTGAATCTTCGATCAAGAGGTATTAAGAAGTCCACCAATTACTTTTGTTTTAGTGCTGGATTATATGTCTTGCCAACGCATATCTGGATTTTGTGTATTCCCTTATTTTTTGACATTGATTTTGCAGTCGTGGATTCATTGGAATGGATAGATCAAGATTATGTTCTTGTTTCTGGACCACCTCTGGAAGTTTCAACTTCTTCAGCAAGTCCTTTGAAACCAAGTCATGTACCCGTCAAATCAGAGAGTCTTCCTCAGGCATCCATGAATATAAATAATACGCCAAGTGCCCCCATGCCAATAGTTGGGGTTCCAAACAGTAATATTTTTCATACTGGAAGTTTGGAAAGTCCCAGCTCTGCTCCTGGAACTTCTCAAGGATCCATGGATATAGGAGATGCTTTCGAGCAGCCATCACCTGACGGCATGACTAGGCTTAGATCATTGCAGCAGTGTGCATCTGCCATCTCAGAATTAGTACCTGAAAAGGTTAGTCATTATCTTCCTGCTTGTGCAGTCAAACCAGACTATTTAGATTTTGATCCAGACCATTATTTTGGAAGTTTAACTTTATTACTTACTGGAATGTCTGGATAGCACATCTCTGAAGTGGTTAATAAATTCATGCTATAACTCAAGCATTTTAGTTTGTGTTGTCTTATTCAATATTGTTGAATTTCTTCTATGCTTCATTATCAGAAGTTTTGAGAGCATGATGTAATTGGTCTCTTTTTCAAGCCTCTTGAAACCATAAATAAGTTCATGTTTGACACTAAAATAGTAGCCTTTCACGTTTGTCTCCTCTTAATTACCACCTAAAATTCTGACGGACACAAATAGAATTGCTACATGTGGAGTGCTAATGATCTCTACTAAAAAAACTCTTGACTTGTTCTGCTAATAACTGTTCTATCAAAGTAAATGTCATTGTTGCAATCTTATTTTACTATATTTGTCATTTTCCTTGGAACAGATTTTGGCAGGTAGGCAACTGGAAGCATTCTCAATCCAACTTGTTATTCTTGCAATTTGGAAGCAAGCTCTGCATATTTGCCATACTCAGGCTGTCTCAGCTATTGAAGGAAGTCCAAGTCAAGCAAACACAAAGTCGAGGAAAAGCAGCAGCAGGAAGCTTGGTTCTCCGGATGCTGAAGACTGCAATTTTCCTGGCCCAGAAAGTGTATCAGGTCAGATAGAGAGGGAATTTTTAAGGGAAGTGGAGCATGCTGAGGAACTTTCTAAAGTTATAGAACCTGGTATGGCTTTGGTATTTGATTTAACTCCATGAGTTTAGATGTTCTGTTTATCCATGTCTTTCATGTCATTGTGAGTAGTCGTCAAGAGTTTCAGCTAAGCATGTATTCTTGATGAATGAAGCACAGAGATGCCATATTTGCATTATGTACCGACAGGACTCTATATTTTTGTTGGCATTGCAGGAGGCACAGAAATGCCTGATGCAATGGAGGTAATATTTCAATCTGCCCTGGCTCTGGGAAGGCACGGAGGGGTAAGTTCTCTAACATTCAGTTTAGTTATGGCAAAGAAAATTAAGCATGTCCATCTTCTTTTGAACTTGATAAGTAGGGTATTCCTTGATTAAAGTTCAATGCATTTTTTAGTAGGCATCATCTGTCTTACATCATAATGTGAAGGTAAATGTAATAAAAGTTTGTATGCCACTTTCTCTAGTTCAGATTTGGAAGAACCATGGAGTGAAAAGTAAGTGTCAGCGCAAATTTTGGACGGTCTGTAGCTTTTCTAGGAGTTTGCATTCAGCAATAAGTTGAAAGGAGATAAATGCAACACTATGTGTCGGATTAACTAACACACTTTTGAGATGACTTGGTCTTATCATTATTATCATTTGGTGTTATTGTGGCTTTAGACATGTTTCATTTACTCTGTGGGAACTATAATGTGAGTATCATTTTAGCGATAATTGGGTTGTGAAATATTCAGAGATATATTAGCTAAAGAAACAGTGTCTGCAATTGGTGATTTCTCAGACAAGGGCCTATCTGTTATGAAGCACCGGAGTCTGCTGTGGGTTATTAGCTGTGACAGATAATTGTTTTATTCATGCCTTGACAGGTTGAGGAGCTTATGGGTGATATGGATTATGCAGCTTTGTTATATTCAAGAGCAGTACGTTTGTTATATTTCCTTTTGGTGGAAGCGCCGTCTCTTATTATGAACCCACCGTTTTCTCTCACGAATTCAGACCGGTATAGGCTTCGAACTTACATTGATATCCTTAATAATAGGCAAGGACAGCCACGGTCCCAAAGGATGGCACTTCTGAAGTGCGAGGATCAGCAATTGCCACCATAGGAATCTCAGATTTTTTATGATTTACATAGCTACTCGTGTGTAAAATTTCTTTGTACAGCTATTCTTTCTACTACTGGGGATTGGGATAATTTCAAGTTCAACCTGTGTATTATGGGAGCAGTATGTAAAATTGTCATTTCTGTGATTTAAAGAATGCTGAGCAAAGTGAAAAAAAGAAAAAGAAAAAAAGTTGTGAAGATGGATCAAACCATGAATGTGCTCTTGTTTCATGATCATTTGCTCTATGTTTTTGTGTGCTTCCACTGTTTGAAGGAAGATTAGAAGTATCTGTTTCATCTTCTGAGATTGAAACTAGTTTACTTCGGGTGATTAAATGCATAAACTGACGGTGGAGAAACTTTGAATTGATTGAGCTTATTTTTCAAGGCATGTGAGAGTGACACTTAAGCAATTCTGATTTGTTTCAATTAAATTCTTAAAGAAAGTACATGCACAGGGAAGCAATTTCTTGTTTCTGCTCCAGTTCAAGAATCCAATTCCGGGAAACACCATTTTCATGAGTTAAGAATCATTCATTCTGTTGCCACTTCATATACATCAAACCAAATTCCTGAACACAATGTTCCCAAGTGCTCATTTTCTCCTTTTGATTCTTTTTCTGCAACTTCAATGGCTCGGAACTTGTTCCTCTCTGTAAGTGGAAGATGATAAAGGAAACCGGAGTCCTACACTGGGTCCAGGCCTTCAGGAACAAGCAGCTCTAGGCAAACACTACCTTAAAGCTTTGGTTTTTCTATTGCATTCACTAATGAAGATTAAATGTATTAAATTAATGTGAGTTATCATCAAAATTTGGAAATGTAAGCTTTTCCAAATTGTTTGTTGTGACTGATAAGAGATGAACATGGGCCAATAATTGAGTCAAAAGAGAACAAAACAGTAGCAAACCCTGAAAAATGCATGAGCTTCTTTCCACTTGGATGCAACTTGGAACAACTTGCCCACTTGCATTTGGAAAAGAAACTTTTAGGGTAAATTTTACACGTGCCTCCAAGCCTGTCTCTCTAGACTCCTGCAAAATGGGAATTCTTGTGTATTAAGTAAGTTGATATTTTTACCTCGTACATAGTTAAATTCTTTATTTACAATATAATAGTAACTAAACCCTTGTTTTATTTTTTTTATAAAAGTCTATCTTTTTTTTTTTTAGGAGAAAGTTCCTCTCTCCAAATTTCACATATTAGCGAAACTTATTCTGAATTGTTATTGTAGTAATTAAACTCTTAATTTGTAATATAAAGTTGATGATGATATATATATAACATTAATATCTTGAATAACTGATTTTTTACACGTCCAAATCTAATCAAAGGCATAAAAGAACAAAATTTATATATCACTCACCAACACCAAGCTTTTACCTAAAGATTCCCACACGCTCACATCTTCCAACACGTGCAACAAGCCCTGCCCACTCACTCACTGAGAGAGACCACAAGGACTCAAGACTTTAAAAGTCTCTTCCCATTGCTGCTCTGTCACCGTCGATTCTCCGCGTCGGCCGTCGTTATCCATATGCCACCTGACCTTTAAAAAGAGCCAAAACCCGACTCCAACCTGACCTCAGCACTTTCTTAGTTCAAATACGGTAGTGTACATTCTCTCTTTTCATTGCCTCTCTGTTTCTTTTACTTCTGTTTATTCACATCAAGATCGGCTCTGGAGTGAAAAGTTTGTATTTAGATTAGTTACTTGGTGTCTTTTTTGTGCTTTTCGTGGTGGAAAAAGCTTGCCCATTTGTCCAATCTTCTCTGTTTAAGATATTTTTCGAGATCTTCAAAGGATGGTAGGTTGTGCTTCGAGTTTTGGGTTGTCAAAAGCTGTGAACTTGCGAGAAGATGTGGTTTTGGGGATCATGGGATGTCAGAAATTGGTAATAAGCAATGGCGGCAGATACAGGAACTTAGTCAAGGAGGTTAGGAGTAGGAGTACGAGTGTCTCTGTTGGGAAAAAGAGGCTTTTGGTTTTGAACATGTTGCAGCCACAAGCTGACTCGCAAACAGGTGTAGCCAAAAACGCAGAGGTCAAGAACAAGGTGACTGATAATGTCGTGGACCAAGGTTGTCCATTTATGGAAATTGGAAGTGAAGTGAAAACCGATATTGATGGCATTGGCAATGATGGGGACGTATTTGATGGCAGTGGAGGAAATGGTAAATTTTCCGGTGGTGGGGGTGGCGGAGGAGGTGGTGGAGACGACAGTGAAGGGGAGGACCATGATGAGGAGGAGTTTGGGCCTATCATGAACTATGAAGAGGTGATTAGAGAGACGGAGGCTAGAGGAGCTACTCTTCCTTCTGATATGTTAGAAGCTGCTAAGACATTGGGAATACGGAAACTGCTGCTTCTTAGATACTTGGACTTGCAGGTACTATTGGTGATTTCATGTTCTTATCATGCCATTCGAAGAAGGGTTAGCTGGAAAATTATGGACTCTATTTATTAGACCCTGTGGTTGATTTCTTTACTCAATGTAGGGATCAGGTCGGCTTTTGGGTTTTGCAATGAAGTCATGCTCCATGCTTCGAAACAGAATGTTGGCTGATCCATCCTTCCTTTTCAAAGTTGGAACAGAGGTTTGTTAATGCTTTACCTTTTCCTCTTTGTGCGCCCCTTCATTGTGGAGATTCTGCAACTTTACCATGTTTTCAATTGCATTATTCAAAGATGGCCAACTTAAAATTACAAGATAGCACATTTCCACCCTGATAGTGATCAAGTTTAAGAAATGAGGGTTTTGAGGTTTATAAGCTACTATGAAGTAAGATATGGTCGTATGGAAGTAAAAATAGATATGTGATAAAATGCAGATAGTTATTGATACTTGTTGTGCTACATTTGCGGAAGTTCAAAAGAGAGGCAAAGACTTCTGGGCAGAATTTGAACTGTTTGCAGCCGATCTTTTGGTCGGGGTAGTGGTTAACATTGCATTGGTTGGCATGTTGGCACCTTATGCTCGTATCGGGCAACCATCTATATCTAAAGGGTTCCTTGGACGACTGCAGCAGTCTTACGGAGCTCTTCCTAGTAGGTCGGTTATTCACATTGACCATTTTGATTTTTCTGTAATCAACAAACTTTACTTTAAATTTCACGAACTTAAGATAATGTGTCTTAGAAGGGAATACTTGATGCAGTGTATTTGAAGCTGAAAGGCCAGGATGTAGATTCTCAGTTAAGCAGAGAATTGCCACATATTTCTACAAGGTATATTTTCCTGTTTATGCGGGTTATATTGAAAACTTTCATGGATTTTTTAAGATGGTTATATTGAAAACTGTCATGGATTTGTTAAGATTTACTTATACCTTCTATTTCTAGGGTGTCCTGTATGGATCGGTCGGGTTTGGATGTGGTATAATTGGCCAAGGCATTGCAAATCTTATTATGACTGTGAAGAGGTATGTTTTCTCCAGATAAGGACACTTTCGTATGAGCTAATTATGTTCTTGGCAATTTAATGATATCTTTGGGGCAGCTTGAAGCATAATCTGATATACTATATGATCCCAAAATGTGCTAAATTGAAAATCCATTATAGCTACTTCTAGTTTCATCCTGTCTTGTATTTTCTGCATTTCTTTTCTCCATTATTTTTTGTCCTGCGCATATTCCGATATGGGTGGTTTTAGAGCTAATGAACTACTTGGGATTTCTTGAATTGAACCTTTAATTATCTTTTAATTTCTGTACACCAGGAACATAAGGAAATCGGAACATGACATACCAGTGCCACCTCTGGTGAAAACTGCAGCTCTTTGGGGTATACTTTCAGTTTTACATTGATCATAAGTTATCAAGTTCGATTCCCATGTAACTTTGTTTTATTTTAGCTGTTACAAATTACATTAAAGTTCCTCTTTAGAGGTGCAGATACTTCTCCACAAGTTTGATTTTAGCTTTCCTCTGGTATTCTAATGTTAAATGGTCTGTAGATCTGTATTGCTAAGCTTGCTCTAATTAATATAGAAGCCCGGGTTACTGAGATTGACATCACATACCAATTCAAGAAAGTTTTGACCAAGTTCTTAACTTTGTTCAGTACCATGACTATCCCACATTATGCTTGTCTCCTATATGGTTGAGCAAAGTCTTTTTTTACGTCTCTTCTTCCCCTTAATTCATGATATGTAGTTCTCTGAGTTCTTACCTGCTTTTTAGGGTTACCTTCTGTGAAAATATCAACAGATGTTTATGCTATTTATTCTATTAACTGGTTCTTCTGACTGCCGATTTGAGCAGGTGTTTTTCTAGGGTTTTCATCAAACACCCGTTACCAAATTATTAATGGACTAGAGAGGATAGTAGAAGCATCCGCATTGGCAAAGCAGTTTCCACCAGTTGCTCTGGCATTCACAGTTGGTGTCCGATTTGCGAACAACGTTTATGCCGGAATGCAGTTTGTCGACTGGGCTAGATGGAGTGGGGTGCAATAGTGATGTACCCTTTACATTGAAGAGAAGGTAGCTAGCTATACTAAATGTTGTAGAATAATCATGGAGCATCATTCTGGAAGTTGGAAATTCTTTATGCCTGCATGTTATAGGCAACTCGCAGAGGGTTATTGTGACTTCTGCATAATTTATCTAAATTATGGTTAGGGATGTTGTTATATGTAACAAATAATTTCTGTAGTTTCCATTTCTCAGTTCAGCAATGTTTTATGAGAATGTTAGAATACATTTCCAATGTGGAGAAAATAAGAAAAAAAGGAAAATTTCCAGGAACCCTGAGGAACTCTCAATCCCTCCCCTCAACAACTGAACGCCCTTAACATGTTTTCTGACGAATCGAGAAGAAGACAACTTTTTGTTTCAATGGTAGGAACAAAGATGCAATTCAGAAGAATTGCAATGTTGGTTCTTGAACCAGCTTCTTGGAAATTCCCTGTATGATACTGCAGAAAGAAACTGAAACAGAAAGAACTTTCTCACAGAACATGTTCAGGATAGTTGAGCATAACATAGCAGTGCTCCTCTGGTTTTAGCCTACTTTTCGTCCTACCTATCAGAGATGGTGCGAATTCTTACTCACATAGTTTCGAATTTAGAATGCTTAAAACCCATTACGCCACGTGTCACTTCATAAGAGAGACATGAACCTTCCAATTCAGGCAATTTCCCAACGGCTATATTCATCTTCCCGCCCTCCCTCTGTATGTATATATACAGATTACTGAGCTCTTCTTCATGAGAACACACACGGAACACACATACCCTCTCGTACGCTGAACCCAATTCCTTGTTTTCCCAAGAAACCAACCTTAACTTTCTCCGAGAAAACAAACCAAAAGACTCCATGACTAAAGTTGACGCCCTCCGTCGATTCCTCCTCCCCTGTTTCTTTCCAACCAGCAACACCACCACGGTCTCCGCCGTAGCTCCAAAGAAACGACTTAGTACCTCCCTCCGAGATGATCTCTCCGACCAAGAACTCAAGGACCAAGACCAAGACCAAGACGCCAACTCCACTGAATCATCGACAACAACAACCACCAACCTGGTCACCGCCACTAATTCAAACCCTCCTCGACCCTCAAAAACAATGGTGATCGGGACCATTTTTGGCACTCGTCGTGGTCACGTTTGGTTCTGCATACAACACGACCGTCTCTCGACGAAACCACTCCTCCTCCTTGAACTCGCCATCCCAACTCAGCAACTCGTCAAAGAAATGCAATGCGGGCTCGTGCGGATTGCTCTGGAATGCGACCGGTCCGAGTTAGGTTCGTGCTCGCTCCGGTCCATACCTGTGTGGACCATGCACTGTAATGGGAAGAGAGTTGGGTTCGCTTGGAGAAGAAAAGCTAGTGATCAGAACCGTTTGATGTTAAAGACCATGCAGTCGATGACCATCGGTGCAGGAGTTTTTCCGGCTGGTCTTGGGTCGTCGGAAACGGAGGAGATAATGTACATGAGAGCCAACTATGAGCATGTGGTGGGCAGTGCTGATTCAGAGTCGTTTCATTTGATTAACCCTGATGTGTGTTCGGGCCAAGAACTCAGCGTCTTCTTGATGAGGTCTGGCTGAACAGAGGCTCTTCTAATTTATTGGCCTTCACAAGAAAAGATTTGATCTTGAAAGTTAGAATTGATTGTTGCATTTAAAAACTGAGACTT
This sequence comes from Erythroxylum domingense, assembly GCA_025594535.1. Taxonomy (NCBI): domain Eukaryota; kingdom Viridiplantae; phylum Streptophyta; class Magnoliopsida; order Malpighiales; family Erythroxylaceae; genus Erythroxylum; species Erythroxylum domingense. Next base: position 32,705,458 of record JANQBM010000004.1, read on the forward strand.
TACAGGATTTTCAGATTAGGGGGCACGAAAGCTGAGGTTTTTCTTGCTTGGAAAATGCTTCATGAATGATTTTGAAGCTTAGGAATGGGATTCTGATAAAGATGATTCCTCCATCTTTCGTCTTGTACAGAAACCTAGATTGGACTGGTCGGTGACATTGTAGACTATCTTAGCTTGTAGTTCAAAAGGATTTTGGTAGCTCACTGAAATGGTTGATAGTCATTGAGCCTATAAGCTTGTATGTAATGGTTTAATGGAATCCACTGTTTAAAATTTTCTGATTTAATTTCTGAATCTTAACAGCTTGATGATTCTTGAGATGCTATGATTGATTTCAGAAGCTCGAGTGGCCGTTTTTAAGTTTCCAAGAAAGCCTGTCAAAAGCCAGATTTCCCAACTATCAGGAAAGCATCTTTCTTATCATCTTCCAGGCAATCAAGCATCTATCAGAAACTGTACCACCCCTTTACAAGTAAAAGTGACTTTGAATATTTCGTAAACAATTTAGTTGAATGGTGCGAGACTGAGAACGTTACTACCCTCAAAATCTAGTTGATTGGAATGTTACATAAAACAATGTTAAGTAAAAGTCTCGTTGAACGTAAAATTTGAAACTTGCTCTTAACTGATAGAGAAATTATTTCCAATTGATGCGGATGTTACACGTCTCAGCAAATTGCAGGTTTTAAACTAAATTTGCAATCTGTTATGACAATTACGGATAATACGATCACAATTGCAATAACGGATTCAAAAGCAACATAACAGCAATTGTAACAAGATATTTTGAGAACAACAGCAACTCCAGCAACCTTAAAATCTCTCCTCCTCCAAGTAACCGAAGATTCATAATGACATAAAAACATTGCTTGAGAATCCAGGAGAAGGACATGAAACTTCAGCTTTCATATTCCTGACAGAAACCAATTCGCATCTATGTACTACCTGATGCAATCCTGGAATCATGATAAGTTACTACCTGAAGAGAGGAACAGCTCAAGTTGGTTAGCTTCATTATTGTTGATACTAAAAGTTTCTCACTGCCAGCGAGGACGAGATAATCTGCATCCCGAGGACTAGATCCAGCAGAAGAGGAAAATCTAAACCTCAGGATGCAGATTACCAGATCCTGACCCAGTATAATCAAACATCATAGGAGGAACTACAATGGTACGTATAACCAGAAAAGAAAGGATGTTAGAAGACAATTAGTACAAAGAAAGTTTATGGAAAGATGTTAATGATCGTATGAATGATTACAGGAATTTATACAAGTTCGTAAAGTAAACAAGATTTATTCCAGGGAAAGGGCTCCCGTATAGACCAGGGATGCATATAGTCTAAAGGGTGATAAGGTGCTCTATCCTAAGAATCATCCTTGATTCTGTTCTTCTCAAGCCACTGATAAGTAAGGTAGCTTTACTTTACACAGACAATCATATATGATCTTGACTGCTTTTTTAAGAAGACTGGACCATCTTTTTTGGGTAATTATAAAAAGATTCTCTTCAAATCACTGTACCGCTATCAAATGATAATTGCCATTAACAAATCTGTTGGTGATTCCACCAGAACATGCTATGCATCAAATGCATAAACATGTTGCAGAAACAAAATTTCTCTGATGACATGAACATCAATGAATCCTACATTTGCAATGAGATACAATGAGATACACTTTTGTCAATATCACAATTTTCTACCTATCTATACATGAAAATTTAGCAGCAATGGCGAATAATTTATCACCATCGAGCTTCTCTATAGCCTGAGAAAATGTCTTCACCAATTTTCGATCATGGCAACTCTGATTCCTAATTCACTCGTGTTTCTTCCTCTTCATATTATAAGCTAGAATAGGTAACTCCAAAAGACACTACTTATGGCCAAATGTCAAATATCAAAATTGTGTGTGTAGTTATCAACTAGTAGGAATGTTAGCTAGAAGCATCTTCAATGTCTCATATGTCATGAAGACAATTCCCACACTGGGAACCACCTTGCAGTACTCGGGTAGAATCCCTCTATACAATCCTCGTAGGCCTTCACTTCGGACAATGTGCCCAAATGTTCCATACAATCCAGTTGTATAGACACGTGCTCTACCACCAGCACCTTCCAATTGCATTCTCCTCCTCACAAGATCCAAAGGAAATATGGCTGCAAATTCAGTGAAAAGGTATGGAATGGAAACCATGAGAATTAAAAAAAAAAAAGGAATATATAAGCTCTGAAACCTAACAGAATATTGAACAGAGTCATCTAATAGAAGGTCAGTAAGTATCCAATGTTAGTATAGCAGCAGCAAAAAGTCCATTAAAAGGAGCTCTGAAAGCATAACCTATTTCTTTGCCCAGAAGAAGGGATAGTAGTCACTTTATCAACCCTTCCTCTACAGACAAAACATGTAATCAACTTCCAGATTAAGAACCAGTACATATATCTCTTAGTAAAAATATGCTTTTAGTTCAACAATTTGTTGCAGAAGCAGTTTATTTTTTTCTGAAAGAAAAACCGTATCACGTCATAAAGCACATCATGCTGTTAACAATATGTTTACTCCTGGACCAGTCCCCTGAACAATTAGATTATCATTCATAACCACACGTAAATAAGCAAATCACAGAGGGATGATTTATATGCCAACTCAGGATAACTATTTAACTTACATATCTTACAGGTAACATTCCTCAAGAGGAAATGAAGTCACTCTGAAACTACCTACCAAGCAACAAATCACATATAAAGAATTTCCTGATGAATAGTTTACTAGCACAATAACTACACAAAGGAGTTATATAGCAATGATACGAGGCAAGTCGTGGGTCAATTACCTGTTGATGATGCAATGCCCGAGAGACTCCCACAAGCAAGGCTGACCATAATAGTAGGATCATTGGGCCTGAGTCCAATGACAGATACTTAAGCTGTTAGCACAAGTAAGTAGTAAAAACAACATAGCAGATCATATTGCTTCATCATCCATGATAAGTATTCACCTTTGGGAGTGCCAAAATGACCTGAGAGATTCATATACAGAAAAGCTTATTGCGATACTTGGTCCAACACCCTGCAAAACAATACACATTCATTTATACATCTGAATATTAATTAATGAAGCATGGAAGATACCAGGGAAAAAAAGAAAAAGAGAAGCATACCAGTAGTGTTGCTCCAATTCCTTTATACAAACCTAGAAATCCTTCCTCTCTGCTTATTGTACGAAATGCATGCCAGATACCTCTATAATACAATGTGTTTCTCTGTAAAATCCAACCTGACTAAGTCAGGAAAAAGTTTGAAACAGGAAACCCGTAGCAGGTAGGCATCAACAAGCCAAACAACCTAAAAAGCAACACCCACTATACCCCCAAAAAAACACTCACTATAAGCATACATCAAACCCATCATCCACTATACCCCCAAAGACAACACCCACTCTAAGCATCCATGAATACTCGTATACCAGAAAAGACAGTTTCTCGCTCACCCAAGGATGCTTACCTGTGCTGCGAGCCGTGTCCTTACAAGATCCAAGGGATATGAAGCAGAGGCAGCTGTTATTCCTGCCAGACCACCACCAACAAAGTGCACCGCAAGATCTTCAGTTGGATTTCCCCTCTGATTCTCATGTCCAAGAGCTGATTGCAACAACTGGACGGGACCAAATACAGCAATTTAGCAAGTACCAAGGTAGTAGGTCAATCAAAAGCAGTTCCATACAAAAGTTAAAGAAGTAGCTTGGATACTTACACTCTTGTAGCGTTCATAAGCATAAAAGCTAACTGAAGAATAAGGAAGACGATGAGCAATAGTGACCAGATTGCCTTTCCAGAATGCTCTAAACCCTTCTTCATTAACAACACGGCAAGCTTCACGCCATATGGTACACTTGCTTAAAGCTGCAACATCAGTGTGCATACCTTGAACCTAATAAATTGACACGTTAGGCCGTCAGCAGAATTAACAAATCTTGCCAGATATGTTCAAAAAGCAACTTGTGAAATTTACAGATTCAATCACTGATCCTAAAGTCTTGGAAGCAAGCAAATTCTGTTCAATCAATGAATTTACTTCCCACAAAAAATGTTATTCGCATGGAATCAAACCATTCATTATAAACCATTTCCTTTAACAGCACAGGTTAGAGAAGAGGAACACAGAAATATTTATTTCCTTCTATTTTCTTCTTTCCAAGGTCGGCTGTGCCACCAAACGTATGGTAAAAAAATTTACTTAATCCCACGCAAAAATAGATTTTCACCAAAATCCAACAAAAAAGAAAATCCATCATTTCTAACATTCTCAAATACCAGTGGCTCGAAATTTCCAAAACGTTGTGCTCAACCCGAAAAGACCAAAATCAAATTCTCACCAAAACAACAAAAGAAAATTCAGAAAAGCAGCATCCCTTCCAAAACAACACGTCGAAACAACAAATCATGAGCCGAGAAACGCACCTGAAAGAGAATTGTCAAACGAGCCAAAGGAGCAGTACAAGTCTTGCTAAACGCGCCAGCAATGCCGCCGGCGAGAAGCTGCTGGACGGTCCCCAACTGGGATTGTTGGGTAAAAGACTGCTGCTTGTTGTGGTTAATGTTACTGTTCTGATGTTGCCGGAATTTCCTAGCGCCGGCGTCGACGACACTGCCGTGAGCCGCCGTAGAATTCAAAGCCCTCTGCCCTCCTTCAACGACCATACCAACTCTGGCCTCCATAGACATGAGCTTTATTTCACAAATAGGTCTTTAACCCTATCTTGAGTCTTAGCTCACAATTTGTGATTCTGGTTCTGAACTTAATGCGGTTGGAGCATTGGATTTCAACGATCTAAGAGAAGACATTAACTGTTAAGAAATGAATTGCAAAGGCAAAGACTCAATCTTCGTCGGTGTAGAGAAAAACCCTAGATAAAACCTTTATGTACTTAGACGGTGTGTACATTATTTAATTATTCACTTAAAAAATGTAACATAAAATAATTATTAATTATAAAAAATGACAGAACTTCTAGAAATAATATTTTTTCAATTCTCATTTCAATGTTTAAATTTTAATTTTATATATTTAAATTTTCAAATTTAGAAAACTTATTTATTCACAATTTATAAGAGAAACACATAGAAAATAACCTTTGAACCATATACATATATTTCAAAAATGGGTTTTTTGAGATATAGTTTTGAAATGAGTAAACACATTTTAACAAAAAGAATAAAATTGTCAATTACTTTTAAATAATTTAGTTGAATAATTTTTAAAAAAATATTTTTGTTAACCAATATTTTAAAAATTATACTTAAAGTTAAACCAATAAGACACGCTATTTAAGGTTTAAAATATTCAAATGGTATTAGACCGTGTTAAATATTGAGTAAAATTGAAAGAGATTGTTCTTATTTATCGAATAATTCAAAATTTGATTAAAAACATTGTTAAATAAAAATTATTTGATTTATTTAGTTTATAAAAACTAATTAATTTACAAAAATTAACCGATTAATTAATAAATTTATAAAACTTTAGTAGTAAAAGTTATTAAAATAAATCAAACTGAAAAATTGAAAAATTATAAATTTCTGCCGTTGAACACATGGAAGTGATTAGATTTTTTAATCATACTTTTTTCAATCTAAAATTAAATATTATTCAATTTAATATTAATGTATTTTAATATGACTCTATTTTTAATTAAAAATAAATTAAATTGCGTGGTTTGGACGAAAGGGAATTTCAATTTCTTCTCCAAATTAGTCAAAAATTCCTTAGTTTGTTCTAAAGTTTACTTTTCCTTTTCCCCAATTTGTCACAAAGTCCATTAGAAAAGTCTCGCATTAACCTAATTTTTCCAGTAATGACTAAATATTTACACATGTTTCAACCATACATTAATTATATTTTTTATTTCTTATACTTTTTTTACTTTTCTAATTTTACGAGTTTAACACTTTATTAGACTTTACGTGCCAACAAAATTTTTACTAGATGGCGATGACAATAAATCTGTCCATAAGCTAATCTCATTAATTTTTTTTAAATTAAAAATATAAAACAACATTATTTTAATTAAGTTCGAGCCTAAGCTTATAAAGATGATATCTGGGACATTGGTGTTATAAAATCAAAATTATAAAAGAGTTTATTGGTAGTTTTTAAAAATAATATAATTCATTGATAATATATTAAATCATATATATATTATAAAAAATTCCTATGATTTAACTAAGTTAAAATTTTTAATATTTTAAATTATAGAAAAATTTTCTTACGAATTTAAATTTTTAAGAAAAAATATTCTCTTAAATTTTAGTAAAAATTAATTATAAAACATATGTAACACAAGTCATTTCATAAATTCAACTCAAACAAATAATTCAAAATAATTATAATAAATTATTAATTTAAATCAAATCAAATTAATTCAATTTAAATTTAAATAATAAATTAAAAATATCTTAGAAACATTTAATTGATGCATATATATAATCATATTTGTTATTTAAATTTTTTCAGAAAATTAAACAATTACTAATAACTTTTTTCAAGGACTTTAAACATTAAAAATGTTTAAAACAATGTCTTCTTACTCGTCTATCTTACCCTAAACATACTAATGTAACAAAGACTTGTAAAGCACCCCACGTTTTCCATCGTTTTCTTACTTCTGGTTATGTTCACAATTCCAAGCACGTGGCTCAGGAGGAAATGGAAACGCATTCCACGTTTCCGAGTGAAGTTTCGTAACTTGACAGATGAGAAATTGGACATTATTCAACACATTTGACAAGAGAATCTTGTCTTGTTCAGATCCAGAAGTTTGCTGGTAGTTGGAAGAGGGAGTCACTGCTCCTGATAAGCTATTTGGTTTTGGACATTTACTACTCCAACGCCTAGTTAACAAGAAACGAAGCACCTCTGGATTTGGAGCTCCGAAGGTTAAGCCATTCTTGATCATCTTTGGAAGTCAAGTTTTACCAGTTCTGAGATGGGCACCCTAGTCCTGTTAGAGAATATAAACTTGTTTATTGGGGTTCAAGTTCATAATAAAGGTCCAAAATTACAAGCCTTTTACCTAAAATCTTTTAGTGTTTGTTCGTTTAGTTACTTAAATTATTATTAGAAGGTTGGAGAAGAATGTTGTGTATGGTTCTTATAATTTTAGATTAGTGTATTTGTATGGTGTATGATAGTTTGTAAGTAGTATAAATATCCCTTTCTAGTTTGGTTTAAGAATCAAGAAGAAGTAAAAACTTCTAATTGAGCGAAAAAGCAAAGTTGAATGAATTGTAGTATATGGAGTGAGATTATTCTTGTAATATTTTCTTCAATTTGAATAAAAAGTTGTTTGTCACGTATTTCATCCCCAACAAAGTGGTATCAGAGTTAGTTAGAAATGTATTTCAAAGCATACACTATAATATATCAAATCGAATCTCTCAACGCGACGAATCCAATGCCATCAGAATCACTCTGATCGGAGGTCTGACGCGCCGCCACGAATCACCAGAACGTTGTTGCCAGAAAGTAAGTCAACTTGTTGAGTTGAGCTGAGTTGGAGCCGAGTCCAGTCGAGTGACAGCCGAGTTGACCAAGCCCTGAAGCTTGTTGACCGAGCCGCTGACCTAGCTGTTTGAGCCATTTTACAGTCATCAAAGCCAAGTTGACTGAGCCGTTAAAGTCGTTGACGTTGACCAAGTTAGGGTTGACTTTGACAGTTGACCGAAGTTTAAAATTTTAACCAAGTCCCTCTCAAAGTTTTTCAACGTTCTGGATCTGTCCGCTCAATCAAAATTTTCAAATTCTTGCCATAATGAGCAATATGCAAATGGTGTGGCTTCCTTCTAACTTCCGACACTCAACAACAACAATTATGACAACTGGAATATCAAGATGAAGGCCCTCCTTGAAGCGCATGATGTTTGGGATATCATAGAGAACAGCTTTAGCGAGTCAAAAAATGAAGATGCTCTTACACAAAATCAAAAGTCAACATTGAAGGATTCAAGAAAGAGAGACAAGAAAGATCTCTACCTCATCTATCAAGCATTAGATGATGATGGCTTTGAAAAGATTTCCGATACAATCTCAGCCAAAGAAGCATGGGAGAAATTGCAAACCTCTTACAAAGGAGTCGAAAAGGTGAAGAAGATTCATCTCCAAATATTAAGAAGTGAATTCGAATCCTTACACATGAAAGCATCTGAGTCTATTTTAGATTATTTCTCAAGAGTAGTTGTTGTTTCTAATCAATTGAAAAGAAATGGTGAAAAGTTAGAAGATGTGAGAGTAATAGAGAAGATATTTCGTTCATTAGATCCCAAATTTGAGCACATCGTAGTTACGATTAAAGAAACTAAAGACTTGGAAAAAATGACAATCGAGCAACTCTAAGGATCATTGCAAGCGTACGAAGAGAAGCATAAGAAGAAGCAAGGGATCACTGAGCAACTCCTCAAGCTGTAACTCAAGGATATGCATGAAAGTCAAGGCAATGATAGAAACCAACGTGGCCGAGGTAGAGGTAGAGGTTGTGGACAAGGCGCGATCATGGATGAGGTTGGAATTACAATAACAACAATTCCGACAAAGGGGAAAGTTCAACACAAGGCTGAGGAAAAGGCAATCCGAACTCGAGATATGACAAATCTCAAGTTCGATGCTATAATTGTCAAATGTTTGGGCAATATGCTTCAGAATGTGGAGCTCCCAACAACAGAGTCAAGGAGAAGGCCAACTACGTGGAGGAGAAGACCGATGAGAAAGAAATTCTTCTTCTAACGCGAAAGGATGTTCAAATGAGATCATCCACATACAGGCACATGATCAGAATGTCTCCATCTTTGATTTGACATAGAGAGCATTTTCAGATGGACACTTGGTAAAGTTGTTCTCAAGAAAGTACTTGTTGATGCAGTTATTCCGTGCTCTTGGTGCTTGCTTCAACCCATAGAGAGCTTTCTTAAACTTCAACACCTTGTCTTCGTGGCCTTTGACTGCGTAGCCTGATGGTTGCTGAATGTAGACTTCTTCTTCAATAACTCCATTTAAAAAGGCAGACTTAACATCCATTTGATGTATCTTCCACTTGTTTTGAGCTGCCAAAAAAAATGATTAGTCTAATAGTCTCTAATCGAACAACAGGAGCAAATACCTCATCATAGTCAATTACATCCTTTTGACTATAGCCTTTTGCAACTAGCCTCGCCTTGTGCCTTTCAATCTCTCCTTTAGCATTTCGCTTTGTTTTGTACACCCATTTGATACCTATTGCCTTATGCCCTTTGGGAAGTGAAACGAGTTTCCATGTGTCATTCTTCTCGATGGCCTTGATTTCTTCATCCATTGCGTCTTTCTACTTCTTCTCTTGTGCAGCTTCTTAAAAATTCACTGGTTCACAATCAACAAAAAGACAAAATAGTGTCAGATTATCTGGTCGTTCAATTACCTCATAGAGATCTCGAAGACTTCGTGTACGTGGCGCAGTTATTTCACTTTAACTCTCATTTAAAGATGACGAAGGTGACTCGTCTCTATGGGTAGTTAATGTTGGCGAAGGTGGTGGAGTCATAGGCTCTTGTTGGGCTTCTTTAGATTACTCTGTTGGTGCCTGTTCATCTTCAAATTGAGGAGAGAAATTGAAGTCATCTGTATGAGATCCAAAATCTTATAGTCCTTCTTCGTCAAATACCACATCTCGATTGATCACAACCTTCTTATTGTTTGGATTGTACAGCTTGTAGCCATTTGAATTTGCGTCATAGCCGATGAAGATGAAGCTTTCACTTTTATCATCAAGCTTAGTTCTTCTCTCGTCGAGTACATGAGCATACTCTATGCTTCCAAAAACTCTCAAATAGAAAATGTCGGGCTTTCTTCCACTCCGTGTTTCTTGCATTGTCTTTCCCCAAGCACTTCTCGTTGGAGATCGATTCGACAAGTAGACTGCACATGTTTTATCTTCCGCCCAAAACTCCTTGGGCAGTTTCTTGCTTTTGAGCATACTCTGAGCTATGTTGAGGATAGTTTGGTTCTTTCTTTCTGTTATGCTGTTTTGCTGGCGGGATCTCGGAACTGTCAAGGGTCGATGAATTCCATTTGCTTCGTAAAAATTTTGAAACTCCTTGGAAGTAAATTCTCCTTCTCGGTCGGATCTCATGGCTTTGATCTTTCTTCCACTTTCTTTCTCCACTGCAACTTTGAACTTCTTGAAAACCTAAAAAACTTCTGACTTTTGCTTCAAGAAATACACCTATGTTTTCCTTGAAAAATCATCTATGAAGAGAAGGAAATAATTACTGTTTCTGAGAGAGCGTGACTTGATCGGACCGCGCACATCAATATAGATTAGTTCGAGTGGCTTCTTGACTCTTGAATCTGACTCTGTTGGAAAACTTTTTCAGAATTGTTTTCCGAGTAGACACCCTTCACAAAATTGATCAGGATGGTTGATGCAAAGTAGTCCCTTCACCATCTCCTTCTTAAATAGAAGCTCCAGTCCTCCAAAATTGAGATGCTCGAATCGAAGATGTCATAGTCATAATGCATCTTTCTAGCAAGCTTTCAGACACTTTGCAGCATCACTTTGTATGTTGATCAGGAACATTCTATTCTTTGACATCGATACTTTAGCAATGAAGTTATTCTTATCATCTTTTATAGAAAGATTATAATCCTTCATATGAATATCATAACCTTTCTCTAACAATTATCATAAACTCAAGATATTACTTTTCATATTAGGCATATAGTAGACATTGGAAATAAATTGATGTCTCCTGTCTTTCAAAAGGTTAAGAATGTTACCTATCCCCTGTTATTGTGGAATCATCTTCAAATGAGACATTTCCTCCTACTGACTCGTCTAGCTCTACGAACGTATCTTTCCTTCCACACATGTGATTACTTGCACTACTATCAAGATACCAAAAATTTGTTTGGCCATCATCAGTCTCCTTTCGCGTTAGAAGAAGAATTTCTTTCTCATTGATCTTCTCCTCCACGTAGTTGGCCTTCTCCTCGACTTTGTTGTTCGGAGATCTACATTCTGAAGCATAATGCCTAAACTTTTGACAATTATAGCATCGAACTTGAGATTTGTCATGCCTCGAGTTCGGATTGCCTTTTCCTCAGCCATATGTTAAACTTTCCCCTTTGATGGAATTGTTGTTATTATAATTCCAACCTTGTCCACGATCGCGACTTCCACCTCGTCCACGGCCTCTGTCTTTGCCTCAGCCACGTTGGTTTCTATCATTGCCTTGGCTTTCATGCATATCCTTGAGTTGCAGTTTGAAGAGTTGCTCAATGACCCCTTGCTTCTTCTTATGCTTCACTTCGTATGCTTGCAATGATCCTTGGAGTTGCTAGATTGTCATTTCTTCAAAGTCTTTAGTTTCTCCAATCATCACCACAATGTGCTCAAATTTGAGATCTAATGAACGAAGTATTTTCTCTATTACTCTCACATCTTCTAACTTTTCATCATTTCTTTTCAATTGATTAGAAACAACAACTACTTTTGAGAAATAATCTGAAATAAACTCAGATGCTTTCATGTGTAAGGATTCGAATTCACCTCTTAATATTTGGAGACAAACCTTCTTCACCTTTTCGACTCCTTTGTAAGAGGTTTGCAACTTCTCCCATACTTCTTTAGCTGAAATTGCACTGAAAATCTTTTCAAAGCCATCATCATCTAATGCTTGATAGATGAGATAGATAGCTTTCTTGTCTCTCTTTCTTAAATCCTTCAACGTTGACTTTTGATTTTGTGTAAGAGCATCTTCATTTTCTAGCTCGCTTAAGTTGTTCTCTATGATATCCCAAACAACGTGCGCTCGAAAGAGGGCCTTCATCTTGATACTCCAATTGTCACAATTGTTGTTGTTGAGTGTAGGAACTTGAAAGAATGCCACACCATTTTCCATATCATTCACTATAACAAGATTTTGAAAATTCTGATAAGGCAGACAGATCCGAAATGTTGAAAAAACTTTGAGAGGGACTTGGTCAAAATTTTAAACTTCGGTCAACGATCAAACTCTACTCTAACTGTTCAATGTCAACGAATTTAACGGCTCAGTCAACTTGGCTTTGACAGCTTGGTCAAACAGCTCAAGCAGCTAGGTCAACAACTCGATCAACAGGCTTCACGGCTTGATCAACTCGGCTCCAACTCAGCTTAACTCGTTTAGTTGATTTACTTTCTGGCAGCAATGTTCTGATGGCACATGGCGGCACGTCAGACCTCCGATCGGGGAGATTCTAGCAATGTTGGATTCATAGCGTCGAGAGTTTCGATTTGATATATTATAATGTATACTTTGAAATAAATTTCCAACTAACTATAATATCACTTTGTTGGAGATGAACTCACACAAACAACTTCTTATTCAAACTCAAAAAAATATTACAAGAATACTCTCACTCAAGATATTACAACTCACTCAACTTTATTTATTCACTCACTTAGAAATTCTTACTTCTTCTCGATTCTTAAACTAAACTAAAAAGGGACATTTATATTACTTACAAACCACCTACACCACACAAAAACACTAATCTAAAATTATAAAAACTATACACATCATTCTTCTCTAACCTTCTAATAATAATTTAAGTAACCAAATAATGAAACACTATAAAATTCTAGACAGAAGGCTTGTAATTTTGGACCTAAACTTGGACTCGATATACAAGTTTATATTCTCAACACGTGTTTCATCTCCAGCAAGTCCAAGCTCAGGCCCCGTGAGACCTTGAAAACTTATCAGTACCATAAACGATTGATATTTTCCGAGAAAGCTCAAGTTCATCGTCCCAAATAAAGACTTGCAAAGAAAGTTCAGAACTATCAGCAGTCCTTGGATTAAAATGGGTACAAAAGCTTATGTTAGACTCGAGAAAGTAAAAGGTTTTTTCTGGTGGTTCGCTACGAAGTTGACAGGAAAACCACCTCCACGAAGAGAGGAAGGATAGAATAGTTGAACCCTGAAACGTTTCAGGCTCTAAAAATTGGCTAAAAATGGCACCATTAGAAGCCAGTTTTGGCTTTTTTACTTACCAGAATCCGAAAGGTATCGTTTCTTAGCACTTACATTACAGATTTACAGAAGAATATAACACCAATCTTTTCTCCTACGACCCACATAATCTTCCGAACTGAGATCATATACACTGCAATTTGATTGAAAAAAAGAAAAACCTTGTTACACATCACATTACCTTCTTTTTCTGATCGGATATATGAAAAAAAAAACGTCTAAATAGCAACTTCACTAGTTTGAGTGCCAGCTTCTGATTCATCTTCAGCCGACAAAATCATGCAAAAGCTGCCCTCCAATCACATCCCTTCCAAAATGTCGATTCTGTGCTTCAAAACCACCCAGAACGTACCCTTCACTTTGTGCTTCAAGGCCAAGGCCTAAACGTTGAGCAGCATTCATCTGAAAAGACTCTGGAAAACCCATCCCGTTGTTCTGGTGAAGGCCAAGAGTTAAGGACACACCAGTACTTGAACCTGCCATGCTCATGCCACCGCCCATCTGTGCATGACTTGACAAACTGCTATAAGACAAGTTCAGTGGTTCTCCACCGCCTTCGGGTATATTAGGAAGCTCATTTCTTGTTCGCTTTGCTGGTACATCTTGAACCCTTTGGCTGGATGTTGAAGGGTTGTCTGGTGCAAGAGAATTGGACGCTGTCATCTGATCACTGGAGATTTTGATATGTTTGTCCTCCCTCTGAGAAACCTTCTGTGCTTGCCGGGTTTCCAGCATGTGTATTTCTTCGACCATTGGTTTCCAGAGTCTTACTCTAGCATTGATGAACCAATTAGATACCTGTTCAACAAATACATTCAGACATCATGAGACATGTATTAGACATCTGCTCTTGCATAACAAGAACTTCAATATCATAACTTACCATTACCTCAAGAATAAGTATAATCAATTTATTTAGGTGAAAGGAATAATGTTTTCCAATGGAAAAATTGGATTCAGATCAATCACAAAAGAATGATAAAGTGAAGAAGAATTCGTCACCTGACTCCGGGATAGGCCAGTTTGTTTGGCCAACATTAACTTGTCTGTGTCTGTAGGATAACTGCAAAAAAAAGCAAAAGTTATGGTGTTAATGAATTGATCAAACTCGGTAGATTAACGTAATTAAAATTTTGCATTTTGTAGGGGGGCAGAAATAAACACAGGAAAAACAATCATCACTTCTTAATAGTCAAATGCCACACAATTCAAAGCAGAAGCCACTTCCAGTATAAAGTGGAGGGGAATCAATTTCGATACATACGGATGCAAGAAGTGTTCAAACAACCATGCCCTGAGTACCGTTACTGCACGCTCAGGAAGTCCCCTCTGAGGTCGCCAAACAGGTTGGTGCTCGATGAATACTGGGCTCTGGAGAGGTCTTTGGCTATAAATACCTCTATCAGTGCATGCAAACCTTGTAGCTTCCTCTTTTCCCTGGCTAAGTTGACCATGTGTCTTGTTCGACGAGAACTGAAGCTGATCGGTTATAGCATTCTTCAATAACCTGAAATGTTTGGACATGGCCTTCAAGGCCAAGTTTGCATATGGAGCTGCATTGCCAAGTCCAGCAACACACTCAAAAGATGCCACAACCGCTTGCATCTGCTGATAATATTGCTTGTACCTCCGGTAAACCTAATAAAATCAAACAACGTGAGTAGTTTTGAATGGCCAGTGAGCGGGACTGAAGATATTTGTTTCAAACAGCACTGCAAGGTTCCTATAAGTACTTCTTCAAAGTTGTAGTAAGGATTGGAAAGGCGGGCTTTGTTGATTAGTTGTTAGAATAATAGTACCAACTTGACAAAGTGCATTTCAATTTAATTCAACACAATTTACATCAGATTATCCATTAAAGAGATTTAAAGGCATTAAATCACCTCAATGAATGCAGAAACAATATATTCATGTTAAAAAGCAGATAATGAAGATCCATGGCTATGCACGACTTGTGCATATTTCCCCTTGAGGAGTCTAGTAATCACCAAAGATCCCATTGTGATTTACACAAACCAGAAAAGATTAAGCATGCTGCCACAATTCGCCAAGAATTGATTCCCAATCCATGTCACCACTCTACAAAGGAGTTTAACCAAAAATGCATCCAGAACTTCTAATCTTACTTTCTAAAACTTATTTGTATATATAGTTTGTATGTATAAACCTCATTCGTGTGCCAGGTTTTCTGTACATCAATATCTATATATATATATACACATTCGTATTAGCATAGAATGCAATAAAGTGATAAACCAAGCAAACTGGTGAAAGAAACAAGTTAGTAATCCAAATTATCGAAATTCCTATGATTGCAAAAGATGAACATTAAGGGTTAGAAACAACTAAAACCACAAAGTTATAGGCTTTGATCAGAAATCTATATATATATATAGGACATTGTGCACTTGAAGCATAAGATAAGAAGAGACTAATCAGAAGTGTGAAATTTGTAAACCAAAGAAATGAATCCAAGGTAAAAACAAAAAACGAATCCCAACAAAGTAAAATCATATTCATGGTCCCAATAAGTTCAAAATTTTCCTTGAGCTTTATCCAAGGAGGAGAAGAAAAGATAAAGGAGGACGAGAGGGAGAACATGACAAAATCAAGATAAATCTCGATGAAGAATAAGCTCAGCACCTGATTAAGGTGACAAGTACATTTCAAAAGAACAAACTACCAAAACTATATATACATGACCAAAACGTTTTAACAAGCAATGCAAATAGGTTTGGCAAAAGGTAGAACAAAAGAGGTTTCCTTCTCCGTATGTATAGAGTTATGTTTCTTCTCTTTTTGACGTGACAGGATTACATGCCAAATGTTGCCAACTGCTCAACTAAAATCTGGTAACTATTCCATTCTTTACTTGATAGTCCAATAGCCCTAGAGTACATATATAATCCTCAATCCACAATCTATACGTAAAAAGGTTTTCTGATGAGAAATCAATGAGATCTTACACATAAAAAAGCTGGTAACATGGATTTGTTACAGCCTTCAACTACCATTCAAATTTGGTTTTATTGCTAATCATGACTACATAAAATGCACATGGAAGAATGATAGCACCTACAACTTCTATCTTCTTCTTTTTTTAACCTTAAAAAGGTAAGAATCACACAAGAAACTGATGGCTAGTTTGGTTAGGATAACCTACTTCAATTTGAGCCACTCCTTGAAAAAGTTCGGACACCTTGTCCTCTACTCATCTGTTTTCTCTTTAGGTTTGGAATCCGATAGTGCTTGGTATTACTCGCTTTGTCGGAGTATAAATCTTTTCAAATGGATTCCTTTAATCACTTTATGCACATTACCTCCAAAAATGGTGACTTTGTAACCTATTAGAACTCTTTCTACGGTTGTCAGACACTTTATAACAACACTATTCGTGTGCATATATTCCCTCCTATCACCTTTTCCAAAAAGATGATTTGGTGATCATCGAGGCTATCTATGATCTAAGCCTATCTCCCGAATAACAAGAATACAATTATGTAGTTGAGGAATGATATAAATTTCAAAAGCATTATACAATAACTGGTTCATGCAAAACCACCAATCCGCAGTTTTGGTTGAAGCAATGACTACCTCAGATAATGCATTAAATAATCACTAAATCATTTAATATGGCCCAACTAATGGCTCCCACAGAGCCTAAATGACTCGTCTTGAGGTGAAGAGACCTGAAGTGACGACTCTATGCAGAGAAGAAGGTAAAAATTAGAACCGTGAATCTAAAAGAACTCAAAGAACATGAATTGTACGTTAAAAGAACTCAAACTTGATAGAGCAAGGAAGAATACCTCGTCTAACATTGAAATAAGCCTCGATTTCTTTCTCCGACTTTCACTTCCATCCCCACAACTAGTCTGATCATCGACAGTCTCACTCGCACTCAAACACTCAATGGGAGGATCCATCAGAGAAGCGTCCACTGTGATCTTCTCGCCGTAAATTCCCCGACCGACATCACAAAGCTCTTCAAGTAACTGTTGTGCAGGCTTCAGAAACCTCGATCCCTTCAAAATTGAAGCATACCCCGTAAATGGACCAAGAGGGACCGAGCTTCTAGATACCTCGTTCGAGGTCGAACCACTCCCCGGAACCATACACACACCAGCACTGCTAATTTTATCCGCATAAATTGCAGAGCCATATCTTTGCAAATTAAGCTCTAAAGGAAGATTAACTTGATGGGGATGGTGAGAAGATAAAGATAAGGACAACCCTTGTCCAGTGGCATTAGATTCATGGGCGGTCAAAGACAAAGGTTCTGGTTTGAACACTATCACTTCACTGCCACTATTATAGGAGTGGTCAAAATCTCTGAGACTATGAAGGTTATGTGGTGTATAAAGAAAAGGGTTACTGTTAATATCTTGAATTGAACTAGGATTTATGGACAACGAGGAGCGTGGATCCAAATAAGTTTGGTGATGAGTAGCAGAAGAAGAAGACGACGAAGCATTCATGATCCCACCAGCAAAAGCCATCAAATTGGAACCTTCCTCTTTAACAACACAAACCGGGTTCGCTTTACAAGACTCAGTTACACCTGAGAGGGAGTTGTTCGCACACGCAAGCAAATCTGGAGAGAGTAACGAGGGATCGTAGATAGGTAGTAAACCAGCGCAAGCATGAAGTTCAGGATGATTTTGAGCCACAACTCTTAGCTTATCTCTTCTACTTTGTTGTGGGACATGGTAGGGCTCATAACCCTCCGCCATAGCCACACAGACACAAACAAAAGACTATTTTCACTAAGTACAGTCCTGAACAAGAAAGAAAGAGCCAAAGAAAATGAAAAAGAAGGTGAGAGAAGAAGTGGGAAATTAAAGAGGATAGAGATAAGTAAAGAAAGAGAACAGTGAAAGAGATGCTGTGATGATGAAACGAAGGGCTATCATGATCTTCTGAGTCTGCAACTATGGCAGAGAGGCTCTGGTTATCAGAGATACGTGAAGAGACTGAGAAAATTTTGAGCTCGTGTTATGGGAATGGGAGGGTTGCTCATTTTACGCATCCTCACACAGACGCAACACAGAGACAGACACACACATCATCACTAACTCACACACACACACACACCAACCCAAAAGACTCAGCAACAAAATCTCTCTTCTTTCTTCTCCCTTCGCTCCAGCTTTCTCTTCCTCTTAATGCACTCTCGATCTCTCCAATGGAGGCACTGCCCAGCATAGGGTTTCGAGAAACCGACCGACCACCGGCTATTCCCGGTAATAATTGAACTCGAACTGTGTCGCAGATATTTCTGACAAAGGTTTAAGGAGTTTTGTCGTTTTTATACTATTTATAAACATTTATTTATTTTAGACTTTTAATTTATTTGAATTTTTATAATTAAATAACAAAGTAATTCTAAATAATAATTCTAAATATTTAAATAGAAATTCAAATTAAAGGTCAATAATAGTAATAAATTATTTATCCTAATATTCGTAATTTTTTTAAAATTTTCTTAAATAAATGATTTGGAAGTGATCACTCAGGAGAGGTGATGACGCACGTGACAGCACAGGATCAAAAGGACACGGATAAGAGAATATTATATTTACTCCATCTAAAAACTTTACCCGATGCTTTCCACTTTCACAACATGTTTTCCTTTGTGTTAGCACTTTTCAATCACAAACTAAAACTTTGTTTTAGTTGTTCACTTCTCACTAACTTATATCATTAGCACGCCCATTAATACGTTCTTTAAGTAATTACATAAGATAAGAAGATGTCGTACTCTAACACATTGAGTAAAGTTGTGTATATTGACAAATATAAATACTTAAAAGGATAAATTTAAAATTAAAAAAAGGGTAATACTAAAAGCAATTTCTTAGTTAAAATATAATTTTAATAATATTTAAATGAGAATAATTTTTTTAAAAAGATAATCAAACAAATACAAAATAAAGTATAGTTCGATAAAAAAAGGATTTTAGACTATTTAACTCAAAGTCTTAAAAATAAATATCTTAATCAAAGAAAAAATATATTTTAAGCA
>JANQBM010000004.1:32737366-32756886 GCA_025594535.1 Erythroxylum domingense
TTTTATTATTTATAATTTTAAATTTATATAACTAATAATATATTTTTTAATTATTTATACAACAATTAGTAATTTATCGAATCAATAGATTTTTTAGTCATTTTATTTCTTTTCAGCAACCGCAACCGTACTTGCCAAACACTTATTTTTACGTTTCAACAATTACCAAAATAGTAATCTCAAATATATAAGTACTTATTAAAAATAAGTACTTATAATTTCGGCAAATTATTATCTATCACCTCTTTCCTAAACTAAACCTTTATCTTGAATGATTTGGAGCGTGCCTTTTTAAGTCCTCTACATTTTGGTGGCTTATTGAGCCAACTCCCTTTCTGTTCAAAATTCAGGCGGGCTTAAGAAGTCTTCTTAGTAGTCTTCTTAGTTCTTACCAATGTTTTACCAGGCCTTAAAAAAACCAGGTCTAACCTGGTATAGAGATTAAATTTTAGATTTTTTTTCCATTTTTATGTTTTAATAAAGTAGGGGTAAGATGACATTACTGAACTTTCCCAAATCTCGAGTTCATTAAATATTTTAGATGTTAAATAAATTTATATCCTTCATTTATAAATTATATGATAAATGAGTTAGTCGTTTCGTTAATGTTTAATACTTGTGTTAATTAAGACTGACGAGTCTTATTAATTAAGATTTTTGTAACACATTACAAGTTACATTAATAAAGACAACAAAGACATATCGAGCTAGAATTAAAAAAATATCGAAAGTTTGAGTATTTAATTGTTACTTTTTAAAGTTCGGGTTATAATTATAAAATTGTCTCAAATTTGAAATTATTTTTATAATTAACCTTAAAATTAATGGCTTATTTTTTTAAACTTACAATAGGAGAAATGTTAATAGCTTTGAAGACAACGTTTTTGGATATAATGTAAATACTCATAAATATAACTGAAATATCATACATATATAAGATGACATGCTAAGCTTAGTTTTCTTTTTTTTCCTTATATGCTACTAAGTGTGGTATGCACACTTCAAACAGCAGAATCATCTTCATTGCAGTCTGCAATAGCTACATTTCTCTGAACATTTTTATAATTATAACGACGAGCCAAGAACACGTACAGGAACAAGTTTGCTGTTGTCATAGCTGCTAAAAGCCAGTAAAAATTGTCAAGTCGACTGCTGTTTAAGTCCTTCCCAAACCAGCTCTTGCCATCTTTTCTTGTCATGTGATCGACCAAAGTAATCAAGAGACTGCTTATGAAGTTTGCAGCTCCAATCACACTTAGATATAATGCAATTCCTAAACTCCTCATAGAATCAGGAACTTGTTCGTAAAAGTACTCTTGTAATCCTACCAATGTGAACCCATCTCCTATCCCAATGATGAGGAACTGTGGAGCTAACCAGAACACACTCATTGTCATCGACCCTTTTAATGGATCCTTCTCCACGAGTTTTAGTCTTCTTCTCTCGATCAGAGCAGCAACAACCATTGTAGCTACGGAGAAAAGCATTCCAATACCAATCCTTTGCAGGATATTGATTCCTCTCTCGTTTCCTGTAACCCTTCTTAGTATTGGAACGAGGATCTTCTCGTAAATGATAACAGATATAATCAATCCAATAGCAGCAACAGCGTAGATCCAAGCCGAAGGCATTTGGAAGCTATTACCAATGTTTCGATTCAGTGTAGTGCTTTGTTTGATGAAGAAAGTGGAGGCTTGTGCTACGCAAATACCGAAGGGCAATGAAGCTATCCATATTGGGATCATGTTAAGGATAAGCTTCATTTCCTCAACTTCGGTCACAGTCTTAAGTCTCCATGGACTTTGTTTCTCTGCAGAGTTTTGTGTCTCTTCAATGACAGCTGCTTTATCAAGAAACCTGCGAGTCAAAAGCAAGGATTATTAAGTTACTTAAATGGTTAAATTTGTATTTGATCCCACGTATCAACTTGGAATAGAATCATTACTTGAGCTTATCGGTATGACATAGAAGTCTTCCTCGGTCCATTTGTGAATTCGAGACCTCGTAGAGTTGAGCAGAATTGGAAGGACTAGGTAGGTTTCTTTTTCTGATAGCAGCAACAAAAACTTGCAACAATGGCGTTAGAGGGCTTCCTGTTGGTACTCTATATCGATAAAATCGTCT
This sequence comes from Erythroxylum domingense, assembly GCA_025594535.1. NCBI lineage: Eukaryota > Viridiplantae > Streptophyta > Magnoliopsida > Malpighiales > Erythroxylaceae > Erythroxylum > Erythroxylum domingense. The sequence goes on from JANQBM010000004.1 coordinate 32,739,491, forward strand.
TCCAATAATGAATATAACCAGTGACATGGCCATAACTGCGGTGAGAATAATGTCTGCAACACCCCAGTTCACATGGTCTTGCACATAAACGATCAAGGTCACACCAAGTAAGAGTCCACAACAAAGTCCACAACTCCACCAGTTGAAATACGACATCTTTTCCCTTCTTTCCTTCCTATGATCATCGTCGAATTGGTCAGCTCCAAAGCTCTCCAAGGCTGGCTTGTGCCCTCCAGTTCCTATGGAGATCATGTAAATAGCCAGAAAGAACACCACTTCATGAACTTTTCTTGGCTCATGACAAACACCTTCACTACAAGGCTTTAGACTTGGAACGAACCATGACATTGTTAATAAGATCAATCCCTGTTTATCCACAGGTTGAAAGTTGTTATTAAACTGGCTCATAAAAAATCCTAACAAGCTTATGAAAATGGTAGTTCTGATTACCAGAAGATAGAGTATAGAGGAAACAAAGACTGTTGAAAACCTTCCCAAGTAAGCATCAGCAACGAACCCTCCAATGAGTGGCATCAATGTGGTGACACCAGACCAGTAGTTAACACTCCTGGCAGCAGTCTTCAGGTCTTCGTGAATGACCTTTGTCAGATATATAATCAAGCTGGTTGCTATTCCAAAGTAACTCAACCTCTCACTAAATTCGATTGCTGCTCAACAAAAAACAATAGTTTGATAAGCATCAAACAAGAAATTAATTACCAAAAATTTCAAATAAAATTGATTTAGAAGAACTTTAAATCATATTTAAACTATATAATTAAGAGTTACATATAAGAACATATTTATAAACCTAATTTAACATTTCTTCAACATATCTTCATAGTCAAACCTTGATCAAATTCTTCTTATATTCATATTTGTTCTCTTTTGTATATTTTTTTTCTTAGTACACATACTTTCTTAACACCTTGACAGGCATAAGTTCTTCAATTTTGATGATTGCAGCCAAATTGTATAAACTCTCACTCATAACAACACTAATATAAATAAGTACCAAAGCTGGAGAATCATAAACAAGAACTTGCAAGGCTGTAGGCATATATAATAGGCCCTATTTGCTTTTTCCATATATGTAACCTTTTTCCCATGTACCAAGTTGCCTGATACGACTTCAATCTATATTTCTAGGTTACTGTTGTACCATACACTCATGTCCTAGTTTCATTGAACTCTGTGAAAAGGCTGAGTCGTATAAGTTAAATCATAGTGCTACACTGGTCCCTCCTTTCATTATCAACTCTTTATACGTGGTTTCGTAGCTTCTGTTCCTCCTTAATATATGGGCTACATGCAGAATCTCTACTAAAGACTGAAATCCAATGACAGAAACATATATGCATAAAAAAGGTTCCACTAGTTTGGTTTAGCGGAGTAAGCAAGGCATATAATTTAGGAATCTAGAGTTAGTAGATCCTATCTCCTAGGCCTAGCTAGAATATTAATATATAATCACATATTTGAAATGATAAATTAATTATTCAAACTTAAATAATAATTTTAATTTAAATAACATTTGTATTCATAGTCAACTATATTTATGCAAGTACAGAAAACATATACATGAGTTACTATGATTTGGTAGTTTCGAATATAACAGAATAACGACCAAATTATCTTTAGGATAAGGTGATTTTATGCATTGTGGTACTTTATTTTTCTCAGGGATGTGTTGAAAATGTGAACGAAGACAATTCAGGAAACTTTCATACAAGAACATGCATGAACAAGACCTTCATCTTTTCCTCCATAGATGAGCTGAAAAAGTTAACAGAAATTAAAGAACTAAGGATTGAAGGTGTTGGATGGACCATAAAAGAATGATTGATATTGTACGTAAAAACAACACGAGACTTTCTTCTTCGTCACCATATAAGTATTTTTCATTTCTTACCGATGATAAAGCTAGCAGCTTTCCAAGCACCAGTTGAAGCTCGAAGCGGAAGCTTCCCTTTATGATCCACTGAAGAATCATATACCCATTTCTCTTCATCAACTTCTCCGCAGGTTTGTGCTCCTTTCTCCAATTCCATGTCTCTTTTGGTATGGTAACAGAAGCAATAACACAATCTTATGGTTTATAAACTGCTATGGGGTTTGTTTCTTATATAGAGGAAGCTATTCTCTTTGTTGACTACCATTGAACGGTCACTTTTCTTTGAGTTTGACAGGTTTTTTTCAGCATGAAAAGAAACAATTTTCTTTTGGCAATTATTGTGAAAGAGAAAAACGATGTAATGATCACTCCCATAGCCACAAGACGTCACTGTCGGTCTATAGATAGGAATGGCATCCCTCACCAGTTTCTCTCCTCCACTATCCTCCAAATATTACTAATAAAAGACCCCACGATCATCCATATTCCCCCCACTAAGATTTGATGCATTGCGTGTTAAACTAGATCGCTATAAATGTTTTGTTCATATTCATTCATATCTCAACGTCTGATCTGCCAAGCATGAGATGGTCCAAACTTTATCAGCAAGTTTCTGATAACAGGATTAGATTTACTTTTAACCAGGCTTTGTCTTATTTTCTTCAGAAAATCCAGGAAGTTAGTTCTGGTTATTAATAAAAAACCCGGAAGCAAAAATGGGATGAATCTGAAATCTGCAACTTTGTTTTGCAGGAAAAGATAAAGTGTTAAGTGTTAAATTCACAGCAAAATGTCTTGACTGTGGTTCAGTTTGGTGTCCATGATTGTTGGATACGAATCTGCAGAAAAAGTTCCTCCCTTTTCAAAAGGTAATACCAAGAGTAAAGATATTGTTTGACCTCATTCACATAGTATAAGGATTGTAATGTCTTCTGTCGACAAACTTTTCCTTTCATGAGTTTCCTAAAATTGAATCAGTCATACTTGGTAATAGTTCTGTGTTCGTGTTCGTGAGTTCCTCTTATAAGACATCATGTTTCCGTTATGGACTTCCCTGCGGCTCACGTACGGGCGACTTGGAAAAGTGAAAATTTTTAATCGAAGCAAAATAAGAAAAAAAAAAACATATAAATTGATTTTGTTTTTTTTCTTTGTCATAATGAATTAAATTATTTAATATTAAATACTAATAAAATTATGAATGATAAATAATATATATTTTAACCTATTTTTATAATTAATTACAAATTTTAAAAAATTTGAAAAACAGTTTTTGAATTTTATAATTATTAATAAATATATTTTAAATTTAAATATCATAAAAACATGAATTTCACATTAAAAAATTTATTTAAATATAAAAATTAAAAATGATTTATCTAAAAATTTAAATATATTTTAATAAATAAATATTAACTTACTTATTATTTTTTATTTTTAATAAGATATGATGAATTTATTATTAATCTTTAATAATAAGCATTACATAAGAGATTAAAATAAATTAGTTACTTAGTTAGGATGTTAAGAAAAACAGTAGTAATAACAATAATATAATTACATAAATATTAACAATAAATTATCTTATTTAAAAATATAAACTAAAATTAAGAAACAAAAATAAAAATTACAATAAGTGAGCCAAGAGAATATTTAAAAATACAAAAAAAAGCTCAAATTAATTAAAAGACTCGACCTCATTGGATACCATTTTTATATTTAAATAAAAATAGAAATAAGAATGTATTAAATAAATTTTTTATGTCATTAAACTTGTATAAAGTGGTTAACTAAATATATTAGTTTAATATAATTATATTTAATATTTTTTATGTTGATAATATATACTTTTTGATTTATATTTATTATAATAACTTTTGAAATATGTAGAGAGAATATTTAAAATTAATTTTATTTTGATTCATAAGAAATATCTGAAAATAATATTAATAAAAATAAAGAAGTATTCGTTATATCAAATTTATACTATTATGATATCTTAAGATATGATTGAAATAAAGTAACAAATTATATAACATAATATATTGAAAAATTATTTTACAATTTTATAAAATTTAAAATTTATTTTAGATTTTTAAAAAATTATTTAAAGTAATGCCGGTATTAACCGATACTAGTACTATATCATATTAGAACTAAATTTAGTACCAATTCCGATATAGTGTTTGCATCCTTAGTGGCATCTCCTACCATGTGACCATAAACTAGTCACCTAGTTGGAAGACCAAAAGGGGTGTGATTAAGTGGCTGAAACAAGAAGATTGCATTAGTTCTTTTAATTGCAATTCCATATTTAAAATTACTAAATAAGCACATCCATATTGTGCCACCACTTAGTGTTTGAAAGCCACTTTTAAAGCAAAGTGATTCAAATTATAGCTAATCATTTCACTGGGCATAAAACTCCAGGAGGAGGTCAAAATCTTTGCTTTAATGACTGTATTCTTGATAGATATCAACACAACTCTATAAACTATAACTAAACTTATCAACTGGAACGTGTAATTTATGGCTCTGATCAACTGAAGTTCATGGTAATGGCCTTCATTGTTCATGGCTGATGATTAACTTTTCAATGGTGGCTAGAGCACTTTGGCTTATTCAATGGTTCATCATACCTAAAAGAAAGATTTTGACATTTGAAGAGCATTGCTTACTTAAATTAGTAAAAACACATTAGCAGAAGTAAGCGGATGTTATCCTTCCCTTTCTTTCAAATGAAGCAATTATTGACGAAATTGGTGGAATAATTGATGATCCTGGTAAAAAAATGGTTTCTTGTTTCAATGAATCATGTGTTTTTCATTTTGCAAATTGATTTTCCTATCATCAGAACCACCTACCAGTCCTGTTCAATGAAAGTGAAACTGTGAAAACACGTCTATAGCTCAAAAGAAGCAATAGGGATAGAAGAATTATATGCCCACTAGCCACTATTCTCCATCACCATCAGATTCCTTTTTCGAAGAATTTGTATCTACCAATCATGTTGTTGCCTGTCATTCTCAGATCAAGATCATATAAGCCACCCATAGCTGTTCCTGAGGATAAAAAATCAAGGAAAGGGCCGGTCGTTTTCTTCCAGAAAATATACTCATAGATTGTAGGCAACGAGAATGAAAAGCAAATGTTGCACAAGGCATGAAATTTGCCTTAGTGGGCTCAAATTCCAGAAGGTACCTCTGATTTGGTGAGGTTTTGTATTCTTGGCAGTTCAAGCCACTATATGGAATGTTTGATCTTTCAGTGCTTTGACAGTAAGTCATTCGGTAGAGACATGAGTGCTAGTAAAGTGCCTGCTACTTCATGCGCAAGCCTGAACAGTAACCTTGGAGATATCATTAGGAGATGTAGCAGCAGCACTAAGTTGGCCAACAGTAAATGCCACAACTCCTTAACCTCTCATGTTTAGGTGATAATACTAGTGGAAAACTACAGGCAACAGCATCAAATCGTGAGGTTGTCCTTCAGGTGCAGAAAAAAGAAAGCACCAGCAAAGAACTACAGAAGAAGTACTATTCCAACAGGCCCAATTCACACTGCCAAATGCATGACAATTTGATCACCGCTTCACGACCTTTTAGTTCATTCTACAAGAAATTGAAAAGTTACAAATAAAGATCATATTTTTTTCATGTAAGAAAATGACTTGTCATTAGAAAGTGTCTTAAGCACCAAAAAACGAATGCTCGTGGGGGTCTACGATGAATTTCTATATGAACAGAAAGTCAGATTCATATACAAACTGAGATAAGACCTTAATCCCACTAAAATGGGTTTGAGTGGGTTGGAGGAAATGAGGGCAACAGCTCACCATGCCACTCATGCATCATGAAGATATGTGGTGTATGAGCGTTGATGTGGGTTGACTTTTGACTCTCCAGAAAGAGAGGTGGAATGACAATCTAATAGGATTCTTTTGGAAACAATTGCCTGGGCCAATAAGAAGTAAGCAAATGCTGCAAATGAACAAGAAAGATTCTTTGACGCTTTGAACAAGATAACGATGTGATGACTAAGTGGAAATAACCTAACATCCTCAAAAGATAAGCTCAGTGTTCTAAGTTATCTAAAGGGGGGAACTCCCTCCTCTTCTAGTTATTTAGAAGTTTCATTTTCAGCATGCCAACAATAAGTTAACCTGTATGAGAAAATAGACATGCACTTCCTTATCCAAGATCCTATCTTTTAGGATTATCTACGACTTTTCTGAGAAAAATCCATGTCGGTGTCAACAATTTGTCATATAAAAAGATAATAACGCACCAAATCAAGTTGGACATCAAATCAATTGCTCTTACCAACAAAAACTCTGTTTTTTCAGTGCAGTATGGCAATGATCAGCTGCAAAGTATAGCAATGATCAGCTACAAAACAGGCTTAGAGGTAATTGAATATATTCAAGTGAGTACATTTAAGAGTTAGAATCAAACATCAGTCTTGAACAACAGGAAAGCTAACATGGTGGAATTACTTATTCCTATATTGCCTACAAATAACACACATTACTCGAATTTCTGGCATACGGTAAGCTGATAAATAAACCACGCTTGTTTTGACCAAGTACCTAAATGTATATAACTTTCAATAACAAATTATTGCTACTATTGGTAATATCTTGCAGCAGATAAATCGAGCAATAATGGTCAATAACAGAAACAAAAACATGCTAAATTCAATACACATGTTCATCGAGCAGATAGCGGACAACAAGGGGAATGCGTAAAGATATGTACACAAATTGTCTAAAAAATGGGAATGGTTACCTGATTATCCCCCATTAATTCACACCTAATCCACAAAGTGACCAAAAACGAAATGTTTGCTAGTTACAGCGGTTGTACCTACAGAAACTGTAAAGAATTTCGTGAATCAGAATAAGGAAACCATTGTTTCTTCTCATTTGATAAATTTCAGTTCTTGAATCAGTGGAACCCCAACAAATTCAACGATTCAAAGCTCATCCCCATTTTTGCAACAGTTTACTGCAACCTCATATCATAAACATCAGACTCAGAATTCATTCGATATTCCCTCACACCAATCCAACATTACTTCCATTAGTCAGACCACCATCATTATGCAACAATGCACCCACTTCTCCTTGGTTTGTATCCAAAAAAAAAAAAAAACACAACTTTCCCTGTATCCAATCACTAGAAGTTCACTCGGTTCACCGTACAATTCATTTCTATGCCCATTCTCCGAGTTCAAACCATCTTCCATATCCAATAAACCAAAGCTTGGATTTTTCTGTCAAACCATCTTGACTTCTCATTTGACTCTCAATTTCCAAACCCAAATTCAACTTTTCCTCGTCAGATTCATCAATCCCAGAAAATTTTCTCGTAAGGCTTAATACTATGAGTAATCCCCTCAGGGAGGGGAAAAAAAAGAAGAAAAAACCTTGCAGAGGAAATCCATCTCGATTCTCAAACAACAGAGACCCGTCTCTCTCCGACCACAAACCCAAATCACCAGGTACCTGAAAACCCGTCGGCTAGAACCTTAAGTTGCTCATCGACGCTGACCGAGAACAAGTTCGAAACTTTACTGACAACCTCGCATGGTCCTTCAAGCTCCTAAACAGCCGCTTTAAGCTCATCTCTCTTTAGCCTCAAGAAAGTTGTCTCTCAGGAAAAATCCGATCTTTGAGGAGTTCTCTGGCTTGCTCTCCTGCATTGACTTCCATAGTTCCATTACCACTTGGAGACGCCGCCCATTAGGACAACGGTGCCCCGGAGAGTTTGGAGAAGAAGATTAGTGGGTTTAACGATTACAGTGTTTTAGAGAAGCAGAGTTGTGTTGGGAAAGAGAGAGCAAGAGATCCATTGTTGGACGGAGAAGAAGATCTTCCGTTACAGTGAAGCAGTCGAATAAGAAAGATATTTTCACTCCTTCAAAGGAAGCACCAGTGGTCTAGTGGTAGAATAGTACCCTGCCACGGTACAGACCCGGGTTCGATTCCCGGCTGATGCATCGTTGTATCTTTTTACTTGTCATCTTCTTCAATTCAGCTTTTGTTTGTTAGATTAATTCATAGTTAGTGTTAATCAATTAAGATCTTTCAGAAAACTAAGGTGGATTTGTTGTTTCAGGGTTTGGATGGTACTATCAGGACCTGAGGGTGTGACCTGAAATGCCTGTTGTCAGAGTTCCGTGCACATGCAACTCACCTATTTCCTGACCTAGCAACAGGATCTCCAACAAGCAATTTCGGGTTCAGAAAACAAGAAAAACCTGACAGGAAACTGACATGACAGTCCAAGAACTATACAAATAACCATATAATAGGATCTAAAGAGACTCTGAATCCCCATATCAGTGTAGGAGAATCACCGAACATATTAGATTTTTAAGTTCCCGAATCGTATATAATCCAACTTCTCTCTAATATAATCGTTCCTATCGTTCTATAATGTTGTCCATTTGTGCTGACATTCCGGAGGCAGGTACTGTGATATTGATGGATCTAATTTAATACCCTCGAATGTTCACAGACAACTGATCATTTCTGGCTATTCATCTCGAAAACCCGTTTGATTGCGTTACCGCCTCCCTTGTCAAAGCGACATGATCCAGACAATGCTTGAAAGAGAGCCTACAAGGTTGTCAGATTCTTAATCTGTAAGTCTTGTAACCTGCAAGACTACAGATTAAGAATCTGCTTGTAGTCATGTAACCTGCAAGATTACTACAGGTTAAGAATCTGCTTGTAGTCATGTAACCTGCAAGATTACAGATTAAGAATCCTCTTATCATCTTGTTTTCCTCCAAGGATGTGAAGATCCAACTCATTACACCAATCCTGTTCCCTAGAATTAGATTGGACTTTTAGTTGTATTCCTGCCATTTTACTGCTTCCACTTGCATATCTCTCAGTTTCTCAAATTCAACAGAGTACCACATAACCGCAGATTATGATATTTATTAAAATGTAATTGGAATCTAATCAAGTGAAGTTTCCCTTATGTATAATCCCTAACTTCACCTGTACTGATCTACTTCTTCAGGAAAACTTCAACGTCTCAGAAAGTTCACCACTCAAAATGGTTCAAGTTTTTCTCATTTTCCTTATCTTGGCTGATAGTTTTTTAGGTCTATCAATGGCTAGTACGAACATTCAGGCCACATTCCACTCTAAAGTATCATCAGTCTCTTACCCTCCAGTTCTTAGCCCATCAAATGACAGTGAACCCTCAAACAAAACTCCCGGAAGACACCATCTTCATAAAACTTCCCAATCTTTCTTGCCTCCAGGTCTAGACAGTCCATCTATGGCACCTGAGGTTGATCAGAATAACCTGCAAGCACAGGATTTTCATTTGGAAAAACATCATCATATGGATAAATCAGTTGCCGGAGGCGAGTGTCGACACAAAACTGAAAGTCCTTCAGAATCCAACTGTGACATTTATGATATTATTAGGCCTGTGTTTAAACACTGTAGTTATTATAACTTTTAAATTGAGTAAAGCGTGTACTCGAATAACATAAATTGATCTTGGTGAATTGTTGTCAAAATGAATATCACTAATCTTTTGGATAGATAATCTTTACCACTTAAAAATTCTTTAAAATTTTTATATTTTTTAAGTATGGAATATTCTAACACTATCCCTTAAGCGCAATTAGAATTAAACATTCAGTTGTTACTTGAACATCTAAACGGATAATTAAAAAATTAATAATTCAGATTAAACCTACTTTGATATTATATTAAAATTTTGAACACAAGTAGACTATAGAGTTCATTAATAATAATTAAATTTGAGTCATTCATTACCAAAATGATTAGAATTAATCATTCGAATAATTGATTCTTATCATTTATAAATCATTTAATATTTTCATATTTAGTCAATACGATTATAAATCCTTTAATATTTTCATATTTAGTTAATACGATATACTTTAACACTCTAACAATAGTTACTAATTTTTGCCGTGATTTAAAAAAGGAACTAGTTTAACTAGTTTAACAATGAAAATGTTAAATTAGTCAATTTTTTGATTTAACATAACTTAATAATTTTTGTTGTTAAAAATTAATCAGTTTATCAATTCGTTAGTTAATTTTTGCAAATTAATCAGTTTTTATAAACCAAAATAAATTAAGTCATTTTTATTTATCAATATCTTTTTTCAATTAAACTTTAAACTTTTTAATAAATAAGGATGATCTTTTTCGAACAATTTTTAAATTCTTCTATTTTATTCAACCTTTAACCAGTTTTATAATAATATAATACTAATTGAACCTTTTAAACTTTAAACATCTGGTATTACCTGTTTAACTTCTGATTTAATTTTGAAAATATTAATTTTGTAATGTTCTAAAGACCAGTTAAAAAATTAATAAGCAATTTAAAGTTTTAAAGGTTTAACATCTATTGAGTTGTTATAAAATTTGTATTCAATAAAAATTAAATTAAATTTAAAATTTTAAAATAGAATTAAAGAAGAAGAATAAGTTTATCCATCGAAGGAGTAATGCTTATTTAAAAAAGATATTGTTAAATAAATATAATTAATTTATTATAATTTATAAAAATATGTTACTTTACAAAAATAAGCCAATTAATAAATAAACAATTTGATTTTTAATGACAAGAGTTATTATAATAACTTGACCTGAAAATTTGATTGTTTAAAATTTTTATGGTTGAACTAATCGAAATAGTTCAATGCTTTTATAATTAAATTTTTGGATTAAGAGACTCATTGACTTGTTTTATGTTCAAATTTGAAAATGAAATGAGACAATACATCAATTAAGAATAAAAATTAAGTTACACATAAAAATGACATGATCTAAAAGTTCTAAATTGAGATTATGAATTACTTCCCTTATTAAATAAATAATTATAAAATTATAATGCTGTTTACTTAAATTAGTCAATATCCTCTGCTTAATAAAAATTACAAAAATCAAATAACTAAAATTATTATAAATTGATTTATAAGTATTACATTTTAAATATTAATATTCAATTTACCGAAGAAATTAGGTTAAAATTTTAATATATTATTATAAATTAATATAATTTATAAGTACTAATGATAACATCTTAAAGCCAAATGTTTAAAAATTTTAATAATATATTTTTAACAATTCTACAAAAATTATAAATTTAAAATGCAAAATTTCACCAATGGAAGGGGTTATAAGAAAGTGGCATTGACATTCAGAATATTAATTATAAGGATGACATACAAGCCTAAGCCTTACTCTAGCTAGGCTTAGGTTGATCGAGCTTAGAACTAGTCTCGTTGAGGCGTAACAATTATAAAAAAATATCGGTGTTTTATATTTTTAAATTTTAAAAATAAAATAAAATCATATATTCTTAAGTTGAGTTCGATTTGGGCTTAAGATTGGGAGGACTCACCCAAGACTCGAGCCCAACTCAACTGATTGACATCCTTAACTAATTTTTATTTTTCGATTTGTTAATATTTTACCCACCTAAGCCCGAGTTAAGTTTTAGTCGATTCAGATTATATCTTTAGGGTATCGAGTCTAGCTCAATCTATTGCATTATTATTTCTAATATTATATTTTTTTTGAAATTTACAAACACATGTTTAAGAATGGTAGTCTCTGTTAAAAGATGATTACATTAGGCCTGAACTAAGTTTTCTACTAAGGATGACATAAACTTGTGAGCCTAGCTTGAAATTTGTTTTTCGTACCTGATAAGATTTATAGATATTTCATCTTATCCGACAACGTGGACGTGCCGGAGTGGTTATCGGGCATGACTAGAAATCATGTGGGCTCTGCCCGCGCAGGTTCGAATCCTGCCGTCCACGTTTTTTCATTTCTAACATGACAGCTTTTCCATACTTGATAATTATGTGATCATGTAAATTTTATTATTTTACAAAACATTTTTTTAATAATTACTAAATGATACCACTTAAACATCTAACTTCTATCATTTTATATCTAATTCAAACTTATTTTTATAAACAATAACAAATATTATTTTATAAAACTCACAATTTTTTAATATATTATTATTAAACATTAAATAATGATAAAATCGGTGATGATTATTATCAATGTTTTAAAACCGAATCGAAAGTTAAACCAGTAAGACAAGAGATTTAAGGTTGAAAAGGTTTAACTGGTGTTAGACTGTTATAAAATCGGTTAAAGATTGAATAAAATTGAAAAATTAAAAATGATTAAAAAAGATTGTCCTTATTTATCAAAAAATTTAAAGTTTAATTAAAAAACTATTAAATGAAAATTAATTGATTTGTTTTTATTTATAAAAACTCATTAGTTTACGAAAATTAGCAGATTAATTAATAAACTGATTAACTTTTAACAACAGAAATTATTAAACTAAACCAAATTAAAAAATTAAAAAATGAACTAAAATATTGATCAGTTCAAAGTTTTTATTGTAAAAATGTTCGCTCGATTTTTAAAATATTGATTATTATTATAAATAGTAGAAATTATTCTTTTTGTAAAATAAAAAATATTTAATAATGATTATTAATAGCACTAAATGATGTTACTTAATTGTTCCCTTTTTAATTTCCGTTCTATATATAATTCAAACCTACTTTTTTCAAGTCCACTATTATGACGTGAATCCACTTACGTACGAACTTGAAATCCAACCTAATTCCTGCGTCGATGGCGGCTTACAGTGATCTTTAACTAATCGATTCCAGGTAAAAAGTTCCTTTATTTCTGTGACATGTACCTTAAGAATCAAGAAGAAACTTCCCACTTGTTAACCATGCCCAGACCAGACACAAACTGTTGGAGGTTTGAACTAATGTGCTTTTTCTATCACAAACTAAGGAAACAAAGTCAACCTCACTGTCGCTTAATGAGAAGAATCGTTTCTACGTAATAAAGGAATCAAAACACTTAAACGATCACCTCACGAATGAGCCCTACACATACCCTTCTCGAAACTTAGCTTTCTTTGGTTCGTCAACTTCAACACCGGACCCCATAGGAAGTTTCCGCCATTTTCCTTTCTTAAATCTTGAAGCCAAAGAAAAGTATGCAAGTAGAAAACGTGTGACACGATCTTTGTTGCTGTGTCTCTAGAAACCCTAATAAAATACTCACACCTTCTAGATGATCAAGCCAACCATTCTAGATAGGTGACAAGTTGGTATCAGATTCACCATTAAACTAACCCATCGATCACTATCAATCACCGTTTGTCTTTGTTGTTTAACCCAATCACCCCTTATATAACTTTCCTCGGCCTTTCATGAATTTGCAGACCATATCTGATAGTCTTTTGTCTTCTTCCCAACATAAGAGAAAATGGGTACTAGCTCAAACCCTTATCTTCTTCTCTTGCTGCTTGTAGTAGCCGTCTTCGAGCCTGATAAAGCAAGAATAGTAGCAGAAGCAAGAACAATCTCATTCTTACCTCAAGAAAGTAAGAGCGTTGCCTACGGGCATTTTTCAAAGATCTTCCCGACTCTAGGGATCGTATGCAAGTGCTGTGATGATGCTGTCAACGGTGAATGTTCGAGTAAATGGACTGGTTCTTGCCGTAAGCTTCGCTGCCTTCCATGGAAGGTAGCGTAGCTAGTTGAGGATTGTTTTATTATTCTTTAGATCATTTTTCTCTTATGCTCTTGAATGAGTATATTGTAAAGAATTTTGTACTCGTTCATCACTTTTTTTAGTTTCAGAGAGTTATGGAGTCTCCGATTCTGAATGTGTTCATCAGCTCTGAGAATGATTACTGTATATATCATTGTGACATTAGAATATGCTATGTTAAGATTTCTTTGTGAGTTGTTTGTAAACTTTAAAAAATATAATTGGACTCGACCAGTTTGATATGTTACCAACCCTAAGGTTCTTAAACATAGTAGGTTGGACAATTGGAGAAGACAGATTCAAATGATGATAAGTCAGAATATACAAGAGATTGCAATGTGAAGCCAGAAATGGTAGACTAATAATGTTGCATGGGCCAATTGCCCAACATTAGGCCTCAAGAAGTCACAGCTTTGGGTAAAACTTATCAATAGTCAATGATACTTAGAAACCATCATTACCATATAGAGCTTAAGGAAATATGTACTTTATAATTTATTGTTAATTTTCTCCAATTAAAAAATTGTTTTTGCCACAATAAATCTTTGAGTCTATTTGATAAATTTAATTTAAATTCTCAATAATGGATTATAAGATAAAGTAAATCTTTGATTTTTAATACTTTGAAAAATTAAAAACATATTTAATATCAATTCAAATTAAGTAAAATTAAATAATATATACTAAATCTAAAAAAAGCCCATTCTTAACTTCTTTTTTTAAATATCAAGAAGTTAAAAGAGTTGTATTTAGAGATGACAGTGAGTCGATCTAGGTCTAGACCGTCTTACTGTTACGCACTCATTTGTCGACTTAAAAACACAATTGAAATATAATGACGTCAAAGTTAGCATTTCAAGTCTATAACTACCTTCTTACCTAACATACAATACAATTCAGACCTTATAATTTAATAAGATTTTAATTAGGAGGTTGTTGTTATTGTTGTTTAACATCTCTAATGATGCCTTAGGCAAATACCATGAAGACTAGAAGTAACGTCTCATCATCATGTGGCTCATATTTGATATGAGGATTGTGGTATGTTTGCAAATTTTAAGACATAGTACGTGACTTCTGCACTTCGGTGTAAGGTTTTGATTTGGACTTTGCATTATTCTCTTGAATGCAACCTAGGACCTGTTAAGTATTAACAACCAATAGTTTAGGCCCAAGGGTCCACCAAACCAATAATTCAATAAAATGACTTGATTGCTATTAGGAGAAATTATGTCATATTTATTTTTATATAATTTTTAATATTAAATAAATGATTGAATTCATTAATGTATTATCCAAAAAGGTTTTAAAATTATATTAGCAATTTAATTTACGTGATATATATTATTAAAATAATCAATACCTAATATAAAATGAATATGCATCTTTGGATTATAAGAATTAATAACATCCTTTAAAGTTTTTAGTCTTTGGTACATCACATTCATACATTTACTATTCATGTGATGGTCTTGATAATCTTGAATGAAGATTTATTTGCCTGTAGCTCTTGTTTGATATTGAATAAAGCAAATCCTAGTTTTTGTTTCCTTTGTGATGGACCTGGAAGAAGGGAAATATGTCAAAGCATACACATGAGATTATATTTTCTTATGATATTTTTGGATGTACAATTCTATTTCGATAGTAATATTCTATTTTAGTTGAAAATGCAATCAGACGTTTGAGATAGTATAAGTGATTAAGAAGTGGTAACTTATATCATGGGAGGAAACTGTGCACAAAGTTCCATTATTATTAATGAGTGGCTCTATGATTTTTTATGTGTCCCAGGTAATTCAGTCTTATGATTTTTCATTATTTATATATGAATTTTTTTTTCCTAGGCTCTTATTTTATATAGGCTTTTAGTTTAATGTTTATATTAAGCGGTAAGTCTTTCATAAGTGACAATCTTTTTTTGGTAGGATAATGATAAGGATAAAATCAAGTTAGTTGTTGTATATTACAAAAACTCTATTTACTATGTCTAATTGATATTTTCTCATGTAACAAACTTCTTTATATAAATCAAATGGAACCACTGTAATCGAGCATGGGAAAACCAAGTTTTTATGGTATCTTAGCAATCTACGATCCTAGGCATCTCCTTCTTCTTGTTTTTTTCTTTCAAATGGCTACTACCCTCCCTTCTCTGTCTTCCTCTTCCTCCTCACTTGTTCCTCAAGTGTTTTATGTCAATATCTTTGATTTTGTATATGAAAAGTTGGATATGACAAATAATATCACCTGGTCTTACCACTTCAAACATGTCCTTGACATATATGATCTCTCTGACCATATTTCCCCATCACCTCAGACTCCCTCTGAAACTATTCTCTCCTTTGATGGCAAGACAACGATGGTGAATCCAGCCTATAACTTGTGGTATAAAGTTGAACGTCTAATCCTTAGTTGAATCAATGTTACTGTAAAAGGGGAAGTCCTACCTCTTTTATATCACTCTAAAACAACCTATGATGCATGATATTCTTTATCTTCTCATTTTCTGGATAAATCTATTGCTAGGGAACTTCAACTAAAATTTGCGCTAAATAAACTCGAAAAGGTCTCTTTATCTATTGATGCCTATTGTCAAAGATTTCAGGAACTTGTCGATTTCTTAGCTGCAATTCAGCAACCTCTCTCTGATTGTGAAAAAGTCAGTCGTGTTCTCCAAGTACTACCTCAATCGTATGTCATTGGTCACTGTTGACTCCAATCAGAAACCACTACCAATGTTTGCTGAGCTTTGGACAATGTTGTTAAATCATAAAGCTCGCCTTCACAATATTGATTCTGTTTCTACCGCCGCTTCAGTCCCTCAAACTGCTCTTGTCTCTACTGCTGCGACCTCTTAACAGTCCTCTTCTCGTTCTACCTCGTCAACTCAATCTTCTAGTTCTCGCAGTCAACATGGTGGTGGAAGAGGGCGCTCTCAAGGTGGTTACTCACGTGGTTATGGCACTTGTGGATATAGTACTTTCTTTCCCTTCTTAGCAGGGCGAAATGGTAGAGGGCTCCTTGGACCTGCTCCTCTTTTTCAAGCTTCAGCTAGCCCCACTTTCTTTGCTGGTTACTGCTATAATTATGGTCGGTATCGTCACATGGCTTCTACTTGTCCAAATCATTATGGTCACATGGTTTCTACCTATCCAACTCGTGTGCCTACAAATGACACTACTAGTCAGTTTGCTGGTCCAAGCTTGGGAGATTCTTTTGATCTGACTTGGTATCTTAGACACTGGTGCCACCTCTCACATGGCACATTCATCAGGTATGCAGTTTTCCTTTGCCTCATATTTTGGCTCTACATCTGTTGCTACTGAAAACGGTGAATTATTGTCAATTTTATCTATCAGTGATGCGGTGTTTGTAGGATGACCTGTATGTGGTCCAACCGTATGTGGTCCACCCACCAACTACCACTCTCTTTGTCGCCCATCATCCGCGACACCCATGATGTTGTCTCTGTGACGGTCAGAGCATAGGGTGGAATGAAGTGGGTTTAAATGATAAAATTTTGGTCCTTATCTTCACTAAGCAACTCAGACACCATCGGTTGAGCTTAGACAGAAGATAGAAGCTCCAAAATCTTCTCCAAATTCTTGCAGATCTTCGGTGAAAGGCAATGACTGGAGGTATCGTTTTTATGCTTCCGCTTCTTATTATGCATGTGTTTTACGTGACTTAAATCATGTATTAATGCATGCTTGAGGTTCTATTTATTATGACATGGATTTATCATTTGGTATCAGAGCATGCTCCTACCTCTGTCTTGCTGGAAATATCACCGAAAACAAGCCTCTGTTTTACTCTGTTTATGCGTTGTTTTCTGTTGAAACTATGAGTGTTGGAGGTTGTTGAATTTTCAACATTTGGGAC
>JANQBM010000004.1:32792579-32806832 GCA_025594535.1 Erythroxylum domingense
ATATTTTATAACTAATTTTTAATTATTTTTATTAGTAAATAAAATTTATATTTCTACATTTTATGTTAGCAAAAAAAAGTTGTAAAAAAGTTATAAAATTGTTCTCTCTTTTATTATATAGAAAAGGGTATAATTGAATTTTAAAAAATAAATAGTTAGCTTATTTATGAAAACGCTCCTATGGAGGAGCGTTTTTTGTTTTAGCTGTTTGAAGACTTTCAGCTATCATTTTAACTACTCTCCAAACAGCATTTATAGCTGTTTAAAGAGTCAAACAGCCGACTCTTGCCAATCAGCTAAAAAAATAGCTGATTGGCAAGTCACCAAACGGGGCCAAAGTTTGAGTTAATCGCTCTTAAATTTGGAAGGATTAGTTGAATCTAGCATCAGTAAATTGATCAAAATATTTTAAATTCGATTAGATTCTAGTCAACAAATCTTATTTGATTGAGGTCATTCTTAAAAAAATAGTTTTGACTTGATTTGACTCATAAAATATCATAATTTTATTGAATAATCAACTACAAAATTGGGATGATAGTAATGCCTAGATTTGGCTTGCCCAATTTGATTTGATCAAGTTTTAGGTCGAGCTCGAATCTAATAGCTCATACTGAGACTTGACCCAAAAAGCTTGAATAACCCGATCGCCTAATCAAAATGACATCATTTTCAATAAGTTTAGCCAAAACGATGTTGTTTTAATTTTAAATTAAAAATATTTAAGATCAAAATAACATTGTTTTGAAAATTTTATTCAAAATTATATTGTTTTAGAAAACAAACTCAAATTCATGCTAAAATTTGAGCCATGTGAAGCAAGCTTTTCAAAGTTTCCAGCATGTACACCCACTGTCCTTCTTCAAACTCCCTTTTAGATTGCTTTTTGTCCGCTTACAACTTCATCCTCTGCTTTGCTCTGTTCAGACGAAATTTAACGATTTGGAGTGATGCCTCTCTCTCCTAAAATGCTTGATCAATCCAAACATCTCTCGAATCTCGTGCTACATAAGGCATATACAGTGGTGGTGTATAACTATAGAGAACTTCGAAGGGTGTAGTGTTTATGGCAGTATGATGTGTGGTATTGTACCACCATTCGGTCGATTTTAACCAGCTCGTCCATTTTTGTGGTGTGTCACAACAGAAGCATCTCAGATACGTTTCTAGTGTCTTGTTTACTGCTTCTGACTATCCATCCGTCTGTGGATGGTAAGTTGTGGGTAATTGTAGCTTCACATTCTACAATCTGAACATCTCTCGCCAAAATCTGCATAAAAAGAGAGGGTCCCTAACACTGATTATTCTTTCTGGCATCCCATGCAATTAATTTGAGTGCATGGTCCATGAACACTTGTGCAACATCTTGTGTTGTGTATGGGTGATTGATGGCTACGAAATGTGCATACTTGCTAAATCTGTCTACTACAACAAAGATGGAAGACTTTCCTCTAGAAGGTGGTAATCCTTACATGAAATCTATGGTAATTTCTCTCCAACATCTTTCAGGTACTGATAGGGGTTGGAGTAAGCCCATATATGCCGCATAAGCCCGGATATGCCACATGATCATACTTGCTCCGTTGGCATCTACTTCCAATGAAAAAGACCTTGTATTTTTTTTTATTGTTGCTGTCACCCCGAATGTCCAAGTTGAGGACTATCATGAGCCATTGCTATGTTTTCTTCTTAAGCTCCTTATCGCAACTAACAACAATTCTTCCCTTCCACCTTAACATTCCATTCCTCCATTCGCAATTACCCGAAGACATTTCTTATCCTTCTAATTTTTTTATGATGTCCCTTATAGTAGTGTCCTTCTCCCATCCTTCACGAAATTCTTCCAGAAGTGTTGCTTGTATATGTGATACTAACAATGTTAGCAGCTGGAGGCTTTAAATTCAAGGTAATGCATTTACTGCTAAATTTTCTTTTCCACTCCTATAGGTGACTTCAAAATCGTAGCCCATCAATTTGAGAAGCCAATTTTGTTGAAATGGCATTGAGATGCGTTGCTCCAAGAGATACTTTAAGCTCCTATGGTCTGCTTATACCTGAAAGAATTTGCCATTTAAGTAGTGATGCCATTCCTTTATGACTTTGATGATGGTGAGGAATCCTTTTCGTAAGTGGACAACCCTTGGTGCTTGGGAGCCAGAGCCTTACTCATATATGCTATGGGACGTCCTTCTTGTTGAAGTACAATTCCAATACCCCTATCACAAGCATTTTCCTCAATTATGAAAGGTTTAGCGGAGTCTGGTAGTGCCAACACTGGTGCTGCCACCAACTTTTTCCTTCAGTTGTTCAAAAGATTTCTGATATTCCTCTTTCCACTCCCAAATCCCTGCCTCCTACTTCTTCAACAAACTCATTAAGTGGCTTTGCTATAATTCCATAACGCTAAATAAATCTCCTGTAGTATCCTATCAGTATGAGAAATCCCTGGAGCTCTTTCAAGAAGTGCAGTTGTGGCCATTGCTAAATTGTTTCTATTTTTCTATTATCAATGGACAAACACTTCTTTGAAATAGAATGCCTTAGGTAATCCACCTGTCTTGCTCCAAATGTGCACTTGCTTCCTCTGATAAACACTTACTGCTATTGCAAAACTTCCAAGACCTGACGCGAGTGCTACAAATGTTATTGGAAGTTGGCACTGTAAATGAGAAGGTCATCAAAGAAGACAAGCAAAAATTTACGTAGAAAAGGCTTAAATATTTCATTCATAGGGCTTTAAAAAGCGGAGGGAGCGTTCGTGAGGTGGAAAGGCATCACCAAAAATTCAAACTATCCCTCGTGAGTTCAGAATGCAGTTTTCTGTACGTTTTCCTCCTTCATTCGGATATGGTGGTACCTAGACCCTAGGTCCAGCTTCAAATACCAACTCGATCCCTTCAGTTCTTTCAACAACTCTTCTATCAATGGAATAGGGAACTTACTCTTGATAGTGTGCTTGTTTAACTCGAGGTAGTCAATATGCACTCTCGAGGTGTTATCCTTCATTTTCACAAGGATGAATGGTGATACGTAAGAACTAACACTCTTCCGAATAAAACCTTACGCCTATAATTCTTGCACCGACTTTTCTACAACATCCTTCTGTTCCCCTGAATAGCGATAATGTCTGATGTTTAGAGTCTCTGCCCATTGCTTGAGATGAATGGCATGGTCACATGCTCTTTTTGGTGGTAATTGCTTTAGTTCTAAAAAGACATCACTGAATTCTACTAACAGTCTTTCTATCTCATCTCTGGTCTGGACATCATCATTTATTCCCAGCTATTGTATGTGAAACTCTATAGGGTCTGCTAAATGCAGAATGAACAGAGCACTTTGGTTAGAATTTCTAATCAATTTGTGAAGGTTCTTACCAGACACTTCCCTTGCCTGTACTTCTGGATCTCCCATTGGTCTTACTACCTTGCCCTCCCATTGAAATTCTATAATGCATCTTTTAAAATTGCACAGCACATCATTAAGGGTGGCCAACCATTGCCCAACACCATATCACAACCTCCTAGCTTAATGATCATCGCCTCTGTAGAGAACTGGAACCCTTGCATTTTTCACACTAAATTCCTGATGCTTGTCTGCAGTCTAGTTTTAAACCTCCACCAATAGTAATACTTACGGGTCTATGATAATTACCTTTTCATTCCCTTTACAAATCACCTTTTCATCCAGGAAATTGTGGGTACTCCCATTATCTATGAGGATATGTAGAGGTTTCATTTGATGACTTCCCATGATCCTCAATTGTTTGTATTATGTCTGATCCTTTAAGCCCCATATTGCTTCTAATGAAATATTAGGATTGAAAGGAGCTCTATCTTTAGGCTCTTCACTCCCAGGTTCTTCTTCCTCCTGTTCTTCATCTTCTACCATGTATAATTGAAATTGTTTCTTCTTGTAATGATGTCCTAGAGAGTATTTTTCATCACACCAGAAGCACAGCCCCTTAGCCCTTCACCAAACTTCTTACTGCTTGTTGTTCTACTGCCTCAATAACCTCTGTAATTGTTAGTTTTGTTAACGCTGCCTTGACTCCCTGGTGTGGGTAACAACCCTTCATCTATTTACAGTTTGGATGGATTTGTCGTATAACTGGCCCTTTTATACGTGTTTATTCCTCCTCCTACGCTTCCAGCTTTAATTCCCTTCCCGAAGTAAACCAAAATACTAGCTACCACAATCGCTTCTTGGTTACGTGCCCATGTATAAGCCTGATGTAACGTCTAATGATCCATCATTTTCACGGTGAGTACCAGCTCTGATTTGAGTCCTTTTAATATGAACCTCACTAAGTAATCTTCTGACAATGAGAGTTTATTTGGGTACCTGTCTTTTCTTAGCTCCTTTAGATCCCCTATGGTGTCCTCAAAGATGTTCTCATCGAATTGCTATCGTAACAGAGTTATAAATTCTTCCTACTTCATCGCGTTCACTTCCTTACGATTTCGGATTGTGAACTGGTACCATTCTTGCACGATCCCTTTCATATGAAGGGAAGCCATTCTTATCTTCATTTCTTCCGGTGTTTGGTCCATTATAAAAAATTATTCACATTGGTAACTCTAGCTTCTTATCCCAGTACAGTCGAACATTGGGAAATCGATTTCATTACTGTATAGTGTCCTCCATCTCTAAGACTTTTCACACAGAACTTTCAATATCTTCCTTGTCCATTTTTTGCATAAGCTGTTGAAACATGGATTTAATGTCACTAATCTCTTGCTTATGTCGTAGTTGAGCCTCCAAAAGGTTTCTCATGCCTTCCTCTAAACGATGAACTTCAACTCTGCGTGTGCCTTTTGCCATTCGACTTATCGAGAAACGTTTTCTCTGATCCTAGATGTTATGAATTTTCCAACTCACAACCCTCTTGTATCACTCACGCAACAAGTTCAGAGATAGAGAAGAGAATTTAGAAAGAGAGAAGGGAATTAAACATTTAATCATGATTTTTCATTGATTTCCAAATCTGTTACAATGGCTATTTCATTCAATACGTAGAAGAATATAGACACATCACGTGAGTTCTTCTGTTAAGGTTGTTGTCACTTACGCTGCATTTTGCTTTTTTATTAATACATAATCTTAAACTTAATTTCTTGTCTTCTTCTTCCTTCTGTCGCACTTTAGTCATATTTTCGTAACAATCAATGGTCTGTCTATTTTTGTTAGAAACAACAAGGGATTTCTTTGAACCCTAACTGGAGGAACAGCCAGAAGTTGAGTTGCTATTTAGTGGCAGACATCTTCATCTTCTTTATCATAAGAGTTCATGATTCAAAGTTTTTTGACGTCTTAAAAGATCGATAATAAAAGGTGAGTACTAAACCTAATTTAAAATTTCTTGATCTTCCTGTACGATCCTAATGTGAGGTCTGATAACCAGATGGATTCTAGAGATTAGTGGATAGAGCGTAGGTTATGGGCAGCCTTTTAGGTAAGTACTTTCATATAAGACTTTTGATTGATTGCCCTTTAGTAACTTTCAAGCTAGTTCTATTCCGTATCTATGAATTGCTATAAGATTAGGAGTTGTAGATTGCTGATGTTCCTCTTTTTATTTTTAGGTACCCTAGAGTAGGAAACCAAAATTAGGACTATGCTCCCTTTCCTGGAATTTTGGAGATTGATTAAAGTCTCAAAGAAACCACTGGTCGCCTACTACATTTCTTCTGCATTTAAGTAACAATCAACTACTCTCTTATGCTTGCAATTGCGAGTTCAGTAAGAGAAGCTAAGCTTCTCCTTCCAAATCGCTTGAGAACATGTTGCAATTGCAACTATGTAGACTTCTTTATTGTGTTTGGAGTGATTAATCTACAATATCTCTTGTAAGATGTCACTGAGGCCATTTTGAATATTAATTAACTATGAAGTTATCGTTTGGATTTTAAATGATATTATTTTATTAAATATAAACAAACGTTGCTTTGAATCAGTTCAAATCATTCGAGTTGACCCTTTTAAATTTGAATTCGAAATAAAACTCAATTAATTTAGATTTAATTGTCCAAATTTTCATTCTTAACTAAGATTCAACTTTCTTTAACTGTTGTGTGAAAATGTCTTATTGTTAGGCATGTTAATTAGGTTTAGGCTCATCAATCTAATCGAAGTTAATAAACCAAATTTGATTAACAAGATTTGAGTTTAAGGTCAATCCGATGTTGGATCCAAAAATTCTAAGGAGATGCTTGGTTAGTTGATATGGGAAAAAAGAAATGGGTAAAAAATAAAAAAGATGGTTGGTAATATATTATGATTAGATGAACATTATTTTCATATCTCTTTTTGGGGTAATATTTCATACCCCTCAATATAGTGAAGAATAGAAGCTATATTTATTTCCATTTTTCACTATCTTTATTATAATTCTTATTACTATTCTTCGAGTAAATCAAACACACCCTAAATGACCTAATACCAGGTCAAAATGACATCATTTTTGTATTAAAATTTTATTAACTTAGGCCATGTGTGATTGAGGGGTTAGTGATGGAATGAGATGGAACGTATTACACTTCCATCGTTTGGTTGAGGGTTTCATAATGGAATGAAACAGAATGGGACGAAAGCCAAAAGTTTCATATTACATTCCATTTCATCCTAAACAGTGAAAATAAGAAACTTCCGATTTGGGAGGTTTAGGATTGATCGTAAACTAATAAATACATACTACATAATATACCCTCAATAATTTTTCTTAATACCAATTATTTCTTCTAACCCTAACCCCTTTTTTCCCAACTTATTTATTACAGTTCACAAGTTTATTACCTTCAATAATATTTTTATATTATTAATAAAAAATTGTATATAATTAATAAATAATAAATTTTTATTAATGAAAAATAGAAAATATAAAAAAATATTTTTAAATTGTTTGTATATATTTCTATATAAATAAAAATTTAAATATAAATCAAATATAATAGAATAAAACTTATTAAATAATTAATAATAAATTGTATATAATTAATATTAAAATAATAAAACTTTATCAAAATTTTATTATTTTAAAATAAAAAATGGTTGTTGCGTTAAACATCTTGCAACAACCATTTTTAATATCAAGAGTATAATAGTTATTTATTATACAATACATTTCATTTCATCCATTTTTTAAATAAGGGTTC
This sequence comes from Erythroxylum domingense, assembly GCA_025594535.1. Classification (NCBI taxonomy): domain Eukaryota; kingdom Viridiplantae; phylum Streptophyta; class Magnoliopsida; order Malpighiales; family Erythroxylaceae; genus Erythroxylum; species Erythroxylum domingense. The sequence continues at coordinate 32,799,731 of JANQBM010000004.1, forward strand.
ACTACATTATATTATGAATACTTTCATTCCTTCCAAAAAACTTTTCATTATGTTACGTTCTATTCTATTATAAATCGTTATATTTTATTTTATTATATTTTATTTATTTTATTAATTAATATCCAACTAAACAAACTTATAAAAACATCCAAAATAATGTAGTTTCGAGCTGAATATTCAAATTTGATCTTACCAGTGAGTATCCGATCAGGCCAGTCTCGAGTCGTGACCTTTGCCGGTCCCATGCTTACTTATAGTTGACTAACAGGGCAAGAACTTGCAAGGGATGCACTAAAGTCAGGATTTTGATGACGTCCCGCCATACGTTTTCAGAACTTATCTAGTTTTTGGCCCTACAATAAATAAGTGATTTCTCGGGCATCTCAGTTTTGAAACATTGAACTTTTCCAATGAATTTAGTAGGTTCCTGACGAAGTTTCATCAATCTAATAACACAAAATGAACACTAAAGTCAAGATTTTGATGACGTCCTACCATGCTTTTGCAGAACTTGTCTAACTTTGGCACCACAATCCACAATAAATAATTGATATCTCGGATATCTCAGATCTGAAAGTTTGAACTTTTCCAATGAATTTAGCGGATTCCTGACGAAGTTTCATTATTCTACTAACTCTACTAACTCAAAATGAACATATTCTAACTTTCCGATGACTGTCATTGACCAAAAGCACTAAATCCCATTCTTGTCTGCCAAGGAATCTCAACCTTTTTTATCTATATGAAGGCTTCAGCTTCTGCATAAGCACCAAGAGAAGTCAGTAAGAAGCTTTGACTATGGCTGAAGTGAAGCTTATTGGGATGTGGGCAAGCCCTTTCGTTCGGAGAATCCAAGTGGCTCTTGAACTGAAAGGCGTAGAATATGAATACGTTGAAGAAGATCTGGCAAACAAAAGTGAACTGCTTCTGAAATACAACCCTGTGCACAAGAAAGTCCCTGTGCTTGTTCATAAAGGAAAGCCAATAGCTGAATCACTTGTTATTCTTGAATATATCGACGAGACTTGGAAGAACAACCCCATCTTGCCTCAAGATCCTTACCAGAGAGCCAACGCTCGATTCTGGGCTAAGTTCATTGATGAGAAGGTAAAATAATATTGCCCTTTCTGCTATTCTTTTTATCATATAGGTAAATAATTGAGAATTTTCTTGTGATTTAACTAATTAAAAAAAAGATATCATTAGAAAGTAATAATTTTAAAGATTTAAAAGTATTCCAAAATTATATATATATGTAGAAACATATGAACTGCTTCATATGAACAAGTTTCTTTGTCATGGACCGTAGTGCAACTCTGCCCTTTGGCAAGCTGCTTGGGGCAAAGGGGAAGAACGAGAAAAGGCCATGGAAGAGGCATGTCAGAACTTGAAAATCCTCGAAAACGAGCTAAAGAACAAGAAGTTTTTCGGAGGAGAGAGCATCGGCCTCGTGGACCTGACTGGGAACTTCATAGCCCATTGGATGGTTGATGTGATTGAAGTAGCCGCAGGTGTCGAATTGGTGACGCAGGAGAAGTTCCCAGTTCTGTGGAAGTGGATTGATGAGTTCGTTAGTTGCACCACCGTCAAGAAACACCTTCCTAACAAAGAGAAATTGGTGGAGTTTTTTCGTGCTCGCTTCAGTTCTGGATCATGGAAGTACTAAGAACAGAAAACAAAACGAGTTCCTCGTAAAACTTATGTTTGTGACGAGGTTGTGCTCAAAGTTACTTCTGTTTGCTAATAAACTATTCGGTCGTTTTTGATCTGTTATAAGTGACTGTGACGAGGTTGTGCTCAAGTTCCTTCAGTCGACTGACAAACAACGTCGATTAGTAAAACTTTTGAATTTTTTAAAAAATTTGATAAAACGGGTCAAGCCTGGCTAAGCTGCCCTGTGCCCGTCTAGCCATGGGCAAAGCTAGGGATCTGCAGCTTATGTCCAGGCCCGTTCCGGCCATTGTCATTTCTAATACTTGCTATATGTTATCTTCCAACAACTTCATTATTTTTCTGAACCTCACACCCTTTGTATTAATGTTTTAAAAAATTAGACCGAAAGTTAAATTGGTAAAACGTGAGATGAGAATACAGCATTGAGGAAAGGGTCAGTTTGCTCTTCTATGTGTGAGTATGGATATTTTTAAAGAAATGAAGCATAGTAACCCTATCCTGAGGCTTGCTAACGAACATTCACTTTGAGAAGATAGTGTTGGAAATCTTCCATAAAAGCTCAAGGAAAAGAATAAAAACCAATAGGGAAAAAATATTCACTAAAGAAGATTATTGGGAGGTGATGGGATTAGAAGAACACTGAGGATGACACGAAGGGCAAGGAGGAAGTAGAACAGGTAGCTGAAAATATTGTCCCAGAACAGGAAGTTCATACTCTTCTTATAAGTGGTGAAAAAGATCGTGAGGAAACCAGACATGATGCAGTCCAGCAGGAAAAAGTAACTCCACTTACAGAAAATGCGCAAAATAACTTAACAGGGGATAAGGGGGAGAACCTACTGGAACCAAGAGGTACTATTCAAAGTGGAGAAGTTCAAGATTCCTTACAAAATGATCAAGGACCACAGAAAGATGACATTCAGAATGAGATTTCTCAAGATGAGCATTTTGATCAGGTGGTCTCTAAGAAAAGTAACAGGAGCAGTAGGAAAGGCTCCAAAGGGCAAAATAATCTCTTATGTCACTAATTGTCTGGAATGTTTGTGAAATAAATAACCCTTCTAAGCTCAATGCGTTAAAGGATTTTGTTCTAAGGGAAAAACTATTAGTCTTTTGTCTTCTGGAAACTAAAATTAGAGAGCGTAATATGGATAAGCTAGGTTGCTTGGGCAGCAAATGGCAGTTAATCACAAACCATCAATATATGCCTACGGCATAATTATTATTGCTTATGATGGTGTAGTTTTGGAAGTGAAGGCACAGGAATTTTAATCAACAATTTATCCATAATGAACTATTTTTTAAACTGGAAAATTCCAAAGCTCTAGCTACTTTTGTCTACGGGTTTAACACAGTATTCCAAAGAACCGAAATTTGGAATTCTCTACGTAGAATTAAGGCGTCGATTAATGCTCCATGGCTACTATGTGGTGACTTCAATACCACTCTATACAGATCGGAGGCGGAAGGAAATTGTAATCTACACGATTATTCTTCTAACATGTTTGATTGCATGCAGGAGGTGGAGCTTACTGATCTAAAATTCAAAGGACATTGGTTCACATGGACTAATAAACAAAGCTCTACGTGGCACATTCGTAAAAAGTTGGATAGGGTAATGGTTAATGTGGATTGGTTGAATACTTTCTCAGATAGTTCAGTTAAATTTATAGATCCGTGAATTTCAGATCACACCCCTATGAGGATCGGTAATTTGTTTTCTTCTACCAGAATCTTTCATCCTTTCAGATTTAACAACTTTCTGATAAATATGGAGGGCTACCAGGAAGCTATAATGAAGGGACTGGAGTTCGAATTTTATGGTACTAATCGGTATATTTGCCTCCAAAGGCTCAAATCAATCAAAAAGGAATTGAAGTCCTTGAACCTAATGAGTGACCGGAATATTCCTAAGAAGATAGAAATAGCTAGAGATAAACTTCCAGACATACAGCAAGCTTTGGCTGTAAACCCAACAGATGAAATCCTAGCTACAGCTGAAAAGGCAGTACTCAAGAACTGTTTGCAAGTGGTGGATAACCATTATTCTTTATTGAAGCAGAGTGCCAGGGTTAAATGGATCAAGGATGGGGACAGGAGTACTAAGTGCTTCTTCAACTCAGTATTAGCTAGGAAGAATGTCAATAGAATCGTCTCTATTAAAACTGAAGTAGGAGAAGATGTATTTGGCCAAGAAGGCATTGTCAAGGAAGCACCGAGGTTTTACACAAACCTATTAGGGTCAGAAGTTTCCCTGTGTGGGGCTGGAGCTCTTATAAGGCAGATTATACCTGTAAGGCTTCAAGAACAGGAGACTACTTGGTTAACTAGACCAGTTATTGACCAAGAAATTGAAGGGGTGGTCTTCAATATGAATGGTTCTAAGGCACCAGGGCCTGATGGTTTGAATGGAGTTTTCTATCAAAAAACTTGGAGCAAAGTGGGAGGGCTTGTTAGGGAGGCAGTGCATGAGTTTTTCCTCTAAGGAACACTGCTCAAGGAGATAAATAAGACATTCCTATGCTTAATCCGTAAAAAATCAAACCCAAATTCCTGGAGTGACTACAGACCTGTTTTTTGCATCAATTTCCTCTATAAGATAATTGCTAGGATTCTAGCAAATAGATTGAAGGAGGTTCTACACCTAATCATTTTATGAATGGTAGGGATATTGGAGACAATATACTATTAGCCCAAGAGCTATTGAAAGGGTATAATCGAAGCAAAAGTCCTCAGAACTGCACAATTAAAGTTGACCTACGGAAAGCATTCGACAATGTGAGCTGGCGTTTCTTGATATAAACAATGGAAAGTACGAATTTTCCCCAAAAATTCATCAAGTGGATTCAGGAGTGTATTACTACTGTTTCTTACGGAATTTTGATAAATGGGAGCCCCTCGGAGATATTTAAGGGCAAAAAAGGACTTAGATAAGGGGACCCTTTATCCCCTTACCTATTCCTAATTTGTATGGCGGTCCTCACGCAAATGTTGAACCACAATACTTCTAGGGATTCCAGATTCAGATATCATGCAAAATGTACGAAATTTTCCCTAACAAGTTTATGTTTTGCAGATGATTTACTTCTCCTAAGCAAGGCCAATGTATACTCAGTCAATTTGCTGATGGATACTCTGAACAGTTTCAAGGAAATGTCAGGATTGAGCATCAACTTACAAAAGAGCTACATAATTCTCTCCAAAAGCGCTGCTTATCTTGCTAATGTATTGACTCAAGCTACGGGAATGGAAACCAAGGATCCTCCTATTCCTTATCTGGGTATTCCTATATCATCCAAGAGGTTAAGGTTTTGTGAATGCCTCCCATTAATAGAAAAGATTCAGAAAAGATTGGGGTCATGGACTAATAGAGCTCTTTCCTATGGAGAGAAACTTCAACTACTGAAGTCGGTTATTCTATCGATGCAAAAATTCTGGCATTCCTACATTTTTCGATCCAAAGGCCTTATTAAAACCATTGAAAAACTGATGAAGCTTCCTATGGGGGAAAGGCAATGGAGGGAAAGGAATGGCAAAAGTTAACCGGAAGACCATCTGTCAACCAAAAGAAGTGGGATGATTGGGGCAGGAGTCAATCAGCATTAAAAATAGCTTACTCATGACCAAGAGGATTTGGCGAATTCTAGGTGAAAACAATGGTTATGGATCATATGGATTCATTTTTATATATTAAAAGGAGAGAGTTTTTGGGCTCTAAAAGTCAAAGAAAGTTATTCTTGGTTCTTTAATCAACTGCTGAGAATGAGGGAAGAGGTCCACCAAGACATTACTTGTCAAATCGGGATAGGAGAAAGATTATGTTTATGGTATGATAAATGGACGGGACAGGGAGCTTTAATCCACAATCAGCTGGCTAGAACCCTGCTGGAGAGATACCCTAAGAAAACCAAGCTCAAAGAGATAGTCAGGAATGGATCTTGGATCTTATCAACAGAAGAGACTAGGCCTTTGTCTATACAGCAATGTTGCAGATTCGGGGAAAGAGATATCTGTTTATGGAAAGGGATTTCAGTCACAGAAATTACTATGAAGGAAGCTAAAAGATTGAGGAACGGGACAGTTAACAGAGTGGAATGGTATTCCTTCATTTGGAACAGGGTTATAAGACCTAATGCTAGTTTTCTTCTCTGGCTAGCAATACTGAACAGACTAAGCACTATGAACAGACTCAAGTTCCTATCCTCCTCGACGATTTGCATCCTCTGTAATCTAGAGGAAACCAGAGATCACCGTTTCTTCGAGTGTGTTTTCACTAAGGAGATTTGGACTAAAATCTCTAGAATATGTGTCTCTGGATTTCATTACTACAGAATTACTGACATCCTACAGCAGATACCTCTGCTGCATATTCCTAAGAGTAATAGGGATATCATTTTGGTATCGATGGCTACATGTATTCAAGTTATTTGGAGGGAGAGGAAAGATAGAAGATTTAAAGGAAAATCTATCTCTCAGCACAATCTTATTGAGCTCATAATAGCCAGCATAAGGGAACATCTGATTACAAATCAGTTGTTCCAGCAATGCAGCAGGATACTAGCTCTCACATGGAGAATATAGTCCTATCTATGTCTCTTAAGCTTAGTGAGCAAGATTATTCATTCAACCTAGTATCAACCCAGATATAACCAGTAATCCCTATCATTGACCAGGGTTCAGATTAGTACAGCACAAAATTTCACACATGGCAATCCCTAGAGTCCACTAATCATCAACAGCTTTAAGGAAGGCCAATTTCTGACATTCGAAAAAAAAAGCCTTTACTCTCCTAGTGGGAAAGGGTCCCAAACACTGCTCTTTCTTTGTTTGCGATGGCCCAGAGCTGATCAAGGAAAATAGAAAATATATTTCTGAGGGGAAAACACATTCAAAATCCCCAAAGATCAGTGATCCTCCCCTCCGATCACCGAGAAGATGATTAACCTGTTTCCAACAATATGATCTTTAGAGGAAATAGAGTAACCCAACAGTATGAATCGCTTCAGTAGAAGAGGGTTTACCTGGGTAGTGAGCCCCATGATGCAAAAACAGAATGACTATCATTGGGGAAGATCTTGTTTCTACCTCCAGCCAGAGGCGGCTCAAATTTTTCCCAAAATGCGTAAGAGAAGAAGATTCGAGAAAGCGTCTGTTGGTTATACCCTAAGGCTATGGCTATGTTTGGTTAAGGGGTTGAGGATGGAAAGGAATGGAACGTAACATGTTTCCATTGTTTGGTTGAAAGTTTTATAATGGAATGGAATGTAATGAAATAGGATGAAAGCGGAGGGTTTCATGTTACGTTCCATTCCATCCTAAACAGTGAAAATAAGAAACCTCCGATTCGGAGAGTTTAGGATGGAACGTAAACTAATAAATGTATATTACCTAATATACCCTCAATAATTTTTCGTAATACCAACTATGA
>JANQBM010000004.1:32806932-32822689 GCA_025594535.1 Erythroxylum domingense
ATCATTTTAATATAAGGGGTATAATAGTCATTTATTATACATTACATTCCATTCCATCCATCATCCAAACAACATTTTATTACATTACATTATAAACCCTTCCATCCTTCCCAAATAACGTATCACTATATTACATTCCATTCCATTATAAACCGTTCCCTTCCGTTCTATTCCGTTCTCTTCCATTCCATTAATTAACATCCAACCAAACAGGCCCTAAATGTATTAGCGTTCGTAACTCTTGGATGTAAAAGTAGCCGTTTAGTTATCTTCGACATTGATGTTTTGCTTCGCCCATTCCTACTTGTTTTATAAGGTTCTAACCACGTGGGAGAGTCCTCCCTCCGGATGTAATACTTCATATATTTTTTTAATGAAAATTTTAATTTCTCAAAAAACATAAAATTTAAAGTTTAAAAGGTTTAACCGATATTAAATTATCATAAAATTGGTCAAATATTAAACAAAAGTGAAGAATTTAAAATACGACTGAAAAAATTGTCCTTAATTTAAAGTTTAATAGAAAAGATAGATTATTAAATGATAATTAATTAGTTTATTTTTGTTTATAAAAATCGATTGAATTACAAAAATTGACTTATTAATTAATAAACTGAGTAATTTTTAATAACAATAATTATTAAAATAAATTAAACCAAAAAGTTAAAAACTAAACTGAAATTTTGACTGGCTCAAAATTTTCACAGTTAAACCGTTCAGATTGGTTTGATTTTTTAATGATAGCTTTTTATGACCTCACGTTGTATGAGATCATGAAAATGTGAGAAATAATAATAAAATTAAATATTAAGAATGTGTATTAGGATTAATTTGAGTATGCAAATAACCTAAAGTTATTTCTTTTGAGATTTCATGGGCCTTGTCTCCTTGTCGGTTCTTGGATGTGAGAAAGTTCAGTAGACGAAGCATAAACCAAGAAGAGTTAGAGGAGAATTCAATGGCCCAACCTCAAACAAAGCAAGCAATCAAGTAGCATCTTGTTGTCTGACCATCCAAACATGAACAATTCCATTCTCAATTTCTCCAAAAGTAACTCCAAATCATCGTACAGTAGAAAACCTACTTCCTCTTCTTACAGATCTCCACTCTGTCTTCCTCTAATTTCTCTTTTAGCCCTCCTCTCGTTCCTTCTTATTTACGTTTCCTTCTCCAAAACCCCCGAACCTCCGGTTCCAAAGACCCTAATATCCCAAATCTCCCAATGCACCAAACTCTGAACCCTAATTCTGGGAGAGAAGTATAATAAATTTCTATGAAGGCAGCAACTCATGCATGGTTCATACATGTTCAAAGTCACATACGTAAAACACATGCATGAATAATAAACGGAAGCGTAATAAACGATACATCTACCTCGAGCCATTGCCTTATCACCGGCCGACCTGCAAAAAACTTGGAGAAGTTTGGAGCTTCTATCCTCTTCCTTAGCTCAACCGATGGTGTCGTCTCAAATGCTTGGGTGAGGATGGGGACCGAAACTTGATGATTATATCCAACTCTCTCTGGCCATCATAAAGACAAAATCATGAAAAGTTGGGTGGGTGACAGAAGTATATGGAGTGGTTACGGGTCATGAGTATACGGACCATCTAAAGGTGAGTTTGTCGGGGACCATCGAAAGGTGATTTTAATTGGGTCGTTAAGTTAAACTCTTACATTCTCCCACTTGGTCCATGTACCCCAAAACCACCACATTTAACAAGAAATCAAATATATGAATCATGGCGATAGATCTTCTTATAGTGAGTATTATCTTCCATGTATTACATATACAAAATTTCTCATTATTAGCCCTTCAACTTAATGAATAAACCATATGTTTATTCTAGGTCCAACTTAAACAACATTTCTCAAAAGCAATCAAAATATGTGTGCACAAAATTTATGAGAAAATATCAAACTAAATAAGAGTTCCATTGAATCAAAAAATGTACAACAAAATCACAATGTGGAACTAAGTCCCATGTGCACTACGTGATCCTTAAACTACTTAAGTAGCATGCTTTTAGTTAAAGGATCTGCAGTCATCAAATCAGTGCTAATGTGCTCAATGACAACTTTCTTTTCCTTAACACATTCTCTTATGGCTTAATACTATAAGCCTAGATATGAAACTCTTCAACCATACACCATGCGAGGTGGCCTCAAAACATGAGACGAACTCAGCCTCCATAGTGGAAGTAGCAATTAGGATTTGCTTGGCACTTCTCCAAGATATAGCTCCACTAGCGAGCATGAAAATATAACCAGATGTTGATTTCCTTGAATCAATGCAGCCTGCAAAGTCTGAATCGGAGTATCCAACTACTTCCAAGTTCTCAGTTCGTCTGTACAAAAGCATGTAGTCCTTTGTGCCCTGAAGATATCTCAAAACCTTCTTTGCATCTTTCCAGTGATTAATACCTGGATTACTCTGATATCTTCCTAACATTCTAACAGCATATGCAATGTCAGGTTGGATGCAGACCTGAGCATACATAAGGCTTCCTACAGCTAAAGCATATGGAATGTTCTTCATGCGTTCCCGCTCAAAGTTATTTTTCGGGCACTGATTCAAATTGAATTTATCACCTTTGACTATGGATGTTATACATGGTGCACAATCTTCGAAATCTCTCTACCATTTTGTTAATATAGGTCTTTTGAGACAAACTCAAAATGCCTCGAGATCTATTTCTATGGATCTTAATGCCAATGACATAACATGCCTCACCCATATCTTTCGTATCAAAATTCTTTGAGAGAAATTGTTTCATCTCATATAATAAACCCTTATCATTAGTCGCAAGGAAAATGTCATCCACGTATAACACAAAAAAATAAGTCTTACTCCCACTGACCTTCTGGTATAAACACTGGTCCATCATATTCTCTTCAAAACTGAATGAAGTGATAACCTCATGAAATTTTAAATACCACTGTCGGGAGGCTTATTTTAACCCATATATGGATTTATTAAACTTACAGACTAAATGCTCACCGTCACTAGAAGGGAATCTTTCAGATTGTTTCACGTAAACCTCTTCCTCTAGTTCACCATTGAGGAACGCCATTTTTACATCCATTTGATGTAACTCAAAATCAAAATGAGCTATTAATGCCATGATTACACGAAGAGAATCTTTTTTAGATACAGGAGAAAATGTCTCCATGTAGTCGATTCCTTCCCTCTGAGTGAACTATTTGGCAATAAGTCTTGCTTTATGTCTCTCAATGTTGCCTCGTGAGTCTTTTTTTGTTTTAAATACCCATCTACATACAATAGTTTTCACATCATTGGACAACTCAACAAGATCCTAGACTTGATTAGATGCCATAGAATCCAGCTCATCCTTTATAGCATTGTACTACAAGTTCGATTCCTTAGAACTCATGGCTTGAGAAAACATTTCAGGATCATTTTCGGTTCCACCGTTGTAATCTGACTCTTGTAGATACACCATGTAATCACTAGGTATTGCTGACTTTCTAACCCTAGTGGATCTCCTTAATGTTGTATTATCATCCTCACGAAGAACTTGTTGCTCAACCAGTTGTTTAACTGGTTGCTCAGCAATTTCTAATTGTTCCTTATTTACAACTTGATTTACTGGATTAGTGGTAACATCTTGTGGAACTTTAGTAACTGGTTGTCCCACAACCGTTTGACCTTGAGGGGTGTGAATGGCAATCAATCTATCAATTGAACCAGAGGGTTAAGCTTCATAATGACCGCTTTTAGAAAATATCTCTGAAAAATGACCACTCCCACTGATCAAGTCATTCTCAAGAAATTTTGCATTTCTTAACTCCACAATTCTAGTGTTGTAAGATGGACAATAGAATCTATACCGCTTAGACCTTTCAGCATATCCAATGAAATACCTATTAATGGTCCTTGGGTCTAGCTTCTTCTCCTGTGGGTTGTAAATTCTCACTTCAGACGAGCATCCTCAAACGCTTATATGCCTCACACTCGGTTTCCAACCCTTAAATAACTCAAAATGTATCTTCGAGACAGCTTTAGTTGGAGCTCGATTTAATATATACACAGCCGTCTTTAGAGCTTCTGTCCACAGGAATTGAGGAAGTTTTGTGTTACTCCTCATACTTTTCATCATATCCATTAAGGTTCGGTTTCTTCTTTCTGTCATACCATTCTGATCTGGAGAACCAAACATGGTGTACTGGGCAATAATTCCATATTCCTGAAGAAACTTCGCAAAAGGACCAGGTGCTTATCCACTTTCAGTGTATCCACCATAGTACTCTTCACCTCTATCTGTGCTCACGATTTTAATCAGCTTTCCACATTGATTCTCAACTTCAGCCTTAAACATTTTAAAGGCATCCAAAGATTCGTCTTTAGAAAGAAGTAAGTAGAGATACATATATCGTGAATAGTCGTCTATGAAGGTGATAAAATATTTCAGACTATTTGCATCCATATCTGGACAACAAATATCTGTATGTATGATTTCTAATAGGTTTGTACTCCTCTTGTCACCCTTTTTAGACTTGTTAGTTTGCTTACCCTTAATGCAATTCACGCTAAGCCAGCAAAATCCAAAGTACTAAGTACTCCTTCATTTACTAATCTCTTAATTCTCTCAATGGAGATGTGTCCTAATCTACGGTGCCACAACATAGAGGATTCTTCATTCACAACACATCGTTTCAATCCAACAGTGACATGCATCGAATTATAGGCATCATTATTTTGTAACTGAAGGGAATAATGACCATCAGATAATGTACCACAACCAATAACTTTAGATCCATTACATAAACTGAAACCAAAATCTGAAAAGTTAAAGGAAAAACCAAATGGTACAAGTCTTGATACAGAAATCAAATTTCTAGAAAAATTTGGAACATAAAAGGTCTTTTCCAAGAACAAAACAAAACTACTGCTCAAAATCAAACTGTAAGTGCTAATAGCTTCCATATGTGAACTCATCTTACTTCCTGAATAGATGACTTGTTCACTTCCTACCCGCTTCCTTAGGTTTTGCATACCTTAGAAAGTATTCGAAACATGGATTGTAGAACCAGAATCAATCCACTATTTGTTATGATTAACATTAACCATATTAGACTCATAACAAACAAATAAAATTTGAGTATCTTTCTTCTCGAGCCAGTCTTTAAATTTAGCATAGTCTTTCTTCATATGTCCCCTCTTCTTGCAAAAGAAACACTTTGACAACTTCTTTATATCGGATTGCGGAGTAATTTTACCTTTTCCCTTATTCTTGGCATTGTCCTGTCTCTTCTTTCATGAAACGGTTAAATTGACCCTTTCACCATCTTCCATCAACAATCTCTCCTCCTCTTGCACACACATGGTCAACAGTTTGTTGATCGACCACTTGCTCTTATGTGTGTTATAGGAGATCTTAAAAGGACCGTATTGTTGAGGCAGAGTGCACAGAATGTAATGCACCAGGAAAGATTCTGATATTGTAACTTCCAACGCTTTCAGCTGAGCTGCTATGTCCCTCATACCCATGATATGATCACGTACGCCCTTTATTCCAGTGAGCCTTAAGGATGTCAACTGCATAATTAAGGTGTTGGCAAGGGCCTTATCAAATATATCGAATTGTTCATCAATGGCCTTTAATAGATCTTTCATATTACTATGTTGTTCAACAGAACTATGAATGCCAGAAGATATTTTGGTCTTTATGAACGTCAAAGAGAGACGATTAGATATCCCCCACCTTTCATAAAGAGCAATAGCTTCTGGAGTGCTGGTCTTAGTTGTACTTGGTGGTTCGTTCTTCCTAATAGCATAGTCTATATCCATCCAGCCTAAATGAAGCAGAATTCTCTCCTCCCAAACCTTATAGTTGTCACCTCTCAATTCGAGAATACCACACTTAAGATAAAAAATATTAATTGTTTGAGTAACTGTAAATTGTAAGAAATAAAAATATATACTCGCTATATTTCGAGACCAGCAATAATTCATGATTTACAATGTAAATCATGCATTTAATAGCTGAATCTAGTGACATAAGACTTGGCTGTGGGTTAAAGTATTATTCGATTAGATTCATCCGAAACGTTATGATAAAACTATTGAATTATGTTCCTTTTCTTAATTCCTGTGGGTAAATTAAGAAATTTAATCCAATATTTTATCCCAATTAATCATACAAATATAATAAAATTCTTGTGGGTAGATTTATCATATCACGTACGATTAATTACAATTAATATATTAATGTGATCTTAAAACTAAATATATAATTATAATTAATTTGAGATGTTGTGGCTACTCCCAAATAATTAAAATCATATGAACACTAACATTATCTTAAGCTCGAAATTAAAGCCTAGATATTTGCATCAAGGCATAAATAATGCAAATAAATCAAATAATAATGCACAAAATATTTAATCTAGTTTTGCATGTATAATAATCATGAATTTATACACACAAAATTTTCAACTAATCACATATAATTTGTGCAAAATTAATCAAAACAATTATCATATGCATGCCATAAACTTAAAATCTAACTATAAGACATACATAATTAAACATTAATATTTTTCATAAATATTAATACCAAAAATGATTTTATAATTAAAATCATAACATAATGAGTTAGGTCCTAATTAACCCAACTAATTCTTAATATTACCAAATGAATATTAATAAATCTATTTTTTATTAAAAAAATGCAGTCGTCTTCAACCTCCAGCTGGATCAGAGGACCGTCCATGCAACGTTCCATGGATGGTGACGTCCGAAACCGTCACCTTCGGTCGTCGTCCCTCCTCCTTCTTCATGGTTCAGACAATGTCGAATGCTCCATGGAGCACAAAAACACGACTTTAACATCCATAGCATGTCAAACAGGCATCGAAAAAATTTCAACAATGTTTTCGGCAAAAACTCAACAAAACAGAGTATAACAGAGACATGTTTTTCGGTGTTTGCTAAAGCAAGACAGAGGCAGTAATGGCTCTGATACCAGCTATAATAAATTTCTATGAAGGCAGCAACTCATGCATGGTTCATACATGCTCAAATTCACGTACGTAAAACACATGCATGAATAATAAACGGAAGCATAATAAACGATACATCTACCTCAAGCCATTGCCTTATCACCAACCGACCTGCAAAAAACTTGGAGAAGTTTGGAGCTTCTATCCTCTTCCTTAGCTCAACCGATGGTGTCGTCTCAAATACTTGGGTGAGGATAGGGACCAAAACTTGATGATTATATCCAACTCTCTCTGGCCATCACAGAGACAAAATCATGAAGAGTTGGGTGGGCAACAGAAGTATGTGGAGTGGTTACGGGTCATGAGTATATGGACCATCTAAGGGTGAGTTTGTAGGGGACCATCAACAGGTGAGTTTAATTGGGTCGTTAAGTTAAACTCTTACAAGAAGTTCCTGTGGTACGTACCCCACAGTGGGTTCAGCAACAAGCTTTCAGAGTTCAAGAATGCAATTCTTATGGCTGAGATTTTGAACAGAGCAAGTATAGTGTCCTCCATCTTTAGGACTTTTCACAGAAGTTTCAGTATCTTCCTTGTCCATTTTTTGCACGAGCTGTTGAAACATGGATTTAATGTCATTAATTTCTTTCTTATGTTATAGTTGAGCCTCCAAAAGGTTTTTCATGCCTTCATCTAAACGATGAACTTCAGCTTCGCGTATGCCTTTTGCCATTGTACTTACCCAGGAACGTTTTTTCTGAGCCCAGATGTTATGAATTTTCCAACTCACACACCCTCTTGGATCACTCACACAACAATTTTAGAGATAGAGAAGAGAGTTTAGAAAGAGAGGAGGGAATCAAACATTTACTCATGATTTCTCATTGATTTCCAAATCTGTTACAACGGCAATTTCATACAGTACGTAGAAGAATCTAGAAACATCACGTGAGTTCTTCCGTTAAGGTCTTTGTCACTTACGCTACGTTTTGCTTATTTATTGATACATAATCTTTGACCTCGTTTCTTATCTTCTTCTTCCTTTTGTCGCACGTTAGTCATATTTTCGTAACAATCAATAGTTTGTCTATTTTTGTTAGAAACAACAAGGGATTTCTTCAATCCCTCACTAGAGGAACAGCCAAAAGTTGAGTTGCTGTTTAGAGGTAGACATCTTCATCTTCTATCTCATAAGATTTCATGATTCAAATGATGTAACGTCTTAAAGGATCGGTACCAGAAGGTGAGTACTAAAACTAATTTAAAATTTATTGATATTCCTATATGGTCCTGATGTGAGGTCTAATAACCATATGGATTCTGGAGATCAGTGGATAAAGAGCAATTTATAGGCAGCCCTTTAGGTAAGTGCTCTCATATAAGATTTTTTATTGATTGCCCTTTAGTAACTTTCAAGCAAGTTGTATTCTGTATCTGTGAATTGCTATAAGATTACGAGTTGTAGGTTGCTGATGTTCCTTTTTCCATTTTTAGGTACCCTAGAGTAGGAGACCAAAATTAGGACTATGCTCCATTTCCTAGAATTTTCGAGATTGATTAAAGTCTCCAAGAAACCACTAGTCGCTTACTACATTTCTTTTGCATTTGAATAACAATCATCTGCTCTTTCATGTTTGCAATTGCGAGTTCAATAAGAGTACATGTTGCAATTGCAACTATGTAGACCTTCTTTGTTGTGTTTGGAGTGATTAATCTATAATATCTCTTGTAAGATGTCACTCAAGTTGTTTTAACTATTAATTGACTATGAAGTTATCGTGTGGATTTAAAATGATATTATTTTATTAAATATAAACAAAACAATGTTGCTTTGAATCAGTTCAAATCATTCGAGTTGACCCTTGTAAATTTGAATTCGAAATAAAACTCACTTAATTTAGATTTAATTGTCCAAAATTGCATTCCTAACTAAGATTCAACTTTCTTTAACTGTTGTGTGAACATGTCTTATTGTTAGGCATGATAATTAGGTTTAGGCTCATCAGTCTGATCGAAGTTAATAAACCAAATTTGATTAACAAGATTTGAGTTTGAGGTCAATTCGATATTAGATCCAAAGATTCTAAGGAGGTGTTTGGTTAGTTGGTATGAGAAAAAAGAAATAGGTAAAAAATAAAAAAGATAGTTGGTAATATGTTATGATTAGATGAACATTATTTTCATCTCTTTTTGGGATGATATTTCATACCCCTCAATATAGTAAAGAATAAAAGTCATATTTATTTTCATTTCTCACTATCTTCATTATAATTCTTATTACTATTCTCCAAGTAAATCAAACACACCCTAAATGACCTGATAAATCAAACACACCCTAAATGACCTGATCCCTGGTTAAAATGACATCATTTTTGTATTAAAATTTTATTAACTTAGGCCCTGTTTAGTTGAGAGCTTAATAATGGAATGGGATGGAACGTAACACACTTTTATCGTTTGGAATAGAACAAAATGAGATGGAAGCGGAGGGTTTCATATTACGTTACATTCCATTCTAAACAGTGAAATTAGGAAACCTCTGATTTGGAGGGTTTATGATGAAACGTAAACTAATAAATACATACTATCTAATATATTCTTAATAATTTTTTAATAACAATTATTTCTTCTAACCCTAACCCCCATTTCTTCAAACTCATTTATTACGGTCCACAAGCTTATCACCCTCAATAATATTTTTATATTATTAATAAAAATTGTACATAATTAGTAAAGTTTAATAAAATTTTTATTAATGAAAAATAGAAAATGTATAAAAAAGTATTCTTTACTTGTTTGTATATATTTTTACATAAATAAAAATATAAATAAATAATTTTAAAATATAAATCACATATAATATAATAAATTTTATTAAATAATTAATAATAAATTATATATAATTAATAATAAAATAATAAACCTTTTATTATTTTAAAATAAAAAATATAGAAAAAAACAAGTCACAATCGTGACTTTTTAATTATATATGATTTTTATTTTAAAATCATAAAATTTGAACTCTTGCAACAACTACTTTAATAACAAGGGTATAATAATTATTTATTATACATTACATTCCATTCCATTTTATCCATGTTCACTACATGATATTATGAATCCTTCTGTCCTTCTTAAAAAACCTTTTATTATATTACCTTTCATTATACTATAAATCATTTCATTCAGTATATTTCATTTCATTTTATTAATTATCATACAAGTGAGCCCTTAAAAGCAACCAAAATGATGTAGGTCTGAGCTGAATTTTCAAATTTGATCGTACAAGTGTGTGTCCGATCAGGCCAGTCTCGAGTCGTGATCTTTGCCAGTCCCATCCTTCCTTATAGTTCACTAACAGGGCAAGAACTTGCAAGGGATGCACCAAAGTCAACTTTTCGATGACGACCCGCCATGCCTTTTCAGAGCTTACCTACTTTTTGGCACGACAATAAATAAGTGATTTCTCGGACATCTCAGTTCTGAAACATTGAACTTTTTCCATGAATTTAATAGATTCCTGACGAAGTTTCACCAATTTAATAACTCAAAATGAACACTAAAGTCGAGATTTCGATGACGTCCTGCCCCGCGTTTGCACAACTTGTCTAGCTTCGGCAGTTGGCACCACAGTAAATAATTGATATCTCGGATTCCTGACGAAGTTTCACTATTCTAATAACTCAAAACGAACATGATATAACTTTCCAACGACTGTCATTAACCAAAAACACTAAATCCCATTCTTTTCTGCCAAGAAATCTCAACCTTTTTTATCTATAAGAAGGCTTCAGCTTCTCCAAGAGAAGTCAGTAAGAAGCTTTTACTATGGCTGAAGTGAAGCTTATTGGGATGTGGGCAAGCCCTTTCGTTCGGAGAATCCAAGTGGCTCTTGAACTGAAAGGCGTAGAATATGAATACGTTGAAGAAGATCTGGCAAACAAAAGTGAACTGCTTCTGAAATACAACCCTGTGCACAAGAAAGTCCCTGTGCTTGTTCATAAAGGAAAGCCAATAGCTGAATCACTTGTTATTCTTGAATATATCGACGAGACTTGGAAGAACAACCCCATCTTGCCTCAAGATCCTTACCAGAGAGCCAACGCTCGATTCTGGGCTCAGTTCATTGATGAGAAGGTAAATTAATATTGCCCTTTCTTCTATTCTTCTTATCATATACGTAAATAATGATAATTTTCTTGTGATTTAACTAATTAAAAAAAACATATAATTAAAAAGTAATAATTTTAAAGATTTAAAAGTATTTTAAAATTATATATATATATAGAAACATATGAACTGCTTCATATGAACAAGTTTCTTTGTCGTGGTCCGTAGTGCATCTCTGCTCTTTGGCAAGCTGCTTGGGGAAAAGGGGAAGAACGAGAAAAGGCCACGGAAGAGGCATGTCAGAACCTGAAAATCCTCGAAAACGAGCTAAAGAACAAGAAGACGAAGTTTTTCGGAGGAGAGAGCATCGGACTCGTGGACCTGACTGGGAACTTCATAGCCCATTGGATGGTTGATGTGATTGAAGAAGCTGCAGGTATTGAATTGGTGACGAAGGAGAAGTTCCCAGTTCTGTGGAAGTGGATTGATGAGTTCGTTAGTTGCACCACCGTCAAGAAAAGCCTTCCTAACAAAGAGAAGATGGTGGAGTATTTGCGCGCTCGCTTCAGTTCTGGATAATGGAAGTTCTAGAACAGAAAACAAAACGAGTTCCTCGTAAAACTTATGTTTGTGACGAGGTTGCGCTCAAAATTACTTCAGTTTGCTAATAAACTATTCAGTCGTTTTTTCTTTTTTTTATCCACAAAGTTACTTCAGTTTGCTAATAAACTATTCAGTGGTTTTTTTTTTTACGAGGTGTCTTACGCGAATCTCATACACCTTTAAGCCATCCATACTTAGATTAATCCTCGCTGGAGCCAGGTAGGTCCTTTCAAAAGGCAAAATTTTGACTCCAAGTTTTAAACAGCTGCATACATAAGAAGAATTTGAACTTACGACTTCACTTAAGTTAGGAGAGTCTCTTACTAACTCACTTGCGTCTTGAAGTTTTCGATCTATCAAGTGATTGTGACGAGGTTGTGCTCAAGTTCCTTCAATCGACTGATAGTTTTGTAAAAACTTTTGAACTTAAAAAAAAAAGATAAAACGAGCCAAGCCGAGCTAAGTTACCTTGGGCCCGTCTAGTCATAGGCAGGGCCAAGGATCTACAGCCCATGCTCGGTCCTTTCCGCCCTATTGTTAATCCTAATACTTGCTATATGTTATCTTCCAACAACTTCATTATTTTTCTGAACATCACACCTTTAGCATCAATATTTTAAAAATTAAACTGAAAGTTGCACTGGTAAAATAAGAAATTTAAAGTTCAAAAAATTCAACTAGTATTAAATTATCATAAAATTAGTTAAATATTAAATAAAAATGAAGAATTTAAAATACGATTGATAATTAATTAGTTTATTTTTGTTTATAGAAATCGATTGGATTGTAAAAATTGACTTATTAATTAATAAACTGATCAATTTTTAATAATAAGAGTTATTAAAATAATTTGAATCAAAAAGTTAAAAACCAAATTGAAATTTTGACCGGTTCAAAAATTTCGCAATTAAACTGTTAAAATCGGTTTGATTTTTCAATTATAGCTTTTTATGGCCTCAACTTGTATGAGATCATGAAAATGTGAGAAATAATAATAAAATTAAATATTAAGAATGTGTATTAGGGACCCTAACCTATTTTGCCATCTTTAAGTAAATCATTGGATTTTCATGGGCCTTGTCTCCTTATCAGTTCTTGGATGTGAGAAAGTTCAGTGGACGAAGCATAAACCAAGAAGAGTTAGAGGAGAATTCAATGGCCCAACCTCAAACCAAGCAAGCAATCAAGCAGTCATCTTGTTCTCCGACAACCCAAACATGCTCAATTTCTCCAAAAACACCTCCAAATCATGGTACCGTAGAAAACCTACTTCCTCTTCTTACAGATCTCCACTCTGTCTTCCTCTAATTTCTCTCTTAGCCCTCCTCTCGTTCCTTCTTATTTACGTTTCCTTCTCCAAAACCCCCGAACCTCCCGTTCCAAAGACCCTGATATCCCAAATCTCCGAATGCACCAGACTCCGAACCCTAATTCCGGGAGAGAAGTTCCTGTGGTACGTACCCCACAGTGGGTTCAGCAACCAGCTTTCAGAGTTCAAGAATGCAATTCTTATGGCTGAGATTTTGAACAGGACGCTGATTTTGCCTCCAATTCTTGATCACCATGCTGTTGCTCTTGGTAGTTGCCCTAAATTTAGAGTCTTTGAGCCTAAGGGGATGAGGCTTGCTGTTTGGGATCATACCTTTAAGCTTCTTGAGGCTGGGAGGTTAGTGGGTATTCTCACTCTATAATGAAAGATGTTCGATTTTTAACCGTCATGTGTTTGTGTGTTCAAACTGCTTTGATCTTTTTCATGTATTAGTGTAAGCATCAAATTCCAAATCTCTAAGTAAGGAGAGTTCGATTCTGCTGATATTATGAAATGCAGTTCTAGTTCTGTTCACTTCTCTTTAGTTCATTTGCCATGACATTGCACTTCAAGAGAGAATTTTTCTTGATCTTTCCTTATTTGTTTATATGCCTTTTAACTTGTTGCAGGTATGTATCGATTGCTGACATTATCGATATTTCATCTCTTGTGTCTTCTTCAATCCGAAGTATAGATTTCAGGAGTTTTGCATCCTTATGGTGCAATGTGGATATGGATTTTGTTTGTGGAAATAATTTGCATTCAGAGTCCTCTTTGTCTGATGCTCTTAAACAATGTGGACGTGTACTCTCTGGCCTTTATGGTAATGTAGGTAATTGTTTATATGCTGTAGATGAAGATTGCAGAACCACTGTATGGACTTACAAGAACGAGGAAGATGGGGTATTGGATTCATTTCAGCCTAATGACCAACTTAGGAAGAAAAAGAAAATTTCTTATGTTAGGAGACGCAAAGATGTGTTTAAGACCCTCGGATCTGGTTCTGAAGCTGAATCCGCAACTGTTCTGGCATTTGGTAGCCTTTTCACTGCCCCATATAAAGGGTCTGAGCTCTATATCGATATCCATGAATCACATAGTGATCAAAGAATACAAGCATTGATAAAGAAAAGTCAATTTCTACCCTTTGTCCCCGAAATTTTGAGCGCAGGGAAGAGATTTGCTTTAGAGGCTATAAAGGCTCCTTTTCTTTGTGCTCAGCTCAGACTGTTGGATGGACAGTTTAAAAATCACTGGAAAGCTACTTTTATGGACTTAAAACAAAAACTAGAATCTTTAACTAAGCAAGGTTCCGAGCAGGTACACATTTTCATAATGACTGATCTTCCTCCAGGTAATTGGACTGGAAACTACTTGGGAGATTTGGCTGATGACACTAATCATTTCAAGCTACATTTTCTGAGAGAAGAAGATGAATTGGTGATTCAAACAGCAAAGACAGTCGCATCTGCAGGGCGTGGCCTAAAATTTGGATCTCTTCCACAGAGTCGAAGCGCAACGGACAATACAAATCCTCAGTGCCCCCATCAAAATTTGCCCGATGTACTTCTTTACATAGAGGAAAGTGTTTGCAGCTGTGCTTCTCTTGGTTTTGTGGGGACTGCAGGTTCCACCATTGCCGAGAGTATAGACTTGATGAGGAAATTTGATGTATGTTCAAGTGCTACCCTGTCTTAAACATGGTATTGACCGGTGGTAGCTAAACCGAAAGGTTTCGCTTAATCCCACCTTTCAAGCTAGATGATCCATTCTTTCGGCTCATATGCATCAACCCAGAAAATCTGTGGAGTCTTATCAGAATCTTTCGCCATTCCATCGAGCAAGACTATAATTCTTTTCTTAATGGAGATCCTACTGCAGAATGGAGTATTCCCAACAATGCTAGTCTTATACATTTGGATTCCTATAAATCAAGAAGTCATTTGAGGAAAGAACTACAGGTTCATCCCAAACTCTTGAATGGTATCTGCTGTATTGATACATTCATATTCTTGTTTTTGTGCATTTTCAGACAATCAGTTTTAAATTCAACTTACAATGTAACCTTGAGAAGGTGATTTTGCTAAATTGTTCTGTTGAATTCAGTTCAATCTCCATGCTATTGTTGTAGAGGGATTAATCCGACTAGTAAAGAGCAGATTATTGGATAATCAAAGTAATTAAACCTTCAAAGTAAGATCAGGTGATTGATGGGTTCACAGTTCTCCCAAATTATAAATTATTATCAATTTGAGACCTTTATTTTTAAATATAATTTTATTTAAAATTTAATTATAAAATAAAGTAAATTGAATAATTAATCATTGCAAACATAACTTTTTTAATTGTTTTTCCATAAAAAGTTATTTACTTAAATTACAATTTTATTGTTTTTTTATTGTAAAATTGAAAATAAGAATTTTCACCAAGAACAGATTTGGACGTTATATGCATTATGACTTGTGAAGCTTCGTACGAGTTTCCTCTGTCTCTTTATACTTTAATACAAATTTTCCCTTATTTATCATTCGTTCGAAGCAAGAGGATAGTCTTACGATGAAATGGAATAGAATTTAATATTATTTTATTATTTAAGATGAGGGTTTATAATAAAACGGAATGGAATGAAATAGAAGAGGAAGGTTTTATATTATATGTCATTCTCTTATAAACAGTAAAAGTTAAAAACTTCCGATTTAAAGGTTTAAGATGGAATGTAAAATGATAAACAACTTTACACTCTATTACATTGTAAACTCTTCATCTAAA
>JANQBM010000004.1:32828810-32839020 GCA_025594535.1 Erythroxylum domingense
CAAACCCTAGAATTGGCAAGTTGTGCAGCTCACGTGAACACGTGCGAGAGCAACAGATACACACGTGTGAATGAGTAATCTTGATAAGATCAAATGGCTTTTTAAAGAAGTAAAAGCGGCCAACTTCAATTACTCGTAAGATTCCCATGTGCCTCTTCACACCGTCGCCATGCCCACCTCACTAACCGACAATCTTTTAGAAATTTTTATTTTCTTAATTCATAAATTATTATATAAATTAAATTATATATATATATATATGTATTAACACCCGGTAAAATTTTTTACCAATTTACGGTATTGGAAGAGATTCAATATTATGCAACCTTACGTTTAATTAATATAGGTGTTATTTTTAATCAACTTAATAATTATGAGCCAAACATTATAAAATTTGAGATTAAACTCGAGATGGGTATTTTTTAATTTATTTTGATTTCTGAAATTTATTGTTAAATTTGAGTTTTCTCATTTCTTTATGCCATCCTTGTTTGACTCTATGTCTCCATTCTTCTTGTCTTCCCCAAATTGGCTTTTTATTACTTTATGGATCCACACCACCCCGTGATCTCGATCTATTTATTTGGTTAAGAGAACCTTTTTCAGGGAGGTGAATAGTCACATATGTTCCCACTTGATGTATGATCAAATCTTCGTAATAGTGTTGCTTACATAGGGTATAAAGATGTCAAAATTAGCCCGGTTTAGTCCAACTTGATCCGCATTTTAGTTCGAGTTGACTAAATTACATGTAAATTATAGGTAAAGTCAGACCGGCCGATTATCCGACCATTATTTTCAATGAAAATTTTTCCTTTAAAAAAAAATAACAGGCATGGCTAGGCGGCGACCACCGTAGCTCGGAAACTGCCCCAACTTATTGACATTTATAAGTTTCAATTTGGTTCTTCTTTTATGTTTTTTAGCATAAGAACTGGTTAGGAAATCTATAATATGATTGAAAGACAAAGAGTTTCGGTTGTGATGTGAGTGTAAAGTTGACATAACATGCATAAATTTTCAACTTGATTTGAACTAGACTACAATTATCAATCATATGTTTTGTAATTACACAACCGTCTAGGGTAAGAAATTATATTTAATTTAATTAATTGTAAAAATAATAATTTATTTTACCAATTTTGTAATAATACTAAATTTTCTATTAAATGAACGATGTGATAAATTATTTTAAATTTATATGTTTGTCACTAGGTTGCAACATAAAATAATTGTGCCATATATGAAATTTATTATTTAATAAATTAAAAATATATAAATGGTTGATTTAATTTTAGGGTTTTTACAAATATAAACGTAATTTTAAAAAGTTTGAAATTAAATTTAAAAATTAAACATAGAAATTTTTGAATATATTATTTTAAATTTTAATACTAATTATTTAACTCAATTTTATTATTTAATTTTGAATTATTAATTTACATCGATAGTGTGAATTGAAAGATTAGGTTGGTCAAAAATAGGATTCAGAATGAGTTTTAGAGTTGGAATCAAAGCTTTCGGAAAGTTGAAACTATGGCTTTCAAATTGGTTCTTCTTTAGTGTAAGAACTAAACTACCCAACTATAATATAATTGAAACACAAAGAGTCCCCTGGTTGTGTTGTGCGTGTAAAGTTGACATAACATGCATAATTTTCAACCTTGGACTATATCTTATATTGTTTTAGTCATGCCAGTTTGGTAAGTATTTAGATTAATCAGATAAGGTATAGTCATACCTAAGTGAGATACTAATATTGTTCAATTCATTAAGGTGAAAGTAAATTTTCAATCACAGCTTGAATTGACACTGAATCAACTTGATTTGAACTCACTACAATTACAGGGCAATAATTTATATTTAATTGAATAAATTATAAAAGTAATTATCTTATTTTATTTAGTTTTTAATAATAATTTGAATTTTAAAACACAATGTTAAATTGTTTTAATTTCCAATTGTAAAAAAAAAATGTAACAAATTTATATGTTTGTCACGTGGCTATTACATAACATAGTTTTACTATGTTGAAATCTTGTTTTAGGGTTTTCATAAATATTAACACATTTGAATTTATTAAATAATAAATTTAATACAGATGAAAACTATCTTATGTGGTATATTCTTGACGAATGTATAAATTTTACATGACTCGTCGTGTCATTCGGTTTAATAGAAAATTTAATATCAGGCTATTTTTATTAAAAATTGAAAGTTAAAAGTATTTTTAAATTATTTTTTTAAAATTGGGTTAGTATTAAAAAATTGAATAAAATCTAAATTTTGTATACAACTAATCCTATTTAATGTAATTAATTAATTATTCATTTGTCGAACAAATGATCTATTTAAGTCGTATTTTTATTTTTATTTTTATTTTCATTTACACACGTGGGTCATTTAAAAACAACTCCTCTGATAATTAAAAATAAGATTGCGTACTATTAGTCTTCTTCAAATCCTGCATCTAGCGAAATTTATAGTAAATATTGTTGTTGCTATTGCTGTATCTAATATGAGACGAGGACAAAATACAACTAATATTTTAAAATATAAACTTGTCCGCCTGATTTAAAAGTAAAAATTTTGAGCTAGTATTAATTTTTATTTAATATTCTTTTTCTAATTAAAACTTTAAAATTTTAATTATTTTTTAATTTTTCAATTTTATTATATCTTTAATCGATTTTATGACAATTTAATACCAGTTAAACTTTTTAAAAATTAAATTTCTTTACCTTACATAACTTTTACTTCGTTCTTAATAGAAATCTCAATAGGTTAAGCTGACCAGTGACTTAGGATCGTTTTGGACAAAACGATGTTGTTATAAAAATAATGAACGAGTCACAGGCTGGTGCCATAATCGGCTAATGACTTGCCCGTTGCTCAGATCCGACAAATCATGATCGACTTGTAGCTCATCCGTGGCCCGATTAAAAATACGTTGAGCCTGACACGCCGGGTGATTTTATCATCCTTAATTGTTAAAAGCATTGCACACAACACAAATCCCTACGCACCATAACTGAAATTATATTTAGTTGTGGGGTTCACTCAAAAGAATAGAAGAAAAAAGAGATGTAAAACCTTGAGTCGGTATGGAGGCTGACCAACTTTGCTTTTTTTTCTTTCTTAATTTTAAAGAAAATGGCCATTCCTCAAAAAAACCAAAAGAGAAAAAGAAAAGCAAAAGGCAGGCAGTGAAAGCTGGAGAAACAAAAGATGGTCATGGTATAATGGAAGCTTCAAAATCACTCGATAAACCCTAAAAATCATTTCACTTCCAACTCTCTCAGAATCCTAAGAAGACCCACTTCATACCTGGACTCCACTAACTCTCGCCAAACGGTTGCTTCAATTATGTCAAACACAACTCAACACAACACAACATGTTTTCTTAAATTATTATTGTTCGTTCCACATTTGGGAGACCCCATAACCCAAAATCATATCCTCTTTTAGATATTCTTTTGTAGATTTTCCCCTAAAAAGCGCAATTTGGATGGGATCAGACACAACCCAGTTGCAGAGATTTGTGACTTGTCCCCTTTGAAAGTTAAAAGGGTAAGGGGGTGTTTTTTTCTATTTTAATTTTTTATTTTTTGTTTTTGTTTTTAAATTCAATAAAATAATCTTTTTTTTTAGTTTTTAGTTTCTGTTTTTAGTTTCGGTTTCTTCCAGCTTTTAAAAATTATAAAAATCATAAAAAATCGTTTTTGTTTCATATTTCTGTTTTTTTCATAATCTGATTTATTATCATTTAAATATATATTATTTAATTATTAATAAAAATTATGAATAATTTAATTCAAAATTATATATTTAATAAATTAAAATTAATTATCAATAAAATTATGAATAAATTATTTTTATTTAATTTTTATAACTAAATTATATGTAATTTAAATTTAATAATTATCAATAAATTTAATTAAATTTAAAATATATAAATATTCAAATAAAATTTGATTTAATAATTACTATATTTTAAATAAATATTATTTTATAAATAAAATTTTAAGTTTTAAATTATTTATTTTATTGAAATAAAATAATTTTATTAATAATTTGTTAATAAATATTATATAAGAGATTAAATAAATTTATTTAATTAAAATAATTTATCTTTAAATTTTATTTAACATGTAATTATTATTAGTGATAAAAATATAACTATATTAACATTAACAACTATAACAAACAAAAAAATTTGTTTTTATTTAAAAGAAAAATACAAACAAAAAATTGAAAACGAAAACTATAACAAAAAAATAGCAATAGAATCAAACGGTTTCTAAGTTTCTATTAATTTTTTTAATAAATATCTTAAAATATTAATTACTGGTTTTACTAATATTAAAAAAGATTATACACACATAATTATAAACAAGTCAAGTTGATGACAGAATAATATAGATATATTTATATTATTGAGTGGAGATTCTAACTTCGTGCAGGCGATGAACTTCTGAATTCTGATGCCCTTCTCTTTCCCCTTCGTCTTCTCGCCGTCTGTGTGTACATTGGACAAAGTGTGCAGACCACGAATGATGTAGGCTCATCGATTCAATCTGCCATTAGCATTTGTCGATATTTGTTTAAACCTGTTTGTTCTCTAACATAAAACAAAACACAAAACACACGATCAAAAAGGTAGCCGGCTTGTTGGTCTTAGAGGTGTTTCGGTTCCCACTAATTCTCGTCCATGTCACTAATCACATGCACTCCACCACGTAGGAGTATCTTTGCTTCTAAGAGACATTCACTTCGCACATTAATTAATTATTCATATTGCATGCGCCGCCCTTCATAAAGACTCCCAATGTAATAATCAAAGATAAGGGTTGTAATCATCTTTTAAATCTTATCCATATTTATATAGATCATATATAAATATACAAATGATCCTCTTTTGCAATTGCTCCGTTCTAACTCTCTTCTATTAAATCTCATCTACATATTTATGTAGATCTCAGATAAATATATGAGTAATATTTAATAGAACATAGGTGGAATAAAGTAAGAGAGGATTTGATGTGTAATAATCCTCATATCTATTTTTTCTTTTTCTTATATATATATATAATAAAATTATAATTATTGTTAACATCCCAATATTATATTTAGTCAACTTTAAATAAGATAAATTAGAAATTAAGAATAAAACAAAAGTTAATAACTCTCATAAAGTAAATTAGCAAATCCTTAAATGTTCAAGTTGGTTTGAATCTTTTCTTAATATCACTGCTATTAAAAAGCTAATTTTTTTATTATTTAAAACTTTAAAAAAATTTATACGTGTAAAAATATAAACTTTTTTATATATAAACCTTTTTATGATTTAAGAAATTTTAGAAAAATTTTAAATTTTAAAATTTAAAATTGTTAAATATCTTTTATTTTGAGTTAAAATCATATTCTTATAATTTAATTAAAAATAATTATAAAATTTACTCCACATGAGTATCATATATGAACTAATCAAATATTATTAACATTATAACCAAACTTAATTCAAATTAATTAAATTCAACTAAAATTAATAAAACAACAACAACAACAACAACAACAATAACAATAACAATATAGTAAAAATTTCAATGATACGTGAAGTTTGGAAAGATGCTTTATTCCTAATTAATAGAGAAATTGTTTTCAAACGATTAAAATTAATACTTGTATAATTATAATAAATTATTATTTTAGGTATAGTTTAATTAGTTTATCTTGAATTTAAGATTTTGAAAGTCATATAAGCATCATTTAATTATTTCAAGTATAATGTTCATATCACGTATGTTTTTTTTGTTATTTTTTAATCAAAATCTAATAAGAAGCTTTTTCTAAAAATTATAAGAATTTTTAAAAAATTTTTAAAAAAATTCATTCCAAAAGATTTTTAATTATTTTATCTTTTTTATACTTAAAGTTTAATAATAATTCTACTTTCTTATTTTTTAAGTGAAAAATATCTCCTTAATGATATTCTCAATATCATATTTAACATCTTCTATAAATTTATTATTTATGCTTATATGCAAAATCAAGTGAGGAGATTACTTAATTTACTTTACAATAAGTGGCATCCAATTTTAGAATTTTCAAAGTCCTTATTTTAATAAATGTTGTGGGACATGACAAAGATCTTTGGGTGTGGTGTCTTAGGTGGGAAGTGCGAGGCACGAAAAGTCCTGTCGTTTCAGACTCAACTTGTGACTTATTCATTCCCTCTTAATTAGTCGCCTTAGTCAAATAATGGTGTCTCAATTTGAACCTCTTTCGGCGCGAATTAAGAAAATAAGAAAAAAAAAACCACCACAAAAATTGGTAAAGTTATTTAATATATTTTATCTCTCTTTAATACACATATATATAAATATATTTAATACATAAGAATGATAAGTATGATCCGGTCTAACTTTGACCCGAATTGATCAGGCTATAGGTTGAAATTGTTTGATTCGACTAAATCATAGGTCGGGCTAAGGTCAGAGTTGTCTCTGCTCTACTCGGCATACAACTAGACGAAAAGGTTCAAAATTATATCATTTTATTTTGCTTTTTTAAGAAAACGAGATCGAGTCGACAGCTACTGGCCTATTGAGCCACTAACCAAACCACGGCCCTCCCAATCCATAGTTTGAGCCTAGCCGAGCCTAGCTGAGCCACTAACCAGACCACGGCCCTCCCAATCCATAGTTTGAGCCTGGCCGAGCCTAGCTGATCTCCATCCCTATTAATACTTGAATAGTACTGTTAAGCGATTGTTTCACTACAAAAGTTTAAGTTGTTATGTGATGTCAACTTAATTAGTTTTATATATTCACCAATACATCCCCTAAAGTAAAAGTCTTCTAGGTATGAAACTTACACATATTCACTTTATTTTGTGATGAATAATAAGTGAGTAGTAGGATTTGAACTCATGACTACTTGGTCATAAAAGTTTTGATACTATGTTAAGTGATCGTTTCATCACAAAAATTTAAGCTATTGTGTGAGACCAACTTAATTGATTTTATATATCTACTAACAAGTACAACTCAATTGAAGATTTGAAAAGATAAAAAAATATACAATCTTATCCTTAATTAATAGAGACGCTAGTGTATATGTATATATATACATATCAAATTTTTGTACACACTAGACAAAATATTAATTATTTATATAGATAAAAGATATTGAAAATTTATTCAATCTTTAAAGTTATCAGAAAAAAAGTACTTCTCATTTTTTTATTTTTTTTAAAAATAACGGCAAATTATTCACGACATAAATATTATTCTAATAAAAATAGTTATAATTTAATCAAACTTTTAAATTGGAATTAAACTAATATGTGAAATTTGAGAATTGAGTTATAATAATATTTGATTAATATAAAATATTTGAGAAATTATAAAATGTTTTTTAGAAAATTTTGAATATTAAAGAATTTTTTAATTAAACAAAAATAACCTCTATGGCTTTTACTTTATTTATATTTATTTATTTAAAAATAAAAATAAAACTAATTATAAAATATTTTTATTTTTTCTTTGCACCGATTCTCCGTATACGGTGTACACTAAGCAGCCGACCTACTCTAGACACTTACCCACGCGCTGAGAACGTACGGGAAAGACACGGTTCGACCAAAACACCAGTGTGCAGTCATTCGAACCACTAATATCGCGAGTGGAAGATGTATTGTCAGAAAAGGCGTGGTTTTAAATGCTCTTTGTATCCTCTTTAGGAGTCCTGCTCTGTCGCCGTCCGTAGGTGAGCACGTCTCTGTCACGTTCTCTGCCTTCTGAAATCTGAACTATTTTTCACAGTAAAAGGAAAAATAAAAAGCCCTGTAATTTATGGACCTCAGACTGTTTATGAAGTAGAGTTGATGGCGGGATTTGCGTCCGCTTAACGGGACAAACGAAGAAAGGCCAGCGCCGTCCAACGCCGGCAAGTTGGCAACTAGAAAAGGACACGCCGTAATGGAGAAATAAACGGCAGTTAAGAAAAAAGAAACGGCCGTCGACAGTTTGAACCAGTCGGCACATGATTTGAAGTTTCGCTGCCACGTCACCCACTAATAAAAAATATATATATATAATGTAATTATTTATTCATGTTTTACTGACATATATAGAAATTAGAAAGTGATGATCACAAAAATTATTTTTAAATATTTTTTATATAATATGATTTTCAAAATCATTATAGATTGTGAAATGGTTGAATTGCGTTATTTTGCATTAAAAATAATATTTATGACTAATAATAAAAATTACATATTTTAATTATAAAAGAAATTAGAATTAGAAAATGCTCTTGCACAGTCACCGGTTATAAAAGTACTTTTATCACGTACATATATCTATATACATATAGGGATTGTTTGGATTTGCGATGCGGATAATTATTTATTCACCGTAGTTTGCAAACACAATCTCATGTTTAAATCTGTAATAAACAACTGAAGGTTGGAGAAAAGTACAATGTCACCGTAAAAATTAATAACCAGAAAGAGAATTGCGGTAGAAAACTGCCTATGCGGTAAAATTTTTTCTTTCTATTAATAATCTTCACTATAAGTATTAGTTTCCATTATACTCTTAATTAATATGATTAATAATATATTTTTATGAAATATTTTATTTACTAAATTTATTTTATTTATATTTTCTTATTTTAATTTAATGTTTTATTATTTATAATTTTAAATTTATATGACTAACAATATATTTTTTAATTATTTATACAATAATTAATAGTTTATTAAATTAATATGCTTTTTAGTCATTTTATCTCTTTTCAGTAACCGCAATCGCACTTATCAAGCATCTATTTTCAAGTTTTAACAGTTACTAAAATAGCAATCCCGAACACATATCATTTTAGCAGATTGATTTCAGCAAGTTGTCAACTGCCACCGCTCCTCTAAACTAAGTCATAATGTGTTTTAATTTTGATACAACTTCGATAAGATTATGTAATATTAGCTTAAAGGTCAGTTTTTTAGTTAAACAATTTTTGATATAAAATAATTGAGATTTTCAATATGCATTATTGAAAAAAACAAAAGATTTTTAAGAGTAATCAATTCTCTACACAGTTATTTTACCAAAAATAATAACAACATTCAGTAAGAATCCCACTGATATGCGACATCTAAGGAAATAGTACGTAGTTTTATCACTAATTAATAGAAAGATTATATATGTAATTATTTTAAATTTGAACTTGAACATATATTATTAGTAATGCATTTTTCATAACTATGTATGTGTCACCTTTCAATCCCACATCATAAGGTATAAGACATGATAGTTTGGCATTTTAGGTAAGTAAATTAAAAAAGAAAAAACTGGTCAGAAGTATGTTTATCTTAAAACACATGGTTTAGGGTTTACATGCAATTGTCAATCCAAAACTGGTCAGAGGTATGTTTATCTTAAAACACATGGTTTAGGGTTTACATGCAATTGTCAATCCAATTCCTCTTGCTTTGCTTCTCAAATCAATAAAAGGAAAGGGGAACCTCCCAACCCAACAAAACCAGGGTTAAATCTCAACCCTTGGTTTTGACTGATGAAGAAAAGGATCAGGATGGTCTCTCACTCTGCCATCTTGATCTCCCTGAAAAGGGAGTATGGGCATGTTCACTTCAGGGCATGCAATGGAATGAGTAACTAGTACAGTATCCTGTTACCTGAGTACACAACCTATAGACAATGACCTTAAAGCCTCAGAAGTATTTTTTTTTATTAACAATTAATTTTATATAACTTTTCTTACCATTTCTTTATCCAATTGTACTTATATAAATGCTCAATAATGACAATAAATTGAGTTAAATTAAACTTGTCAGTAAGGTTATTCCTAACATTTTGTAGACTTTGAGTAAAGTCAAAAAAGAGTCTTAATAAAAGTTAATAGTGAACACTATTTTCCCTCGCTTTGTTTTTTACGAGAGTTAAAAGCAGTGTTTTAAAAATCGGACCGAATCGGTCAATTGGACCGATAAATCGGTAAATTGGAGCATGAAACGGTCCGGTTTAGCCCTTATTTTTTGTGAGTGATTGACCCGTTCATTTTTCGGTCAGACCGGTAAAAACCGCTGAACCGGTAAAAGAAAAAACCGGCCGGTTCATTTAAAATGCAGGGTTTTTCTTTAAAAATCAAAACTTTTACAACTATGATGAATGAATATTATGATTAC
>JANQBM010000004.1:32839120-32853021 GCA_025594535.1 Erythroxylum domingense
TATAATATATAAAATAAAATTTTATATATTTATTAGTCACCGGTTCGATCACGGTTGAATTCCGATTGAACCATTGATCCTTGAATCAGTTACTTTTCCAATTCAATCACCGGTCCGATTTTTAAAACATTGGTTAAAAGTGAACTCTATTTTACCTATATTTTGTTCTTTATGAAAGTCAGGAATAAACTCTATTTTACCTATATTTTGTTAGACGGAATCTAAACTGAAGCTTTTGTTGCCCTTTTCTTAAGGTCGGGTTTGCTTATCGACCTAATATTAATAAACCAGTTTGAATCCAATTCAAAATTTGGTCCAAATCAAATTAAGTAGTGACGTAGGGCGATATTTATTTATACTATTTCTTTTAAAATTTAAATTAATTGAGGTTGATACGTTAAATTTAAATTAAATCAAATCAAATTAAATTAATCATTTTTATGTATAATTTATTTTAAAATAAAAGTGATTATGTATTATAAGTTTGTAATTAATTGTTTGAATTAAATGTATTATTTAACTTAATAATTTAACAATATTAAATAATTTATTTTTAAAATTAATACATATTTAATAATAATAATAATATATTTTCGTTATAAAAATTAGAATTTAAATTAATAAATTAAACTTAAATTTTACCATAGAGAAAATTAATTTAAATACAAAAATATTGTATATTTTTGTATACAAAACAAAAATTTTACGTTAATCATTTTATTGAATTTTTATTAAATTTTATTTTTAATTAAGTATAAAAATTGGAATTTATTTTTATCATAATAAATTTTAAACCAGTAATTTAACTGAGCGGATTATAATTTATTAAGTAATTTATTTTAAATATTATTTTACATATTATAACTGAATAAACCTTAAATTAAAAAGAATTTAAAGTGAGACAGACAGTGCCTATGGTGCCAAGTGGACTGAAGGAAGGACAAAAGTCAGTGTGCAACCGATAATGTAATTACATATTTATTATTTTTTTGTTAATTATCAAAGAGAATTTTAAAAGCTGGAAAGTGACAGAGGGAGAGAGAAAGAGAGAGAGAAACGCGTGTGGAACACGTCCACCCCACGTCGTGTTGGGAAGTTATGTAGTTCCTAACTGGGTCCCACCACTAACCCCACCATGCAGTTGCAAAATCTAGAAATAGGGGAAGAATAAAATTGGAAAAAAAAAGAAAAAAATCTCGCTGGCCCAGTCACATGCTTGCCGAGTAGCCCACTCACTTGCAAATCTCTTACCTGGCTCCAGTTCTACACTGGACCCACTCCTCTTCCACCACCGCGCGTGGTCCCCACCTTCACTCCTCGGCAACTGGAACTTTATTACTTTTAATTAAAGCTTGCTTTTTTAAATTAAAATGTAAATTACATTTCTCTGACTCTACATATACTCCTATGCTCCCCTGTCTCTATTCCCCTTAATTGCTCTCGAGTGAGTAACAATAAGCTTTTCTCAGAGAAACAGAGCAATTGCTAGTCTTTTAAGTTCTGGTTCTTTGGAACTGTGTCTGTGTGTGGTTTCAGTATGGCGGATAGCTTAAACGACGGTGAATTTTGGTTGCCACCGCAGTTTCTTTCCGATGAAGAAACTGTTGTGGATGGTGGTGGTGGTGGAAATGGTGTGAAGGTTTTTGGTGGTGGTTTGGAGGTTGAATACGGCAAACCGCTGTTCCCATTTGAGGTTCCTTATGGTTTTGGTAAAGGGTCTTCGGATCTAAGCTCTCCGGTTGCTTCGGTTGTGGGTTCCACCGAGACGGAGAGTGATGAGGAGGATTTTCTTGCTGGGTTGACCCGTCAAATGGTTCATTCAACTCTTGATGATGACTTTGCGAGAAGGGAACGGTGCTTCACGACGGAACACTCTAAGGTAGAATCAAACGGACTGGTTTTGATTCGTTTTGTTTGGTTTGATAATGGTTACTGACTATGGGTTCTCTTTTTGTTATTGATTTTCTTTGAAGGGCTGGGTTGTCTCTGGTTCACCGCAATCGACGTTATGTGCTGCTGGAAGTGGGTGTGGTTGCAGAAGGGGGTCGAGCCTTGGAAGCCCGAACGGAACCTCTCAGGTGTCCTCGCCGCCGGCGACTTGGGATCTGCTGTACGCCGCTGCCGGAGAAGTAGCGAGGATGAGGGTGAACGAGGAACGGTTTGGTCTCAACAGCCAAAACAGAGGACTCTTGTCTGTACCAAGAATACGTTCACCAGTCTATGTTCCGACGAACAACCCGAACCAAAACCCAGAGCTTGGTTTATACTTGCAACAGTCACTTTCCGATTACCATAAGTTGCAAGCAACTCAGGTAGGCTTTGGAAAAAAAAAATACAGTTGTGACAAACACTAAGAAGAAACAACTAATCTTTGGTTGTTGTGTAACGAAGAAGCCTTTACATTTTGTAGTTTCAGAGGCTGAGACAACAACAAATCTTGAAGCAACAAAACTGTGGTGTTTGGGGAGGGCAACAGGCCAAAGGTACTGGACTGTACCAGCCTCAACCACCGGTACACAACATCAGAGGAAGGTGTAATACTGGTACTAGGCAACCTATGAATTTGTCTGCTAATGGTTGGCCAACTCTACAACAGCAACAGCAAGGTGGGTCGGGTATGAGGGCGGTGTTTCTCGGGAACAATGGAGGCAAAAGAGAGTCCACCGGAACAGGCGTATTCTTGCCTCGTCGTGTCGGTACCCAGACGGATACCACCCGCAAGAAGACAAGTTAGTCTCTTGTTACTTGCTCATTCAAGCACTTTTTAACTGTTTACTCGTTCGTATAACGTAGTGAATCTGGTCTTCAGCAAGAACCGTGACCTAAAAGAAGCCTTTTGTTTCTATTCAAGAGTCTAGATTTATGTTTTATTGGTTTGATCTGGTTTTGATTCTGGATTAATTTGTTCACACAGGTTGTTCTACCGTTCTGCTACCGGCTAGAGTTGTGCAGGCTTTAAACTTGAACTTGGACGACATGGGTGCTCAGCCTCAGCTTCAACCTCGCTTCAATGGAGGTTTAACATCCGACTGTGGTAATTTTTCCCATCAACTCCTGACCTGATCTATTTACTTGGGTGTTCATTATAAAAGGTTTATCTTATTTTTCTGATTCATCTCGTTATTTGATCTGTTTTTGGTTTAGATATCGCGCTAACACTCCATGGTGGCAACGCCAACGTTGTCTCTCATCAGAAGCGAAGCTTCAGGCCACATCAGGGGATGAACACTGAAGTCAGATTACCGCAAGAATGGACTTACTGAAAATCTTGGGTGGTGGTGTTTTTAGGGAAGAAGCAGGGGATCCAGGTTTTAGTTAAATAATAAAAGCCGAAAAAGGGAAAAGCTTGTTGGTTTTTGCTATAGGAAAGAAGTGTTAGTAGTAATAGTAGTGTTAGTAGTAAGAGTATAGAAAGGATAGTGAAGATGAAGAAGATGATGAAGAAGAAACAGGATTAAACAAGAATGAAGAAAACAAGAAAAATTAGGGGAAAATAAGTTCATATTTTTTGGGGAAATGATCAGTTTGTGTTTGAGAAAACACTAACGGTGGATTATGGTTTTAGGGTTTATCTGTTTTGGGGGTGAAATAAGAAAGCTGAATCAATGTAATGGGGAGGGGGTGGTGTACTTGTTCCATTGTTTTGCAGGAAATTCACTACCATCTTCTCTGTTCATTGCCTCTTTTCAACTTTTCCACTCTGTTCAGGAACTAATGATGAACTACGGAAGAAAATAGTGTTAAAAAATGACGAACCGGAGGAGACTACTTGGGTTAGGGTTTGTTTTGCTTAAGAGGGAAGCATTCTCTGCCTTTACACGTCTTCAGACGTGTGTTTAACGGGTCCCTGTTAAAAAGATCTTCTCGTATCGTTACCTTTTCACAGACGCCTGAGTTACTGGAAATTTGACCCAAAACTTGGCTTTATTCACCGTCGCTTTAAGACCCCACCCAGCTGTTTTCGCCGCCGAATCCGGCGTTTGACAGTGGTGGTGCTGGTGGTTGTATACCACGTCCAAAGGGCATCAACACTTGTGTTTGTGTGCAATATTTTAATTTGTTTTTCTAAACCAACACCTCGTGAGTCGCACCACTTGTGCCGGAACGAGTCATGTGTGTCGTTTGTGGTGGTCGTGCGTGCGCTTCGTGTTCTCGCATGATTTTGACTCGGTCGTCTCTCTTTATTAATCTCTTCGATCTTTCCGCCTGTTGTCCATTTAATCACAATTTTGAAACTTTACCCGTAAGTATCCTTGAAAGTGACGTACTTTGTTAGTGATAGATCGATTAATTAATTAATTGATTGATTTTTATCAATTATTTAATTTTTATTCAACTTTTTTATTAAGTAACCAAAATTTTAATCATATTTAAATTTTATAATTTTATGTAATTATTAGTTAATTTTATGATAATATATTAATTTAGCTCTTAATTTTGAATTAAGTAATTATTATTTAAGTCAACTTTAATTAAATGTTTTATTCATTAAGAATGTGGATTAAGTGTATGTTTAGTAGGGTTTATATTAGTAGAGCTTTTGTTAATAGAGTTTTTTTTAAAAAGTAGTTGACTGTTTGGCTGTCAATTAAAAAAATAGATTTTTAAAAAGAGCTTCATACAATAAACTATTTGGTAACATAAAAATAAAAAGGACTTTTATTAATTTTAACTGTATTTTATTTTATAATAAAATTATTTAAAATATAAATATTATTTAAAATATATTAAACAATAAACAAAACAAAATTTATTAATTATTATATAATTTTAAACTATATGAAACATAAATGAAAATACATCTAACCAAATTTTTTGTATAGATTATAAGTAAGACTAATTTAAAAAATAAATATTAAAACATATAAAAAATTCAAATAATATTATATAAATCTCAAAATAAAAGTAAAGATGTGTTTGTGGATATTGTGGGAATTATGTGTAAAGCATAACGGTAAAAAGAACTAAAAAATAGGCTCATTAATTGATATAAAAAATCTACCTAAAAAAGTACTTTTTTGAAAAGCTCCAATTTTAAGCTTTTGAAAAAGCTGTATTTTAACTTTTAAAAAAGCAATTTTTACTCCAAAAGTACTTTTGAAATTTATAGCTAAACACTTATTTTTTCCTTAAAATAGCTTTTGCTGTGAAAAAAAGTACTTTTTTACCTGCCAAAAGCTGAACCAAACGTACCCTAAGTGACAAGTATGAATAGCCTAATTGATTTCAATTCTGAACTTAAGGCTCTTTTCGTAAGAGATTTTGAGTTTGAGTTACTAAAAAAGAGAGGAGGGAGAATTTTTCCCGTTCATGATCCTCTAGCTAATCCCTTACGCATATTCTTTAGTCGGATCAATTGTCACATCTCACTTTCAGCAGTATATATGAGAGTTAGAACTATTAGAGAACTTGATGTTGAGCAGGGTCAGTAATAAATCAGTAACTGACCAATCAGCATATGACGACTTATCTCCTCTAAAGCTCTTAAAGTGAGGTCTTAAGAGTTTAAGATTAATCTGATAAAACTAAAATACCTAATATTGGGTGGCATTGACAAAAACTACATGGACCGTCGATTCGTGACGTCGGATCTACGATGGCCCAGTTATTGTTGGCATGGAGAAGGAATCTAAATATCAATGGTTGCTCAACCAACTGAACCAAACGCACCAACAGTTCCTCACGTACGATGTAGATACAACAACAATAAAGAGACAAGTTGAACCTTTTTTTTCTTTATGCAAGTGTGATTTGTATTATATTAAATTGGAGGTAACAATTTTTAAATTAATTTCAAGTTAATTGATCAATTTTAAGTTAGTTGAATTTCATGTTAGATTCCAAAGGGTTGACCTATATATATATTACATATATTTTTTAAACAGAGGAATCTAGAGCCGTCATTTTTTGGATGCACACCTGATAAATTTTCGGATTGACGCAATAGTCTGCAAATTATTCCAAAAGAGTATTTTGTACTAGGCAAGCGTTGTACGATATACTCAATCGAGACAGTGTAGGTAAGAAGATTTAAATACATAACCTCTAGCCCTATGCCTCCTATTTCACCAATTCGACCACTCACTAGGGACAGTTGACTTAAATATGTTTGAACAAAATAATAGTATTTTTTATAATTAAAATATTAGACCAATTTTATTGATTTAGTTACAAAAATTTTGAATCAACTAAATTTTTAGTTTTATTTTTAACTTTTTGACTCGATTTATTTTAATATTTTTTTAAAAAATATTTATTAATTAATTGACATATTTTCATAAGCTAATCGATTTTTATAAATTAAATTAATTTTCATTTAATTGTCTCTTTCTTCAATTAAACTTTAAATTTTCGATGGATAATGACAATTTCATTTTTCAACCATGTTCAAATTCTTCAATTATATACCGATTTTGATAACGACCTAACAATAGTTAAACTTTTAAACTTTATACTTCTTATTTTATCGGTTTAAATTATAATATAATTTTTAAAACGTTAGTATTATTATTCAATAATTAAAGAATTTATTCATTAAAACGACCATGATTATTCAATAATCAAATAATTAATAGACTAAAATATTATTATTTTAATTTTTTTGATCTATTATTATTCCTATTTTCAAATAAATTATTTTTCTTTAAAGCTTGTAATTCAATGAATTACACTCCTTCCACTTTGATTTGAACCTTAGCTCTTAACAAACTTAACTCTTCCACTTGCATACCTCTTAATAGAAGTTAAGACAGTTTTTGATAAAGACAACATTGTATAATCTGTCACTTAAGTATAAACATTGTTTAAACGGTTAATTATGTATTAAGAGTTCTAAGATAGCGTACGGCTTTGTTCCCTTGCATATAACACGGCAATCTTGCTTGTCAAATCCCACAAACCTTGGGCCTTATATAATGCTTTAGTTTAATATTCAGACAAAAGCACATTAAGTTGACTCTGGTTCCTCGGTGATTGGCCAGTGTGTGTGCATTTCATGATTATTGCTTTAAGGGAAAACATAATGTTGTCATTGGCAGGCATGATAATGGATTAGGCTGATAATGATTAGGAGTATAGGAGATTTGAGCTTAATTTTAAGTTCAATTAGGTTCAACTTAGTCTTAAATTTGGTTCGGGTCGAGTCATCTCAAAACTCGTTTTTAAAAAATCGATGAGTACATTGATAATATGTCAAAATATAAGGAAATTTAATAAATTTAATCATTAATCGGGTAAAATTATTTAGTTCTTCAAATTTTAAAAT
This sequence comes from Erythroxylum domingense, assembly GCA_025594535.1. NCBI lineage: Eukaryota > Viridiplantae > Streptophyta > Magnoliopsida > Malpighiales > Erythroxylaceae > Erythroxylum > Erythroxylum domingense. The sequence goes on from JANQBM010000004.1 coordinate 32,846,385, forward strand.
GATATCGTTTTTTATGTTACGAAAGATGATATAAAGGATGTATTAACAAAAATATAAAGATAGTGTTTGATAGTTTTTAAAACTAAATGACTAATATAAATATATAATAGTTTGTCAAATTACGAGAAATCATACAATTTAACCTTTTCTAAAATTTCTAGATTGAAATAATGTCATTTTGAAATTTTTAATTAGAATGATATCGTTAGATAATGAATTTGTATTGATTAGACTGTTCCTCCAAATTCGAACAATATCTAAATTTTGATTAATTCAAGCTTTAACCATTAATTATAGATAAGAGGCAAGTTGGAATTATCAACCTTGTTTAGTCTTTGTTGTGATTGATGATTAGTTTTTGAAACGTCATTAAGCACAAGTTAATGGAGGAAACACAATTAATCTCAATTAGATCATATTGACAAGGAAAAATACGTAGCTATACTAGAATAACAAGGACTCGTTCTAAATGTTGGAGTACAAGTCATGTCAAAGCATGTGTGTGATTATTATATTTTACTAATGTTTAGGAAATTGAATACAAAAATAACCAATTCAACTTATTTAAGCAGTAAAAATTTTGAATTAACTAACGCTGTAGTTTGATTTTTAATTTTCATATTTGATTTATTTTAATAATTTTATTGTTAAAAATTAATCATTTTATTAATTAATCGGTCAATTTTTATAAATTAATCAATTTTATGAGTTAAAATAAACCAATTAATTTTCATTTAATAGTCTCATTTTTAATGAAATTTTAAAATTTTTTACAAGTGAAGATAATTTTTAATCATTTTTAAAAATTTTCAATTTGATTTAATCTTTAATCAATTTTATAACGATCTAATACTGATTGAACCATTTTAACCATAATTTTTTTTCTTATCAGTTTGATTTTCGATTCAATTTTGAAAACATTAGTTTTAATTTTTTGTATTAAGTTTTTTTTAGAATGGAGGAACCCGCAGCCACTATCCTTTAGATGTGCATTGAGTAAACTTTTGGATTGACGCAATAATCTGTAAATCACGCCAATCACATATTCTACACCAGGCAAGCTCTGTACGACATACTTGATTGATAGAGTGTAACTAGGGAGATTCGAATATAGAACCTTTTGATTTTATGCCCCTCACTCTACTGACTCAACTATCCCGTAAGAGATTCTTGTATTAAATGATGATCAGGTTAAAAAAAAAAAAGAAACACTCTTTTCTTGTTTCTCATTTGCTACATGACAAATATATTCGATTCAAAATTAACGTGTTAAATCAATTTTATAACTTAATTTTTTTAAGGTAAGCAAAGTTGCTCGATTGTGATCAAAAGATAATAGTTTGAAATCATAAAAACGGTCCTTTTATAAAATATAAAAAAAAGGCTGCATATATTATGATCCTGTTCAAATTCTCGTAAAACGAGAAATCTTATATACCGGGTATGTTAACTTTTAATTTTTTTTAAATAACGTGTTTTGAATGGCATGAATTAATTTAATTGCATACTTTTAATTTAATTATGTCTTTAATCAAGTTCAAACGGACTGACTCGACTGGTTACCAAAACTTTTACATGTTCCAAGATATTTGTATGTTAGGTAATAAGAAAACAAATAGTTAGTGAATGGTTTGATCGGGACGCAACTTACTATGAGTTACCTAAAGTTGTAGATACCGTACCACACTAAATTCTAACGCCGTGACGTTTGATACAACACAATATACAAAGACTTTCCTGTGTTCCACAAACTTTCCCTGATGAAGTCACCCTACTTAACCTACAAGTTAACGAAACTAAAGAAAATAAAACGGATGATGAAGAACATCCAGTTGTTAAAGATTGGTGGTTAGCATTCCGCCTATTCTTAAAACTCGATCTAATGTAATATGTCGTACTTAATCGATAAGGTTTGATTTGTCTTTGTTTGTAATTAATAAGGTTATTTAAAACTCAACTTGACCTATGTTTCGTTAGTAATTAGTATGGGTAATTATTAAAAAATTCTAAAATTTTAAAAAATAGCGGTAAAATATTTTAACTTTCAATTTTTAACAAAAATAATCCGACGTTAAATTTTTTGTTAACGTGGATGACACGATGAGCTATCAAGGCCGGCCCTAGCCAAGGCCCATCCTTATAAATGATAAAATAGGATTTATTTTTATCCTTGTAATAATTAAAATGAATCAAAATAGAAGCTACTCTTGACTTGATAAAGAACAATAAAAGGGCCTATATTTTGCTTATTTATATTCTTTGTGAAGGCCTAAAAATAGAAACTTTTTTTAACTTTATCCAAGACTTATAAAATATTAGGAATAACCCTGTGAGCTATGTTAGATTGGCATTTTGTTCAGTGGTTGCAGGGTCGTTCCTTACGGTTTGATAGTAATTAGTATAGTTAATTATAAAAAATTCTAAATTGTATTCAATTTTATAGTACTAATTTAAACTTTAAAAAATAACGTTATAATGTTCTAACTTTCAATTTTTAACAAAAATAGTCTATCGTTAAGTTTTTCGTTAATGTGAATGACATGACGAGCTATGTTAGATTAAGATTTTGCTCTGTAATTGCAAAGTCGTTCCTAACATTTTATAGGCTTTGGACAAAATAAAAAAAGAGTCTTTATTTTGCCTCATTTTATTCTTTACGAGTGTTAAGAGTGAGGCCTCGTAAAGAAAAATAAAAGATAAAATAAGGGCAAATAAATAGTGGGCTTTGAGCAAATGTCCTTCCTACCCTTGCATAGAGTTGGGCTTGCATAGTTGAGATGACGAGTTATGTTAGATTAGCATTTTGTTCTGTAATTGCAGGGTCGTTTTTAACGTTTTATACTTTTATAGGCTCTGGATAAAGTGAAAAAAGACTATCTATTTTGTCTCATGTTATTCTTTATGAGTGTCAAAAGTGGACCCTCTTAAAGAACAAGAAAAAACAAAATAGGAGCAAGTAAAGAGTGGGCCGGGCCCTAAACAGATGTCCTTCTTGCCCTTATACCGGGTCGAGCTTGCGTAGTTGTCACATATCATATTTGTGCCGCATATGAATTTTGTTATTTAGTAAATTAAAATATTAAAACATATGAATTGTATAATTATTTTAATATTTTAAATTTATTAAATAATAAAATGCATACATAGCACAAATGCAAATTGTGGTAAAAATATCTAATTTGATGTAGCTCATCGCATCATTCACTTTAAAGAAAAACTTAACGTCGGATTATTTTTGTTAAAAATTAACGGTTGGAACATTTTAACATCACTTTTTAAAGTTAAAGTTAGCATTAAAAATTTGAGTAAATTTTAATTTTTATAATAATTAATACGATTATTTAAATTCTTATTAAAACTATACTCCACTAGTTTAAATTATTTAAAATTAAATTTAAATTATGCTTTGGTAACATCTATTTAAAAAAAAAAATGCTTCGATAGATTTATGTTTTGTTTATAATTAACCAGTCTCTTTAAAATCCGATCATAAATCTAATTTGAAATTCAATTCAATAAACATGTTGGATCAGTCTTGGTCAATTGAGATTGGGTCGGGTTATCATAATATCTAGGAAGATTTAGTTGGATGCACATCGTCTTTTTTGTTAGTGGGTCGGGTCAGATCGAGTTAACTAGCACCAATGGACCAACAAAGAGTCCACATTAGCCGGCCCAACTAGGCTTTGGACTGTCCAGTCCCACTTTGACTAGGATTTAGCATAGGCCCGCTTTTATATTTTTGGCGCGAAGTATTAACGATGTCGTTTTCTTACTCTGTTTTCAAGCTAGTTTTGAAAAATTGAATGGTCCGGTTCTCTTCGACGGTTGATGCCTCGGAACGTCGACGCTGATTGGATAATCCGGCCACGGTTTACCTTCTTGATGGGTCTGACTGTGACGATGGAGACTAAGGCCGCCATAGAAGAAGAAGAAAGAGCCCACCGAGTTAGATAAGAGGTTCTTTTCCTTTTTATTTGTAATTTTTAATACCGAACTTAAAAGTAGTTAACACAAGTTTTGCGTCTGAGAGAGAATTGGTGTTGCGTTTTGATTTACTTAGTGACTAGAAATGTTCTGGAAGTTTGATTGAAGGTGAGATGAGATCAGGTGGAGATGATGATAGACCATCTGAGGATGATTAGCCCGTAATGTCTCTTTATATTTAATTTGTTTACGCTTAACTTGTTGTGAATGAGTTTTAAGTTTGAAGTAATGTTCAGGTCACATTTCATTGTATCTTTCGAACAATGGATGGTGTTGTGGTCCAGTTTCTACATCTGTATATGGAGGTTAGTGTTTAGTGGGAGTACTTAGTTATGGGGTTTCGAAATGACCAAAATGATAGTCATTGGATCAATTTGATAAGGATTTTAGGAGAGCCACACCCCAAAAGCTAGCTTGTGAAGGTGGAGAGTCCAAAGTTCTTATAAATCCCACACCAACTTTGTATTTAATCAATGTGAGATCCAAGTCTCATACCTTACAATTGGATAGAACTATAACATTGGTCCCCTCATAAGGACCAACGTCCTCATTGGTCACGGTCATGTTAGTCAGGGCCATGTTGGTCACGACTGACACTCCTAGGCCACCACTCCGTGGGCCACCACACCAAGACCGACTCTGATACTAATTGATAAGGACTTTAGGAGAGCTACACTCCAAAAGCTAGCTTGTGAAGGTGAAGAATCCAAAGTTCTTATAAATTCTACATCAACTTTGTATTTAATCAATGTGTGATCTGAGTCCCATACCTTACAATTGGATCAAACTGTAACATAATTGGAAAAAGAAAGATGCTGCTAGGATTTCTGACAGGTCTTCGTACAATGTTGAATGGTGAAATGGCAATGGTAAAGTGTCCATGATTGTGTTTATTTTGCTTAATTGAGTTTGTAATGCGTAGGTTGAAGGTGATGAATGATATTAGGATGAATATAGGTACATTAGTTTGGTTTTTCAAGATTCCCTTTTGTGATTTTCCTTCCGGGACAATTGGGAATTCACCAAAATTATGTCTTCTTTTTTTTGCTTTCCCTGCCTTTTTATTCTCAAAGTTGGTTTTCTTTTGTTCCAGTTCAAGATGAAACCTTAAATGCACTATGGTGAGGATGTTTGCTGTGGTTTGCCCCAAATCAAAGGATGATGGAATTCATTTTGAGGTTGAGATGATAGAATTTTCTTAGGTCAAGGCAAGACCTGTAAATTTTAAACGATCTGATATCATTTTGTTTTTTAGAACAGCTTCCCTTGCTAATGTTTCTCAGCATGTATCTTCTTCAAGTTGTCAGTGATGATTTTGGAGTTACAAAGCAGGTATAGGGAATGTATAAGTGTATGTACTACTAGGTTATAATGGACGAAAAGATTCACTTTTTACTGCCATATTTCTAAAGAATGAACTTTATGATTGATTAGTTATGTGTCCTTTATACTTTGTTCATTGATGGCTGTCAGCTTCTATCACTTTTCATTTCACTTTTTTCTTTGTGAATTAGCAACCTCTGTAATGCAGTTTGAAATTGTCTCTTTCAGAATTGACCATCAGTATAGATCTATTTTATACAAGGAATTACAAGAAGGGGGAGGAGGAATCGCCAAGGGAACATTATGAAGCTATAGCTTCATATATATTTACTCTCCATTCTATGTTCATCTTTGTACTGGGCTTTGAGACAATATTTGAAGCTCTGTGAAAAACTTGCTTTATTTTCAGGATTTTTGCTAAAACAGGTGATGGCAAAAATAATCCTGTGGCGCAAACAGGAACTGAATTTCTTTACTTTGGGAAAGTCTGAGTTTGGTCATAGATTGCGCACTCATTGTGTTTGCAATATTTTCTAAAGTATTTACCATTATGTAAGCAATTTTAAATGTACTAATGAAAATATCATTATGTTTGCAATTTTAAATGTTAATGAAGATTTCCCTTTTTCTTTTATGCCTGAGCTAAAGGGAAGCTTTTGAATGTTGTTAAAGGTTACACATCTTTTGTTGCTTAAGTCAAATGCATTTACGTTGATGAGACTGACTGCCATGCTGTGATGTAACTCTCTTGCTTGGTATTGAAGATGCATAATATGCTAGGAGATGGACACTTTATTAAACGTCTATCTTTGTGATGGAAATGGTGTCAGGATACATTTATATATATAACTGCTTAGCCTTTCAACAATTATGTGCTGCATAATACAATATAGTTTTGTTAATTTGTCTGAAAAATTAGGTGAGTTTTCTGTGGATTGCTCCATTCAAGACAATAACTTTGCTTGTCGCTGAAGTTAGCTATGGGATCTATAGGTTCAGTATTCGGTGTTAGCCTTTTGATTGTACTGCTGTGAGCTCAAATAGGAAATTTAGTGGATTGGTAGTGTGGGAAATTTTGAATATGGCTTGAGTGGGTTTTGCTGTATTTTTCTGTTCTATTTTTATCGATCTGTTCTGCCAATCAATCCAATAGACACTGGCTGATTTACATAGTCAAAGCACTTTCGGACGTCAGCATGTACTAATCGCTCTACCCTTGGACATCGAGGGAAAAATCATGAGGCTATTTCTGTTATGGTCCCTAGATTGTGATCGAGTTATGGGACGAATTGAGAAAAAATTCCCTTGCGAGTCGTATAGCTCGCTG
>JANQBM010000004.1:32857917-32871424 GCA_025594535.1 Erythroxylum domingense
CACTATGATTTGCCAAAGAAGGGCTCAACGGGGCTGAGAGAGAAAGAAAAAAAGAACCATATTTAATATTCCCCTTCTCCAGTAGAAATCCAATCCTATCAAGAAGGGGTGTGGAAATTTTGAATATGGCTTGAGTGGGTTTTGTTGTATTTTTCTGTTCTATTTTTGCTAGTCAATTCCTCATGTAGATCCTTATTGAAGGATAGAACTGGTTTGAACTTTTGAGCATAATGGATGAAGCAGTAGAGAACAGGAACATCAAATGCCCTATATCTATTCAGTTTACTATACTTTGCAGGACAGCATTATGCTTTGTTGCAACCATGCTTGTCTATACTAACTTGGTTAAGCATAAGCTGGCTGAAGGGGCTTAAAGTTTCCCCACCACAGATTTCTAATTTTTGGTATGTTTCCGGGAAACAGGCTTTTCAAAGATTTTTGTCTTTAATGTTGTTTCTGTTGATGATTCCTCAGGTTTTTGCATTTGCTTCTTAGCTGAACATCTTAGATTGAACTATATTTAGATCTATGTGACTTTCCATTTAAGTGATGCTAAAAATTGTTGGTTAGTAAAATTATATTTTCAGTGAGCCCTCAGTGCTTCACTTGTAAAACTAGTCGTGTTGTCCGTAGTGTTTGAGATTAGTTGATGTTAGAACTCTTCAGGTCCTGGAACTCAGCCCTGCACACACACGGCTATGCACCGTTGTGAAATGGCCTTCATGACAACTGGAGATTTTGATGAAGCAAGAGCTGATTTTGAAATGGTAATAATTAGAGTCCCAAGTGGCAGACTTTTGAGTTCGTGACTTATATTCTTAGCTTGCTTGATGGGTGGCAAAAGGTTAGGCCAGGGCCGAGCCTTCGAAACAATTCTGGTTTGATCAGGCTTAGGTTTAGACTCGGGTTCTTTTGCCCCCTCTTGTTTCTGACTGTTATTAGATGGGGAAAGTTGACTTGTCATATGAAGCTGAAGCAAAAGCGGGTCTTGGGCAGAGGAAACTGGTGGGCTAAACATTACAAAAGTTAGTTTCTTATATGTAATCTCTGATTCCTCTTTGTCTTTACTTGTGTTTTCGTTTGCAGGAAGTTGAAAAGAGGACAAGACAACAATTCCAAGGACTATTTGGCAATATCAGAGAGTGGGAACCACAGAGAAGGAAGAAGAACAGATCACAGGTGAAAGTCACAAGAAAGGTAATCAGGAGAGTGGTGGTGAAGAAGCTGCCTTTCTCACATATGCACCATTTTGTGACGAAGGTTTTAAGATTGTGTTTATGTTTAGGATTGACAACTTACTAGTTGATGTCCAGCATTCAGCCATTATCGTTTTGTAACAGAGATCACAATGGCAGTGCCCAGGTCCGACCTTCAAATTGACGGTCCAAATTCGGTAAAATGCTGACATTTTAGTTTTGAGCTTCTTAAATTTACAAATAAAAAAAGCATTTTAGAAAGGGAGTTCGGGTAATTTAAGTAAATATGCTTTTGCTCAGAAAAGTTGAGCTTTGTCTGGTTTGGACTTGGGTGGCTTAACCCCGAAATCAATTAAAAAAAAAATGTTGTTTTAAATTTTTAATTAAAAATTTACATTTTAAAAAATTGACCATTGCGATCTTATTCTCAATTTTAGTACAATAGCAAAATTGGTCTAGCTCAGTGCTTGTTTCTAAAACGATGTCATTTTAAAAAAATTTTAAATAAAAAATAAATAACGGGCTCAAATCAGACCGAGCTGAGCTGAACCAAGGCCATTAATATCTCTAATTCAGGTATATGAAACACTTTATCGTATTAAATTAAAATACTAAAAGATATATTAAAATATAATGTACAGGATAAAAAATTTATTTTGGTAAAATTTAATAATTGAAAGGTTAATTATACTTTTAAAAGTTTAGAAATATTAAATATTAATAAACTAAAGTAATATTATTTAGTAAAAAATTTTAAGAATGAAACTATAATGACGTAAATCTTCATCATTATCATCAATACTCTGTTGAAATTTTACTGAGTCGTAGAGTCTGAAAAGGTTCAATAATACGCCGCCGTAATAGAGAGGTTGTTTCCGATATAAAGACATAGGAGGTATTTGACAAACGGCTTATCGACGTTTTTTAACTTATTGACTAAAAATTAGTTTTTTTGACTATCTTAAAAAATTATTGATGTATTTAGTGAATGACTTATTAATTAGCTTATTTAACCATAATAAGCTGATTTTTAAAAACTCTATAAGAGAAATTTTTGGAGTTAACTATTTGCCTAATGCAGTATTACCTTCCACTTCACTCTCTACTTTTGCTCTATGTATTTTCAATGTTAGCTTTTTTTGATCTTATAATTATATCGTGAAGTTTGGAATAATATAATAAAGAGGTTAATTCAACTTTTTAATCTTTATTTAATTTTATAATATTATTTTACATTTAAAAATACCATAATATTAAGTTTTAGAACATAAAAAATCACATCAAATTAATATTTTTAATATATAACTATTATATATCATATTTGCATCATACTATAATTATAGATATTTTTAATTTATTACATAATAAAATTCATACATATTATATGAAAAAATACTAATATGATGAAGCTCGCTGCATCATTCATATTAATAGAGAATTTAACGTTGGATTATTATTATTATTATTATTATTATTATTATTATATTTTTTATTAAAGTTATAAACTTAATTTTTGTACGATTAAATATCTAAATCTAAATTTTTATAAGAATATTCAACGAAATACTAAGAAATATAATATTTATGTTTTTATAATTTTTTTAAAAAAGCATTCCCTCATAAGTTATTTTACACATTAACAGCTAATACGAAATAGTTAATTTTACCAAATATCTTTAATAAATAATTTGATATTATCCGATGGTCGTATTAGCTGATATAATATAATCACGCAACAAATAATGTAATTCACTGTTTGTCAATCAGGGCCATATTCTTTTTTTTTTTTTTTTGGATAAGAACAAAATCATAATCTTTTTCATAGAATATAGCATTGGTTGACAAGAGTGATGTTATCTAATTTAAAATTTAAATCTTGTAAATTTGAGCAAGGTCTTGATTTTTTGTTTAATTTTGAGTTATTAATTTATTAAATAAATTATTTTAAAAAATGGCAAAATATTACATATATTTAAGAATTTATTTAATAAGAATATAAAAAGTAATAATTTTGAGTTATAAAAAGTTACTCTTCGTAAATATATTTTACATATACTTACTAAATAAACTGCTATTAAAACAAAGTAATAGTTTTCTCTTATGTCATTAAATTTATTAAAAAATTGCTGTATCATAACATTTACTAAGTTCACTCTTTTTTTAGTATAATAATCCAAAAACTTAAGTTTAAAAAATTAAATCAGAAGTTAAATAAGTAAGATAAAAAGTTTGAGATTTAAAAAATTTAATTAATATTAGACTCTTATGAAAATTAATTGAATAAAATTAAGAGAATTTAAAAACTAATAGAAGAAAACTAATTTAAAGTATAATTAAAAACGAAATTATTAAATAAAAATCAATTCGTTTATTTTAATTTATAAAAATTAAATAATTAATTATTAAATTAATCAATTTTATCAACAAAAAGTATTAAATTAAATCTATTTAAAAAATAAAAATCGAATAGGTCAATTTAAAGCTTTTACTGGTAAATCGAACCAGTTCAGTTTTTTAAAAGATTGAGTGAAACAATTTAAAGATTGAAATTAAGAAAATAAATAGTGGAAATCATGCATTATTTCCATTTAATAATTAGTACAATTTCTCAAATATTTTAACAGAAAGAAACATAAATTGTAGATCGATCAGTTACTGTCTCTACCAGATTCTGGAGACGTGACCGTTCCGGTCGCTTTGGTGGACGATGGCGAGGGCGCGAGCCTTAACGAAAAAACAGCCGACGGCGTGACCAACCACAGCGGCTATGAAAATCCCGACGTTAAAGGACATAACAGCGAGCATGACCAAGTAAGCAAGACCCATACGAACGGCATGAACACTGGCTTGAGTCAACGCACCCACCACGGGACTGGTTCCTGTTTTATAGCTTGGAGGCACCGTCAACACCTCCACGAAAATGGCCAGAAAAAGCACGACGAACAGAGCCAACACGTACATTCCGAGACTGTCTTTTGGCCATCCGGAGAACAGTATTATGGCGTTCCTGCCCCAGTAAAAGCTCATGTGCATCATCGGCATGTCGTCTGAACCCATGTTCATATTCATGTCACCGTCCGACATTGCTGTTCCTGGTTTCCTTTGAAAGCCCCCTAGTGATCGATAGAGACAACGAGAGGAGGCTTCAAGAATAGGGTTTGAGAGTGGGAGATGAAACTTTTATCGGGTATTGAGTTAAATATTAATCGGAGACAAATCCAAGGAGAAAGCTGCGAACTTTGATTGATAGTTTCGAGAAGTAGGACAGAGCTTCACCGAGTGACAGATTTAAGACAAGGTTGGTTCTTTAATTTGGTGTTTTCTCGATGTTGGTTTTGTCAGGATTCAATAATGTTTTCCCAGGTGGGCCTGACTTCATTTTTGTTGTTCTCAGTAACCATCAATGGACACCATTGACGGACGGACTTGTTTGATGATAGACATCTTTGTTGTTGTGAACCTTCAAATGAAATTTATTACAAGTTGGTTATATGTTATGTCTTGTCTGGTTCACAAGCGTTATAGAATCTACTCTGAAGAGATAATTCCTAAGAAGTTAGGAAACGACCACTTGGGCCCTGTCAACCCCACGTATTTAGGATTACAAGTCCTGGCAAAAATATCTCATGTCCAATCCGAAGCATTTAACCGATAAAGCTGGATTTCATCAAGTCTTTCAAATTGGGTTCGGATACTTTGCTCAATTTTATCTGTCATGTCATTTTGGATAGGGATGTCAACCAACTATCTTGGCTTGGCTATTCATTTCTTTTTTTAAATAAAAATATTTAAAATGACGTCTTTTATTGGTCTAGATAAATCGGGCTCGACTCATGGCCCAATTAATAAGGGCCAAAGGTGAGGTAAAACGGACTTTTAACATGCCTAATTTTGGCCTATAGATATGATTAGATGGTGACAAAATTAACATCATTTTAGCTAATGGACAAGATTGGATAGAGTAAAACAGAAGATCATCCTCTTTCGAATTTAGGATAAAAATAAAAATATTTAAAATTTTGGATTAAATTTGATTTGAATTAGAGTTTTTATTTATTTATTAGTTTCACAAAAATTTAACCAATTTTAAATGAAAATATAATTTTTGAAACTCAAACAAAAATCAAGTTTGAACTTTAACTATAAATTAAATTAAAGTTCAAATTTAGATTCTATTAAAGGATCATACATAAAACCATCAAATGTTGTTGACATAACGATCTGATTATTTTTTAAATTAAACATGAACTAATTAAATTTAACTTAAACTGATAATTTAAGATAAATATAATAAATTATTATTTTAATTCGTTTTTAATTATTTCAACTCAGACTTAAGAGGTTAATTAAATAACTGTATTACTAACATTTAATTAGTTCATATGTCATGTTTATACTTATTTTTTAGTGTTATTTTTGAAGAAAAGTCTAAGAGAAAGATTTTTAATTAAAATTTAAAAATAATTTAGTCAAGAATTTAAAACATTAAAATAATTAAAAAAACAAGGAAGTTTCGACACCCAAATGAGGAATTGTTCTAGTAGCCGAAAACCAATATATAAAGTTTGTCGTACTTGGGCCATGGGCTTGGGCTAAGGCTAACAGAAATAGCCCATCAACACTTCTTTGAACTAATGTGTTATTTTGTAGCAATTAGGACAAGACAATGGTAAAATCAAAGTTCGTGTTCCAAGTACGAGAAACTTGAATTTTCTCAATCTCACAGAAACCAAAAGATAAAGATGAAATGGTCAAACTGTTTCAGATTTTAGTGGAAGGAAGATCCGGCGTCTTCTCAGGCTTCTTAAACGCCCGACTCCCAAAAAGCACGAAGCCAAAGGCATGGCCACCAACGGCGGCGAGGAAAACCCCGCCGTTATACGACATGACGGCTAGCATCACCATATAAGACAACCCCGAACGAACTATGTGCAACCCAGTTTGGAAAAACCCCGCGGCCACCTTGTCTGTGCCCGGTTTGATGATACTACAATAGTTCAGAAACTCCACAACCACAGCGAGAGTGAAGACGAATATCAACGACACGGCGTACATTCCAGGGTTCGAACCAGGCCAATTTGGGAACAGGAAGTGTGTTTTATGACCCCATGAGAAGTTCAGCGGTGTGTTCACTTTCCGGTGGACGTGGAACGTGGTGGTGTCCCACGCCGACACGGTGGTGCCGTGGTGTGGCAACATGTCCTGTCCCATTCTGATGATATAGTTGTGTGTGATTGATGGGGATAGTTAGGTACCCTTTTATAACCAAAGAGAAAGAAAAGAAAAGTGAGGACATGAACGATCTCTGTCTTTCACTTTGTGCAATAACTCGAGAGGAAGCAATCTATGGAGGAAAGCGATGAGCTTTGCACTGAAAAATGAAGATTTGGTAGGGCCAATATATATTCTGCGAGTTTAAAGGTTTAGGGTTTGGCAATATTTTGCTCTTTTAGAGTACAGCACCGAACAGAAGATTGTCGGCTTTATTGTTTTTAGGTCAAGGAAGCAACATGTTCTTTGATTCCAAATTGGCTTTTGAGGTAAGCTCGTATAATTTTGTATAAATAATTCAGATTATAATTTTGTAACACATATATAAAATAAATGTGATTTACTAAGAAATTAAGTTATAATTTCAATTTTTTTTAAAACTGGACTAAAAGTTAAACTGATAAAACAAAAAATTTAAGGTTTAAAGGTTCAACCGGTATTAGATAATTATAAAGCCAGCTAAAAATTGAACAAAATTAAAAATTATAAAATATAATTGAAAGAGATTGTCCTTATTCATCAAAGAATTTGATGTTTAATTGAAAAAAGAGATTGTTAATTAAAATTAATTAATTTATTTTGATTTATAAGACCTTATTAATTTATAAAAATTAGTTGATTAATTATCAGTTTTTAACAATAAGAGTTATTAAATTAATCGAATCAAAAAATTAAAAATTAGTTCAAATTTTTATGATTAAATTGGTCAAATCAATTGAGTTTTTAAATCTCGATTGACTCAAATTCTCTTAATAAGAGTTTTAAAATTTAACGGATTCGAATGATAGGTGGTAAAATAGTTTGATAACTCGGATTTAAAGTCAATTAGATAAATATGAATTTATCAGGTTTTAGACTAAACTCAAATTTTAAGAAAAGAATTTGACCAATTCTGAGTAGTTTGAATTGATTATTTCTACTTTCTTATTCTGGGTTATACATGGAATGTTACCTCCTCTTCTTCATCTTTCATCTGACCTTTCCCAAGACCAGGAAGATCAGCCTTGAAGACATGTGCCTCTGGAGTCTCTTTTCAGTCGATTTCTGCATTAACAAAGCGTGTTACTTCCCATGCGAATAGCTACAGTGTTTCAGAAAGGAAACCCTGAGAAGGGTCCCAAACGTCAAAGACGAATCGATCATCGGTTAAGGTTGGAACAATTGACATGTTTGCGCTAAGTTGGTGCAGATAAGTGCATGGTTGATTATGAAACATGAGAATCAAGAACTTATCAACCTGCTTCTTCTGTTTCAGCTTTGGTTCCTTGAATTGCCGATCTCTGTCGGATTCTGACTCGCCTTGTAAGAATGGCCAGATTTAGAAAATAGTATGATTATTTTATCTTTTGATTTACAAAGGACAGCTATATATGGAGAGAGTATTAGGTTATAGTATAAATAGTTTCAAGATATTAAAATTACAAGATAAAAGGTTTAAAGCTTAAAATATTCAAGCAACGTTAGACCGTTATAATAATAGTTAAATATTGAATAAAATTAAAAAATTTTGAAATATGATTAAAGGAGATTGTCCTTACTTATTGAAAAATTTGAAATTGAAAAATTTAATTGAAAAAAGAGTTTGTTAATGAAATTAATTGATTTATTTTTATTTTAAAATTTGATTAATTTACAAACAAACTAATTAATTAATAAACTGATAAGTTTTTAACAATAAAACTTATTAAAGTAAATCGAAAAAATTAAAAATCAAATCTAAAAATCAGTCGGTTCAAAATTTTTATGAATGAACTAGTCATACCTGTTGAGTTTTTTTATCATTACTACTTATTGTGTAGAAAACATTTTTTTTGTCTTAATTTGCTGCAATTAAACCCGAAAAGCCTTGTAAGACAAAAAATTTAGAGTGGACCTTAAATTAATAAACTAATTTTCAATTAAATACATATTAAAAATTATTTCCTTAAACTTGATTAATTATAAAAATTGAACTAATTAAACTCAAAATTAATGAATCAAACAAACTCCAATCAAACTCGAGTGAGAATCCTTTTTTTTTGAAAAAAAATTGAAATTAAACTTTAAGAGATGGCATTGCTGAAAGACGTAATAGGACGCTATTAGAAATGATTAGGTCCATGATGGCCCAAACAAATTTATCAATCACCTTTTGGGGTGATGTGTTGCTAACAGCCACTTATGTACTTAATCGTGTGCCTATGAAATTAGTTATTAACACACCATATGAGTTGTGGACTGGTAGGAGACCTGACATGTCAAGTCTCAGACTTTGAGAATGTGCAGCCTATGTTTATGATCTCTCTCACAAACATGAAAAATTAGGCCTAATAGGGAGAAAAAATATTTTTATTAGATAATCAAAACATTCAAAAGTATACGTGTTCATTGGTAAACAAGGTAATGAAGATGTAACTGAATTTGAATAACAACATATCACATTCTTAGAGAATGATTTTCTCGAGCAAGGCAAAATAGGTAAAAGACATATTGTTATATGAGACGTTTGATCAGAATGATTTTGTTATAAAGAATTAAAATGAGGAATTTCAACCAAGTGGGGGCAATTCTACAGAAATGTTCTTTATGATGACTGATCCGAGTGCGAGCAATCAGATCAATCATGAATTTGTTTATAATAAACCTCGTTTAAGACAAAGTAATTGAAGAATAATTCCCTGACGTCATTTTGAGATTGAAGGAGGAATTAATATGATTGTCCCGCAAGAGGAAGAAGAGTCAAGGAATGTAAATGAGGCTCTTACTGACCTTGCTAAAGAAGAATGGATGAAAGCAATAAAAGAAAAAATGATTTTTTAAAGCTCTAATCAAGGATGGGACTTGGTTAACCTCCCTAAAGGGCGCAAAGCAAAATAAAGCAAAAAGTAGGTTCCAAAAATAAAGCGAAAAGTTGATGGCAATATCAAAAAATACAAGACAGACCTTGTAGCAAAAAGATATACACAATACGAGGAAATTGATTATAAAGAAACTTTTTCACCTGTTGTAAAGTTTGCTTCAATTCGTCTTATTCTGGCTATAGTAGTCAGTATAGATATTAAATTACATCAAATGGATGTAAAAACTGCTTTTCTCAATGGAGAATTAGAGGAAGAAATCTATATAGAACAACCTGAAGGTTTCATCAAGGCAGGTCAAGAAAATAAGGTATGTTGATTATTAAAATCAATTTATGGCCTGAAGCAGTCTTCAAGACAATGGTACATTCGTTTTTATAATGTAATCATTTTTTATGATTTTCAAATAATCGATGTAGACTATTGTGTATATGTTAAGAGATTCAAAGATAAATTCACGATTTTGTTTTTATACGTGGATGATAGATTAATTGCATGTAATGACTGTGTGTTCCTTACGCAAATCAAAGATTGGTTATCATCTAAATTTGAAATGAAAGAAATGGGTGAAGCGACATACATTTTTGGAGTCAAGATTTCAAGAGATCGTTCGAAGAGATTGTTATCGCTTTCAAAAGCGATGTGCATTCAAAGAATTCTTGAACGATTCCGTATGCAAGATTTCAAACCAATTGATGATCCTATTGCTAAAGGTGAAGGTCTTAGTAAGAGCATTGTCCGTCAACGCCATAAAAACGAGAATAAATAAAGAATGTTTCCTATTCCAGTACAGTTGGAAGTCTTATGTACGCAATGATGTGTACAAGACCACATATTTATTACGTTGTTGGAATGGTGAGCAGATATCAATTAAATCCAGGCTAAGCATATTGGAAAACAGTAAAGAGAATATTGAGATATCTAAAGGGAATTGTGGACTATGCATTATGTTATCAAGGCAATAATCTACATATATAAGGGTATACAGATGCAGACTGGGGAGGAGATTTAGATGAAAGAAAATCTACCTAAGGATATATTCTTACTAAACCATGGAGCAATATCATGGAAAAGTAAGAAATAATCTTGCATAGCATTATCCACAATGGAAACTGAATTTATAACATTCTCAACTACAATAAAGTAAGAAACAATCTTGCGTAGCATTATCTACAATAGAACCTGAATTTATAGCATTATGAACTACAGTACAAGAGACTGTGTGGTTTCATCGATTCTTAGTGCATTTGGGAATCACTAAAAGCGAAATTAATCCAGTGATCACTAACTGTGATAGTCAAGCTGCAATTGCTTATATTAAAGACCCCAAATTTCATTGTAAGACAAAGTACATAGATACCAAGTATAATTATGTGAAACATATAGTTGCACGAAGAGAAGTGAATATGAAATATATATCTACACGAGATATGATTGCAAACCCAATGACAAAGCCAATTTTCAGAGATGTATACACTGGGCATGTAAAGTCACCAGGATTACGTAAATGTTGACATGTACTGATAAACATTTTTCAATGTATATTCACTCATTATAATGTCATATTTTGGATATAATGTATGATGTAGATTATGTTTGATTCATGAATATATGTGTTTTGCATAAATATATTTTGGGATGAATCACAAGTATGTGAAACAGATTAGAGATTAGCCCTCTCATACGGGAAATCACCTCTAGTGTTTATGCTCACTAAAGAGGAGACATGTTTAAAGTTTATTATTTAGGTGATAATTGAGAGTAAGAAACTTAAACCATAAATACTACAAGGAAATTGGTTCAAAGTGATTTAATGATCACTATATCTGTCTTACGTTGCCAGACGTGAGTTTTGAACAGGTTTTGAGTACATCAGTGAACTAAATTTAAACATTGAGTATATTTGAACTATTATTTGTACAATATTTCTTGAATGAAAGATGTTCAAGTTAAACGAAGTAGGTAAATATCGTAACACATGACTCGTACTATGTGTGCAAAACTGACCTTAAAAGGGATTAATGTAAGTCTCTAGATCTCATATTACATTGTATGAGACCCTTGAGGTTGAGAAGAACCTCGTCATATACCCTTATGACTCTTATCTCATTCACTAGAATTGAATTTAAGGTTTGCTACTTTAAGTTATTGTCAAAAGATCATGCAAGGTGCAATCTTATGTAATAATTCTAGGAAAGAAAATTAAATTGACTTCAAAAGAAAATTGAGAATAAACGAAGGTCATTTATTTAGATCATTGATTCGCATGAAAAGTATTCATAAATGACCATCGTCTCTCTAGTTGAGAACCTAAATACAATCATGACATAAGAAACTAAATGAGATCAAAGGAAATTGCAAATGCGAGATATGACCTATGGTATAGCTTACAATGTTTACTTAAGGACATATAAGTCCTAGGATCAATTTGTTAATCGAGATGTCATATACTTCTAATAGATATATGGCAATGTACTCTCATCGTATGCTGGTGACACTGGCTATTGAATAAGTATGAACACTGCAGAGTTTTCTTTTTAATTAGATTAAAACTCATCATGTGTTAGTGGGAGATAATGAATCACATATACCCCTGAGGGGTCTTATGGTCATTAGTCTTTAAATAACTACCAAAGGTAGGTAAGGTTTTTGAATGTAAAACCAAAGAACGGAAAGATAAAAAACTTTCTGGTTGTGTCTCTTTATTAACTACTGTTTTTCACACGAAGAAGAAGTATAAAAAATTATCTACAATGAAGTGTTCTTTAATCGGTGGAACTGCAACAATAATCCAAGTTCGTGATTATTTGTTTTGTATGCATATGTAAAGATCCTGTTTAACATGATTTTTGTAATGATGTTCTATCTTATTTATTCTACAATAATTATGATGGTTGGTTAAGAGAAAGGAATGATTAATATTATCACTGACAGTGGTTGGTTTGTAAAACATATTAAAAAATAAAAATTTGTATATTTTAATTAATTAATTAATTATATTGTAACTAATTAATTAATTATATTTTAATAAATAAATAAATAATAATGATAATATTTTAATTGATTATATTGTAATTAATATATTTAATTATATTTTAATTAATTAATTAATTACAATATTTTAATGATTGAATAAATTATATTTTAATTAATTAATTACAATATTTTAATTAATGAATAATTATATTTGAATTAGTTATACTTTAATTAATTAATTATATTTTAACTAATTATATTGTAATTAATTAATTATATTATATTATTTAAATTAATTAATTAATTATATTTTAATTATATTATATTATATTATATTGTTTCATTTAATTATATTTTAATTAATTAATTACAATGTTTTAATTAATGAATGAATTATATTTTGATTAATTATACTGTAAGTAATTTATTATATTATAATTAATTAATTAAACTGTAATTAATTATATTTTAATTTTTAAATTGTATTTAATTAATTAGTATTAAAAATATTTATAAAAGAAAGAGTCACTACTAAGGAATGAGTTTCATTCTTCTACTAGGACGGTATAGAGGATTCCTCAACATTAAGATATCAAACTATTACCCTTATAATGATAAACAATAACTAACTACTCACTTTTCATTCCTTACCTATTAACCTTTTCCCAAATCCATCAACAAGGACCCCTAAAATCTTGAGTCAAAATATTTTTTTTTAAACTTGAAATTAAACTTTAAGATAATCGAGTTGAGTTGATCTATTATCACTAATATTGAATATTTTTTTTATTCATTTATTTTATTTCATAGTCTACTATTCTAATTTGATAATAAAAATTATTGTTACCATATCTCAATTATACATTATTAAATCTTGGAATTATAAATTGTTATTTAACTAGTAACCCAAGGTAAAGTGAACCTCATCCATGAACTCTATTACTTGAAGTATTCAGGCGTTAACAACAACATTCAGTATAAATCTTGTTGATGATGGAATCTGAGAACTCGGGAGCTACTCATTACCAATTAAATCACTCTTGACATTAGATTAAAAAAACAAATTTCAGAAATATATATAAGTAATATATTCATAAGCAAAGAATTAAAATTCAGATATTGCATAAAAAACTTTTATTTACTTATAATAGAAGTAGTTCAATAACAACACTATTTCTTAGCATTCACTTATAACAACAAACCTACATAAAGCTTGATACTTCATCA
>JANQBM010000004.1:32874025-32886539 GCA_025594535.1 Erythroxylum domingense
TGTGTTCGTTTTCTATTAATTTGATTTTAGTTTACTGCTGCATTTTTTGTTTTATTTATTTTTATTCAATTCAACCCCCTTCTTTTCTATTCTAACACTTTAGAAATAAGCTTGACCAGTCTCTGTAGGATCGACCCTGCTCATCACTATTTGCAAATCTTTTAGAGTAGGTAATTTATTTTTGGTAGTTTTGACACCTATCACACCGCGTGGAGAGAGGTCGAGGCAAGTTCCTGCGACGGTTCTGGTTGCCGGAGAATGCTAAGGTTGAGGAAGTGAAAGCTTCAATGGAAAATGGGGTCTTGACCATCACCATACCCAAGGCTAAGGAGAAGAAACCTGAGGTCAAGTCGATTGAGATCAGTGGCTGAATATCGAAATTTCTACTGTTATCAGGCCTTGTGTGATCTGCTTCTGTAAGCATTGCTTATGTACTTTGTTGAGAGTCACAAATCAATAAAAAGATGAGTTATACACAATTATACAGAAAAAATCTCAAAATAATTGATTAATATGTATACTTCAGAAAGAAAAAAACACAAAAAATTAATCATTGAAAATTATTTAATTAAAAATACATTAACATATAAATTAATTTAGGGATAATTAATCTTAAAATATTTAATTTTTTGAAAATTTTTAATTTAGTGTTCAAGTTTTTAAAATTTTTAATTAAGTAATAATTTTTTAATAATTTAATTTAAAAGTTAAATTTTCTACATTTATTTACTAAATAAAATTTAAAAGTTTACGTATTAAATTAAAAATTCTTTTAAAAACTAGACATTTTGAATATATTGTTCATTAATTTATGTAAAATATTTGTGAAATAATAAAAAATTCAAATTAGTGTTAATTATTCAATTGCAAAAAAAAATTTGCTTTCACCTCTCTTTAATATCATAGTTATAATAAAGTTTTTTTTTAAAATAAGTTAATAATATGTTTCTAAATTTTTTATAAATTGTTCCTTTATATTTTTTTACTTATTTTTAGTTTATGAAACATAATTTTCATAAATTTTATGAAGGAATTAAAAAATTTTATTCACTATATCATTATTTAATTATTATAATTAAATTTAAATATTAATTTAAAACTCAATTTAAATTCATTTGATTCGAGTTGACTCTAATCAATTTAGATTTAATACATTAATTTCAATCAAGTCGAATTTAACCGGGTTAAGTTCGATTTAATTACTATTTCTAATGACAAGCTAATATAAACAAATACTTTGGATTAGTGAGGTATATGAGTTTATGTAATGAAATCAATACAAGTACTTTAGAGTTTAAGCTTCCAAATCATCAATTTTAAACTTTTATTAAAAAAATAAAGAGAAATACATAGGGTGTTTTTGGCCCCTACGGGTAGTCGAGTTGGTAAAGTGGGGGGTATGATGGGCAAAAAGTCTTATGTTTGAATCCTCTTATCTACACTCTCTCGATCGAGCCGGTCGTACAAGGCTTGCTAGTGCAAAGTATTTAGTTAGCTTGATTTGCAGGCTATTGCGTTAATCCGGAGGTTTACCCAGTACGCATTCAAAATGATAGCGATTATAGATTCCTCCGTTCAAAAAAAAATTCTATATTTTATATTGTGTGTTATTTGGAGTGTGTATAGGTTACTCAATTATATATTTAAACTATCTTTCACATATTGTAGACTTCAATAAAATGTTATAATAGGAGTTTTTGCTCCTCTTCTTTTGTGCACATATGTAAAATCCATAAATTTACATGTCTTATTTTTATTTTTTTATTATTGTGTTTATATTTACACTATTATTGTGTTGTTCAAAATTTGAAGTTCTATTTATTTTAAAATTGGATAAGAATTATTTATTATAAATATTATAATCTATCTAAAATTTAATCGAAATTCCTTTATAATTATAACCAATGATCAATATTTTCACAATCATACCAAAAATTAAATCGATAAAATAGGAAGTTTAAAGCTTTAGTCGATATTAAACCATCGTCAAATCTGTTAAACATCGAATAAAATTGAATCATCTTCGTCATCATTATCATCACACCTAGTCTGAATCTCACACCAATGTGAGATCTGGGGATGTCATTGTACACAACCTTACCCTTACAGAATAGAGAGGCTGTTTCTGGTAGACTCATATGCAAATGTGACAATGAAAAAAAAAGTACGTAGTATAGTAATAATACAACAAAAAATTACAAATAAGTGATGGAGGTTTAAAAAAGTAAATAAATAAATAATTCATTTATTTTATTCAAATAAGCATAACAGATATCATAAAATAAATAAATACATTAAAAAACTAATAAATACTTATAATAAAGTAATAATAAATAATTAAAATAAAATAATAACTTCAGAAAAAATAAATAAAATAAAATAAATTTGTAGCAATACAATAACAGTTTATCAAAAAGATGTCTAACTTGTTAACAGGATGCACTTGTCAAGAAATTCAAATACAAATCAAAACTTGCAAACAGTTATAATAAAGATGCATTCAAGAGTTAAAAGCTGCATTCAAGAGTTAAAAGCAAGTAGTCATAATGTGCGTAGTAAGAAAGATGAAACAATTAGAAGGGGATAGATATACCATTACTAGAGCCTTTATAAACACAAAACTTGATATTGGGAGTAGGACAAGAATCAGAGACGATCATACTCCTAGAACTTGTAGATCATACTCCTAGAACTTGTAAAACTCCACCTCATCACAGGATCAATTAATAAAATTGAATAATGATTGAAAAAGAATGTTGTTATTTATTGAAAATTTTAAAGTTTAATAAAAAAAAGTATGTTAAATAAAAATTTATTTATTTATTTTAACTCATAAAACTGATTAATTTATGAACATTGATTGATTGATTAATAAACTAAACGGTTTTTAAAAACAAAAATTACTAAACTAAATCAAATCGAAAAATTGAAAATCGAACTAAAATGTTAGCCGGTTCAAGATTTTTAATGTTAAACCGGTTGAATCGATTCAGTTTTGAAAACATTTGCAATGATTAAAAATCCAAACAAGTTCGGTGGTATGATTTATCTTAATAACTTTTATTATTAAAAATTGATTAGTTTATTAATAAACTGATTGATTTTCGTAAATTAATTATTTTTTACAAGTTAGAATGAATTAGTAGTTCTTTTCATTTAACATACTCTTAATTTAATTAAATTTCAAATTTTATTTTATATTGATTTTATGATGGTTTAACAATAATTACATCTTGAAACTTCAAACTTCTTATTTTATAGATTTAATTTCAAGTTTGATTTTTAAAGGAATAATTAACCAGAAGTGAAAGTAGAATAATCCATCTAGAATCAAGAGAAGATATGACCTATTAACAAAGTAGGCTAAATGTTCAATCTTTAATGTATATCAGTTTTATAATGATATAAAAATTGAATCTTTAAACCTTAAAATTTTTGATCTAGTTTTTAAAATATTGATGCTAACAATAGGCTTAAGTTAGGCTCAAAATGAAAGTAGACTTTAGCCCAACCTAACAAAGAACAATCTTTCGGAAATCAAGAGATGTGAACTATCACCAAAGTAGGTAGAGATAGCAAATGGGCCCAGGCTCAAGCCCGACTCGAAATTAACAAGTCAGGCCTAAGTGATCGGACCGTATTTAGCCTGATCACCACTTCGAGCCTTTCCTAGCCCATTGTCATTTTTAAAAGTGAGTAAATGTTCATTCGCGAAATATGAAAATTACATAAATTTCAGTCACTAAATCACTAAACGCTTCAGATGATTAAATGGTCATGTTTACGTGTGTTTTTAATCATTCAAAGCAACTTTGAGAACTGTTCACAGATCTTGTTTTTTATATAACAAAGTAGGAGACAATAGAGAGACCGCCGACGGAGTCACTATCCTTCGCCACAAAGGCCAGCAAGGGATGTCCATTTAAAGGATTGGGTCATGTCTTCCTACTCTTATCCTTTTATTTATAATTTAATTTTGTACAGAATAAATTATATTTAAAATTTAAAATTCTACTTAATTTTGTAATATTAATTAATAAAAATTAATTTATTATAAATATAAATTCTGAGTATTTAATTTATTGAAATTCAATGAATTATCTCTTGTTAATATATCTAATTTATATGATGATTCATGTTAGCAGAGTTTATGGTAAAAATAAAATCTAAATCATTTAATTAATATTTTTATGATATTAATTAATATCAAAATTAACGTATTTACTAAAAATTTACCTTTATTATTCTTAGTTTCCAATGATTAAAAAATTCAACCTAAAAAATTTTGAACTGTTCAATTTTTAGATTATGTTTTTAACTTTTTTATTCGATTTATTTTAATAACTCTTACTGTTAAAAATCGATCAGTTTATCAATTAATTGGTCAATTTTTATAAATTAATAAGTTCTTATAAACTAAAATAAATCAATTAAATTTCAACTTTTCGCTAGTACGAACAATTTCTTTCAATCATATTTTAAATTACTTAATCTTATTACTGATTTTATGATGATTTAATATCAGTTAAATTTTTTAAATCTTAAACCTCTTGTTTTATCGGTTTAATTTTTAAAATATTATTAATTACTATAATTTTTGCTAAGTTTCTAAAATTAAGGAACAGGTCCCACTTTTCTTATTAATTAAACGTAATCAATGGGTCCCACCATTGCAGGTTTGGGGATTCGTTACGGGGAAAGAGGTCGAGGCCTCGCGGGCAAAGGTGGGGCCCAGTCTGTTGGTTTTTTTACCGTCGGATGAAAATCAAACTGTCACTCCTCACGCTCTGCACATACACAGACAAACTATTGCACTGCGAGAAACAGCCGCGCGCGCGCGCACACAGGCACACACTCTCTCTGTCTCAGACGCTTTGGTTTGCGAATCGGATCTTTCTCGTGATCAGGGATCTCTGGTGATTGTTTTGTATCGGTACACCTTGTTCACCGTGCTCTCTCTTACTATATGTTTTGATATTTTAGTGCTTGGCTTTTTGGTGGTTATGGTGTTTGGTTGCCGAGAAAGTGGAGGAAAATGTTGGAATGGGGGAAGTTTCTGGTTTTGATACTGTTTGAGTTTTGGAGAAAAAGGTGATAACGGCTGTGTCATTACATGTTAAGCGAGAAATACGGTGTTTTAAAGATCCACAAAATTTGAAGTTCCTTTATTTTCATATGATTTATTTGTTTGTTTTCTTTCTTCTAGATCTAGCAGTTTCTTGATTCGATTATGATTCTGTTCATCACAAGAAGAACTATGACAATCTGATTTGGGAATCAATAAACGTGCTTGCTTGACATTAACTTCTAGTGCATGAATTAATGAATTTACAGGTGACAATGCTGCTGCTACAAGGCATTATCAGTACTTTCTGAGCAAATGGGGTCCAGTTCAGATCAGAATGGCTTAAGAGGGCAAGACTCTTTAAAGACGAGGAAGGAGACAGTTGTTCCAGGCCATGTAAGGCAGGCATTAAAGCATCAGGAAAAGTTCAGAGGGAAAAACAGCATCATCCAAACATCTGTGGGTCGATCTCATGAACTCAAGCAACATGTGAATGGTGGGACTCGGGTTCAACAAAATGTTTCAGGGAATTGCTGGCCACAGTCTGTCAAGGAAAATGTGAATAAAGATGATAAGCTTGTCAAGTGTGTGACAGATTTGTCCGGTTATCTTTTGGAGAAAGGGGAAAATTTGCAAGATAAGGCTTTGAACATTGGGGTTTTAGACTGGGCAACTTTAGAGAAGTGGAAGGACAAAACAAGGAGTCCCCAAGCTGATGATGCCAGTAATGTAGCTTTAGATGGCACTAAAATGGCAAGCAAATCGACCGTGGGATCATCTGCCTGTCCTAATGCAGTTCAGAATGGGACGAATCCTTACAAAATCAATCAACTTCCTCGTTGTTCTCGTGATAAACTTACCAGTAGTGATGTTGTTGCAGGTATTTCTGGAGACAGTAATCTCTCTGTCCAGAATGCTTTAAGCTTTCAACATTTTGAAACTACTCCAGAGAATCACATTGGTAGACATAAAAGGGATAAATGGACGTACAAGCTTTTTGACAAAAATAATGAAGAAGAGAGTTCAGGAAATCAGAAGATTACTTCAAGTACAGGAAATTTATCACCAAACTCGAGATACGATGCTATCTTAAACGCGTCCATGGTGGATGAACATGCTTCTGATGGCGAAGCAAAGAAGAGACTTCAGGATGTGCAAGAATCTTATATAAGGAGAAAATCCTTGGACAAGAATATCACTTTAAGCCAGAGAGTTCCCAAATCAAAGTTGGGAAGTTGTGAGCTTCCATTTGGTCCAACAGAAAAGAAGATTATATGCAGTGGTGACACAAAGAAGAGGGTAAAAGAATTGCAGAAAATGGCTACTGATCTGTCAATTCAGCGTCAATCTGATCAGACAGACATGGAACCACACTCTTTACTACCTACTTTAAACAGAACTCAAGAGGAAGAATGGTTGTCTGATGCATCTAACGCGAGACAAACAAGGAAAAACGCACCATTCAATAAGATGCCAACTATTCCATTAACCGGTGAGTTTTCTGAAAAGAATAGCATGGAGGCCACAGATGAATACTTGGTTGAAACGTCAAAAATATTACAGGAACGACCTGAACAGGTAACTAAAAGAGGCAGACATCCGTCACCAAATCGCAGGTTTAGTTTCAGCTTTGGTCACATGACAAGAAGCTTCAGCTTAAAGGATAATTCATCTGTCCCTCAGTTGACTTCCACTTATGTATCGGTTAAATCCGGTCCGATTTCCAATGGCTCTAGTAGTCTGGATGCTGCAAACAAAGAGAAGAATGGTCACCAGAGAGGTAGATCAAGCCCTCTAAGAAGGCTTCTTGATCCATTATTGAAGCCCATTGGCTTACGGCCGGCTTCTTCAGCTGAAACTGATCAATCGCCAAAAGGAAGTTTGAATCCCTTCAGCTTGAAGCCACCACTTTCCAGAGAATTACTTCAAAATGGAAAGGATATCACATCAAGCATACGAGGTTTCATGCATTTCAGCAGAAGGAATGGACTTCCTTTCTTCAGGTTTGTGGTCAATAAGAAAGGTAGCATCTTCGCAGCTCCCACGAAGAATTCTGCTTCAATGGGGAGAAATGCTTCAAGCTGCAGCTACTCATTTTACACCATTGATGAAATTCCAAAAAAGAGCAGCAGCTGGATAAGTCATGGCACTAAAGAGAAAAGATGTGATTTTCTCTATAATGTCGCTGCACAAATGAACGTGAATTGCTCTTCTTTCTCCAGTTGTAGAGGACAAAACTCAACTAACCAGTATGTGGAAAAGGAATTTGTTTTATTCGGTGCTGAGCTAAGGAAAGTTGATCAAGCATCTCCAGGGTTCACTTCAACAAGAGAGCTCGCAGCTGCTGTTGTCAGGGTCTGCGGTGAGAGTTCAAGACTTGCCATTCAGCGAAGTTGTTATGAAGATATGACAGCAAAGGGCTTCTCTCCATGCACGCCAGTGAAAGAATGCTCTTGCAACTTGAGAATGAATGCTACAGTCATACTTCCTGGCGGTATACATGGTTTGCCAAGCAAGGGCGTTCCTTCACCATTAATTCAGCGTTGGAAATCAGGTGGATCGTGCGATTGTGGAGGTTGGGATGTTGGTTGTAAACTACACTTTCTCTGTAGTGAAAACAGACACTATCACATTCCAAAGGAATCCGAAGGTTTCTTGATGTCGGACCATTTTGAACTTTTCTTTCAGGTGTTTCTTTCTGTTCCATTCAAGAATTTTCTTAACATCCTGTTTGGCAATGTCATCTTAATTTCTCTCGTCACAGGGAGGAGCTCAACAAGACAAGCCAATCTTTAGCTTGACTCCTATTCACAACGGGGTGCACTTGGTCGAATTCGATTCTTCAATCTCCTCACTACAGGCATTCTTCATCTGTGTCACTATTATAAGCTGCCAGAAACCATGCGATCTTGCAGAAGGATATACTCTGTCCGAAGATGAAGGCTTGTGTGAACCCAAAAGAGAGAGTGAAGGGCCCAAGAATACAAACGTTCTCGTTCCTAACAAAGCACCGGTAAGTTACACTCCAAGTCCCCCGTTATCCCCTGTTGGAAGGGTCTAGGTTGATGTGAGGATAGATGTTTCCTGTTCGTTCATGATTACATGACTCTGTTCTAAGTGGCAGAGGAAGTAGGTATGGAAATTGGCATAGCCATTGGGGTTTTTCTGGTAACTCTAGTTGCCCTAACCACATCACATTTACTTTAGTCTCGGGTTAATAGTTTCTTCAGTTGTACAGAATTAAGATTTGAGACTGAAAGATCTTATTATGTAGGATGATCCGTTAATGCAAAAAACAGGCAAAAGTGCCATTTTTGATGCCCCAAGCTCGAATACTTTTGCATTAAACAAAATGTTACCACTGATTTGGAGCCAGGATAATGTTCCATTCATATCACTCCCAAAATTTCCAATTCAATATGTAGTGGAAAATCATAGTTCGATCGACCAAACAACCTCCCGGCTTTCCGGTGTTTAAGCCTACGAGCACCTGGCTTGCACGCAACAGACATTGACCCTGAACACATGGTAGAACCGAACAGTATCACCTCTACTAATTCTGGTTTGGGTTTAGAGATGGGGTTTTGAGTAAACTTTCCAATTTTCCCCGCACCTAGAAGTTCATAGCGGAAAGGATTTGGTCTTGATTGGGCTTTGGCTTTCATTTCAAGTGGTGAAGTCTGATTGTGGCCGACTCGCGGTTTCAGTGGGAACAGCGTGTGGGCACGCGTACGAAAGCGAGCGCCGTTTTATATTTCCTTCTGGAAGAAAACGACTTCCAAATGTCTCCTAGCCGCGACTATGGATTTTCTGAGATTTCTTTGGATAGATAAAGGTGGATATTTTATTTTTTTAATCGTAACTTCTGATTAGTGACAAAGCATATCAAATTAACCCTATTTTATTAAATTCTATTTATATAATTATGTAAATCTTATATAAACATGAGATAAAATTTAATAAAATATGATAAGAACATTATATAGAAGATCTGATCCGTGATAAAAATGAATCTTAATATAAAAACTTCCTACTTTTCGCTCATCGATCTGTTATGGGCGAAAACGATAGGATTCATTTTTATAAAATGTTAAAAATAACCGACAACAATTGCAGGTTTACAACTTTACATATAACTAATAAAGACTTGCCCAAAACTATATATAAAGAGGCACAAAACATAACAATTTTTTTACTAGTTAAGGGTAAGATTATATATTATTAAATTTTCTCAAATTTCACGTATCAACAAATTTTTATTAGATTGTTGTTGTTGTTATAGTATAGTAAATATAATAGTTAGTTATTTCTAAATGTAAATTCATTAAATTTTAACGTTAAATGTAATAATTTTTTAATATTTTAATTTTTATATAAATTATTAGTTATCATATATAATATTGTTCAATTATCTTGTAACTCTCTTTATTATATTATACTAGTTATTCATTTATTTTTAATTCATTATAAATTTTAAATTTTAATATCATGTGATTTTAAAATTATAAATAAATTAATAGCTATAAAATATGATAATGATTATAAAAATTACAACAAGAATAATTTTTTAAGAAGTGTTAAATTATGAAAACATGAATTTAAAATACGATTGTAATTATAATTATAATTATAAATCTTAATATATAGTTAGAATTAATACTAGTAGCAAATTTGGTCCGATTCAGTTTAAAATCAATAAATTTAGTCTAAATTAATCGAACATAGCTTAAATTTATTTGAATAATATCAATAATTAAAAAACTAATCAATATGGCAAGTTTAATTGTAAAAATCTAAAATCTTCTAATTGTTTTGTTCTTTTTTCAACTTTTCAATTCGATTTATTTTAATAACTCTTTTTAACATTAGCATATTAATTAATCAGTTAATTTTTGTAAATTAATAAGTTTTAATAAATAAAAATAAATCAATTATTTTTCATCTAACAAATTTTTTCAATTAAACTTCAAATTTTTTGTTGCTTAAGGACAATCTCTTTCAATTATATTTCAAATTTTTTAATTTTATTCAATTTTTAACTGGTTAAATCATTCAAACCTTAAATATTTTGTTTTACCGGTTAAATAAAAATTTGAGATGAATTTTTATATTCGAATTTAATTCAAAATTTAATAATTTAAACTTAATTTCTTAAATTTGAATTAGTTTATATTAAAATTTTATATTTTTATTAAAATTTTAATTAATAAGCTCTTAAAAAGCTTTTAACTTAAAAGTAACTATTGACCTTTTTGACCATTGACTTGTTATTCGTTAAAGCTGATTTCAATCGTGCAGCACTCCACTATTGAACCGGTCCTCTGTCTCCAGCAACACTATACCCTCCTCCCCCACAAAATCCAGTTGGTGAATAATCTAAAATCAACTGTCATTTAACTGCCTTTAACTTCCACACTTATAAGATAAATATATATTTATCTATATATATATATATATATGTATAGTTTTCCATATTACGCGTTCATTTAGTAAGAATGTTAATTTTGACCGACCCGGCCTGATTTTGACCCCAATTGATCAAGCCATGAGTTGACCGGTGGCCCGATCAAAATATAAAACAAGACGAAATTTTTTAGTTTATTTTTAATTTTTTATTAAAGAATCAAAACTTGGGTTAATTTTGTAATATAAAAACTGAAACAAAAACTTTAGTTGTTGAAAGAAATTAAAATAAAAGCATAAAATTTTAAGAAAATTTTTTATAGTTTTAAAAATTTTTAAATCTTATTATCTTGGACCTTGAACTTTAATTAGATGGGATTTATGATTTTATTTTAAATCATTAATTTAAGTTGATTTATTTAAACATATAATTAATGTGTAAATTATATAATTTAAGTGTATACTTAAAGATGAGAATGAACATTTTTCTTAATATTCACAACTTAAAATTAAAGTCTAAATACACTAAGGATAATATATTTAAAAGTTTTTAACTAAATTTTTAATGTTTTAAATTTAGTTACTAATATTTCAAAATTAGTATAACAACGACAACAACACTCATTAGAAATCCCGCTATGATACGAGATTTAGAAGGTTTAATAATACGTAATCTTATTTTTAACTAATGAAAAGACGGTTTTAAAATCTCAAAATTAATACAAATTTTGAAAATTTTGACATAGGAAATATTAAAAAGTTAAATACTTTTGGTTCAACCAATTATATATTTAATATAAACTTATTTATTAAACACCTTTTAGCGTAACCTCTTACGTCAGAAAGTATAGATATGAATGTCTTATCTAAATGTTTTATAATAATTATTATTTGTCAATTTAAAGACCCTTTTAAAACTTTGTTTTGTTTGTGAAATTAAAATTTTCATATTATTCATTACGGAAATTATAATTTAAATTTTAACATATTTTTATTTATTAATTTAACTTCCTATTTGATTTTTAAAATATTAAATTTTATTTAAATAAAAATTATCCTCCATTTCTATGCTTTCTTTCGAGATTATTAAAACTTAAGAAAATGCTCTCTCGATTTGGAAAGAGCGTTTGTGGATTCGTTAAACAACGTTAAGTGTCGTTTTAGTTGAATAGTTGTCTTTTGTATGTGTCTTTCACTTTCTTGGCAATGTCACATGAAGGGTCGCGTAGCAATTTGTAGAAGAACAGTAGGCGAAAGCTTCGATCTTTCATCATCTTTTAAGTTTTAAATATAAAAGGTCCAGTCTTTTCTTCTCTGTCTCTCTCGACAAACTCGCGTTCCTTAGCATAAACCATTCAGCTAGGAAACAGAGAATCAGAGGGGTTTTTAAAGGTTGTTTTTTTGATTAGTTATTCTGTGAGAATTCCTAAAATCACGTTGTTGTTTGTATAATCACAGACCCTTTTTGATCCTTTTGATCTTGGTTCATGTACGAGCTTTCTGAGCAGATCAAACCAGTCTGGATTGAAAAGTTTGCTTTTTTGGTTTGATTTGGTAGGTGGGTTCTTTCTGGTTTTGGGATTAAGGGGTAATTGGGAGAGTTAAGAGGTGGATTATGTTTTAGTATTGAGGGAATAGCGATGTTGACATTAAAATTTGGGGTTTGAAGTACTATGGAAGTAGTGGTTAGTCGCAAACAACAACAACAAGATGACGCTTTACCTTGGTCGCGAGGCTTCAAAGGTTTCTCTTTTCTCTTTGTTTTGTGCTGTTGGATCCTCTGTTGCTGTTAAAAGAGTTCTATTGTAGTTTGTCTTAATGATTATATGTGATTTTGAAGTTTGTCTTGATGATCTGATTATAATAGATTCGTTTTTGCTATTCTCCTTATGAAGGTATGGAAGAGAATTTGTGCAGAGACAACCACAGAGATCAATCTTCTTGCAGAAAATTGGAAGTACATATTAGCGGGTTTAATATTCCAGGTTCCATTTCTTGTCCCAGAAAATTCATAATTAGTTTTCCTTTTTCAGATTTTCTTTCCAT
>JANQBM010000004.1:32890163-32900570 GCA_025594535.1 Erythroxylum domingense
TTCCTGAAAAATCTTTTCTTTTAGTTGCACCATTCACACACTATACTGATCTGAATTTATCGATTTGCAGAACTACCGGATCGGACCATTGGTTCCACATCTTTGTTATTGCCATTAAGCAGCAAAGACAAGGACAGCAAGAATAAGGATAGCAAGATTAAGGAAGAGAATCAGAAGCTTTTGAATGGGAACACAGTAGAGCCTGCAGAATGGGTATGGTGAAACTTATCTTCATAACTATCCTACAGAACGGCTATGTAGTAATGTGTGTTTCATATTGTTGTTTATAAACAATTCTTATTATCTGATTCAGAGGCCTAGAACTCAAATCAATGGCAAGAATCTTGAAGATGCCAATGGAGTCCATGTTGATATTCCCACTGTGAATGGCGTGTAGAAGACAAAGCCCCTACAGCCGCTGCTATGACCAATGCAAGGACTGCTATTTGTATCTTTACGAAACGGGTTATCGTTGTATAGTCTGCTTCTATGCCTAAAGATTGGTGGGTACTAATTTGTATTCCTAAAAGGAAATGAATATGGGAGATAATTGCAGACAAAAAAACATCCATCGACACCAACAGTGTACACTCATGGCATCTTTTCTTAGTTCAGATTGTCATGTTCCTGTTCCTCCTTAAGTTACTGTCCTTGAAATTGTACCTTTGCTTGTAACTTTTTACTTGATCTTCAGACATGGTAAATATGATCGCATCTTCACTCAAGACATGCCAGACACGTTCATACTAAAGCTTTCCATTCACTTTTTCCATTTCAGGATTCTGCGGTAAAAGTATGTTCTCAAACTTAAGGCAAACCAGACACTGGATCAACAGATGATGCTCATTTTAATGTTACTCCTTCCCAAACTTTCTTGTCAGATCATCAGAAATCATAAATTCGCCACTTCAGGATCAGAACTTTGGTTCATTTTTACTGTTCAATCACTTCAACTACCCATAAAGTCTTTCAAACTGACATAATTGAATATATAAACATATTTAGGAAGTGAAGAATGCACTGTAAAACAGATTGATCTGGTAGTTTCAGGATAAGGTTCTCCAGAGTGTTGACAGAATTCTAAGCTAACCCTTTACAGAGTGTTGACATTGGCAAAGAAATGAGGTCCCATGTAGCTTCATCTTACTAGGCATCATAGCTATGATTTGCCCCACCTTTGTCCATCTAAAAAAGGTGATTCTTGCGCAATTTAAGCTGTTAAAGTTTAGTCAATAAAAGAGCAAAGGCAGAGATGAAATAGATGAATAGACCCAATAATAATATCCCTATGAACCATCACTATCACTCATCTGCATGCTCATAGGGGTCCTCCTGAACCCTAAGTGGCCGATCCAAATGATGAAACCCAACTGTCCGACAAAAGATATATTAATTTCTTTCTCTGCTGTCTCGTAATGGGGATGATGGTCAGTGAGTGATCATGCCATGCTCAACCTCCAGCTCTAGCTAGTTTTCATTTCTCATTTTTCTTTTTTTTAATATATATAAAACAACAACAACAATAACAACATTTCGGCGTAAATTTCACGACAATGTCGAGTTTAAAGAGACTCAATAACACACAACCTGACATCTAATCAATAGTGAGATTATTTTAATTTTTTTTTAAAAAAAATAGAAAACATATTAATCTCGACCAAGGCATGTTCCTTTGTTAAATTTGATCAAAAGTCAAATGTATCATCTTTTAGAGAAAAAGCTACCATACTTTTGATCCTTTGATTAAGGATGATCTACCTGAAACTCCATTCACACTAATCTTTTTATTAATAGAATTTTATGTAAAAATAAAAAAATTTATAATTATTAATCTTGTAACAACGACAATAACAATAATTTAGTATAAATTTCACTATTATGCGGAGTTTAGAAAGGTTAGTAGTATACAACCTTATTCCTAACTAGTAGGTAAGTTGTTTCCGAAAGAAAAAATTATTAATAACTTAAACGAGTGTAAATATGTAATAATATATAAGTTATATTAAATTTAATTAAAATTTATAACTTATGTTTATTTTTATATTTTTAATGACGAATTTAAAGTCTTTAAATTAACAACAAATGATATTATTTTAAATGATATGTAATTTAAATTTTATCTAAATTGAGAATTTATGTCAATGCCATTTGATAATTTATTTATAAAACAACTTTTTTTAACAAAAAATTAATTTAACAATAGACTAAAATAGAATTAATCAATTAAAACAATTCCCACCAAATCAACTACCATAACGACTTTTACTGAAACGGCACTGCTGATACGGCGCCGTTTTTTCTTTTTGACTCCTTAATTTAACCCCAAACAAAAATAAAATTTTGAGGATATTATTTTTTTATAAATAAGAGAGAGACGAAAGCAAAAGAGAGAGAGTGTGAGTGAAGTCTCAGTGATATAAACCCAGTTGCAATGCAGACCGTTTGATTGTTCGACTTTCCGTGTCGTCTCTTATCAGCCGTCCGATCCGTTGATAAACCACCGTCGTCAATGGGAGCCCGCTGCTCCAAATTCTCGCTCTGCTGGTTCCAATCCCACCTCAAGCCCTCCGTCCTCCAGTCGTCCGACCTCGGTAACGTACTAATGTCGGAGTGAGAATGTCTACTTTTTGTACTTTTCACCAATAGTTTGCCCCATTTTGGTCTTTTCATATGCAGAGAACGAAGGCAAGAATGACCGAGACAGTCCTTGGCCGAGCTTCACAGAGTTCAGTTTGGCCCAACTGAAAGCCGCTACCGACGGTTTCTCGACCGACAACATAGTATCGGAACACGGTGAGAAAGCTCCTAACGTTGTTTACAGAGGGAAGTTGGATAACGACCGTTTGATCGCCGTTAAACGCTTCAACAGACTCGCTTGGCCAGATTCCCGCCAATTCTTGGTCCGTTTCTAACGGAAAGTTCAAGTCTTTATGTTCCTCATTCTTGTTTCTGTTCGCTACTGTGACTTGACACGTGAAAAAAACGTTACAGGAGGAAGCGAGATCAGTTGGGAGTTTGAGGAGTGAGCGATTGGCGAATTTGATAGGATGTTGCTGCGAAGGCGAGGAGAGGTTGCTCGTTGCAGAGTTCATGTGTAATGAGACCCTCGCTAAGCATCTGTTCCACTGTAAGATATAGACGGGTTCATGGTTGAATACTGAAAAAATATGGAATTTATTGGTGGGTTTGGTTGGTAATAGTTGGATTGATGCAGGGGAGAGCCAACCGATGAAATGGGCAATGAGATTGAGGGTAGCTCTTTACTTGGCTCAAGCTTTAGAGTACTGTAGTAGTAAAGGGAGGGCGCTTTACCACGATCTCAATGCCTATAGAATCTTATTTGATGAGGTGATCTTTTGGATTGTTTGTGGTTTTGCAGAATTGGGTTTCTTGTCTTTCTCTTTACTTTTGGTTAATAATGTGGTTTTGGGTTTTGATAGGATGGAAATCCGAGGCTATCTTGCTTTGGACTAATGAAGAATAGCAGAGATGGCAAAAGCTATAGTACCAACTTAGCTTTTACACCGCCTGAGTACTTGAGAACTGGTATGAACTGTTTGGATTAGAAAGGGAACAAAAAGATTGCATTTTTATTAGTTTCTTTCATAAGGGTATTGGAAATTTCGATGAATGCTTAACCTGAGTAAAGTTTCATTAATGCTTTTTGGTAGGCAGAGTAACGACAGAAAGTGTGGTATATAGCTTTGGAACGTTGTTGTTAGATCTTCTAAGTGGCAAACATATTCCCCCAAGCCATGTAAGATTTATTTGATTCATAGTTTTGGATATTTCATTTTTGTAAGTATAAATTCCGAAATGTTTATTCTCCTCCTTCTAGGCTCTTGATCTTATTCGAGGCAAGAATTTCCTGATGTTGATGGATTCCGCTCTGGAAGGTCATTTTTCAAAAGATGATGGAACTGAGCTAGTGAGGTTGGCTTCCCGATGTTTGCAGTACGAAGCTCGTGAGAGACCAAATGCAAAGTCACTTGTCACTGCTCTTATGTCGCTTCAGAAAGAAACAGAGGTAAATGCAGTGGCTGAACCAGATGAAGATTCCTATTAGTTTCCTATGCAAGTTTTGATTCGTGAACGTTTGTTCTAAGAAACCAGGCAATGCCAAGTAATTTTAGTCTTTAAAATCCGGATGACTTTCCCGCAAACTCTGGACTAAAATGTTCATTTAGCAGGTTCCATCTCATGTTCTGATGGGCATTCGACATGGAAATATGCTGGTGCCAACTCCACCACCGCCCTTGTCATTGACGCCTTTTGGCGAGGCATGCTTGAGGATGGATCTTACTGCTATACACGAAATCCTTGAGAAGACTGGATATAAGGATGATGAGGGGATTGCCAATGAGGTAAACCCTTTTACTTTCTTATGATCTTTTGAATTTGTTCAACTTTAATGGACTCTTGAATTTGTTCAACTCTAATAGACTCATACCTCTTCCTCATAAAGCAGCTCTCCTTCCAAATGTGGACTAGCCAAATGCAGGAGACCTTGAATTCTAAGAAGCATGGAGATGCTGCATTTCGAGCAAAGGACTTTTCAACTGCCATTGATTGCTACAAGCAAGTAAGTTTTTTTCTGTTTCCAAACCTCTACTACTGGCACTTAAGTTTCTAAGCTTGTGCATTTAATCAGTATTATCCCAAGCAGCTAAGCAGTTTTCGCTTATTATGTCTTCCATTGTAGTTCATCGACTGTGGGACAATGGTGTCCCCCACCGTGTATGCTAGGCGGTGCATTTCTTATTTAATGAATGACATGCCACAAGAAGCACTTGGAGATGCTATGCAAGCTCAAGTGGTGTCTCCTGAGTGGCATATTGCCTCGTACCTTCAAGCAACTTGTCTCTTCGGCCTTGGAATGGAAAATGATGCACAGGAAGCACTCAAAGATGGGACAAACTTGGAAACCAGAAGAAACAAAAACTAAGGGTATAGGTTTCTTGTTCTTTTCTTTCTCTTTCCCAGATTTTCCTTCCCTTTGTAGGCTCTTGTATTTAAGCATATTTTCTATCCTGTGTTTTCTCTTTGGCTTTACAAGATTCTTCCATAGTAGTTTTGTTTCAACTATTTAAGCTCCTGTCAAATCTTGAGTCTTTTGGATAAATTAGTATTTAGGATACATATCCCTAAAGCAGGAGAAACCTGAGTAACAACAGCAATGAACCACCCTTTTCTAGTTAGCTTTTTTCACTAATCTTTTTCTAAGTAGAGTACATAAAATTCCTTCCGGACTATTTTACACATCATGTTCTTGAAGAACAGTTCGTTTTCTATAATTATTAATTCCATATATTTCAAGTAGTAAATATTTTCTTTTAAGGCCTCAATTACAGCAGTTTACGAGGGCACACTAAAGTGAAAGAGCCATGAAATAACAAATGCAAATATCATGCAAGCTAGCAAGAAATTTAGGAACCGATGGCCATGCCAGAAGCTTTGTGTTTCTGAATTAGGAACCGAAGCCGTAACTGTCTGTGCTGTCGGAGTGTTGCTCATCTCGTTTGGTTGCTCTATTGACTCGATCTCATTTGGTCCAGCAATATTGCTTGCAATAGATTGACAAATCTCACAGGTCCTAGCAGACATTAAGCATATTTGATTAACAGAAGAAACTGATACGAAAAAACTAACTGGAGATGCATCGTGGACGATCACAATAGTTTGATAAGAATGACAATTGGGAGATGATAAATAACTATTCATACAAAAAGCCAGATCATACTGCAAACAATAATGTAATATTAAGTAGCTTGAAAATGGAGCTAACACTAAGCAATCCGATGACAGAAAATGATGAACCCCAGTCCAGGAACAAGACAAGATAAAGAGGAAATGATAAAATAATCTGATCATTATACTTGATAAATAGAGCGTTGGCATAACCAAGTTGAGATAATCATCATTCCATAAGTTACTGCAAACATCAGATGTACAGTCTGAATGATTAACTCAAACTGTAAACATTCAAAAGATTGTCCACAACTCCATCCATTGTCTCTGACAGAAAGGAAGGGATGAGCTTCTTGAACGAGGAAAATGATCAAAAATGACTTTGAAAGAATTGATCGAGAAGCCATCAGGCATCTAATGATCACTTTTCTCTTACCTTTTTGTTTTCTGTTAGAAAGGGACTAGAACCAACCCATACTTCGTGTGAGGGGAAATTGTGTTGTTTAAGGCTCACTGGCATAACAGATGAAAAGAAGCAAGGTATCTGAACTATTGAGAGACTAA
The DNA here is from genome assembly GCA_025594535.1 of Erythroxylum domingense. NCBI lineage: Eukaryota > Viridiplantae > Streptophyta > Magnoliopsida > Malpighiales > Erythroxylaceae > Erythroxylum > Erythroxylum domingense. Next base: position 32,896,416 of record JANQBM010000004.1, read on the forward strand.
AGCAATAATGCTATATCACTAATCATCTTTAAAAGGCTAATGTATAAATCAAAGAGGTGTCAAACTCCACTTCCGAAAGGAGAAAAAGAAATCAGATAAAGTGAACCAAGTACTGTGATGAGAAAAGTATGAAAATTTGGTAAAGATGTGTCGGTGTAGTTAAGACGTATGACAAGGAATAGTGTGTCCTTACACAGCTTTCCCTTTTAGCTTTACCTTTCTTCATCAACTTGTTTAGTAGAGACAAGCAATTTCTAACATTCCAAACATATGATATAATGCAAGTTTGTTCAATCTTCTACTGTTGAGTTCTGTAGAGACAATTCCTTAACAAAAAAGGAACCTCCCCAATCAAAAAATGGATTCAGACAGACTGAAAAGTTAGAAGAACATAACAACCAACAGGTAATCCTCCACTTGATAGTAACAAACAGAAGTTAAAGGACTTAAATTCTCACGTGAATAGACAGAAATGAGAGTCAGTAATGGAGAAGCAGGATCATATGAACTTACTTGTTCCCTCTAATCTTGAACCAAGCCTCTGCACACCGTTTATGAGCAGCAGCTAAATCACCCTTACAAGAGCAACCCAGTTCAATAGGAACACCTGACTCGTGACTACTACTCTCCAAACACAAATGACAAATCCTACAATTCTTCTCCACTTTAGCCAAATGTACCTTTATCTCAGTGACTCCGTTCTCCATCTCCACCTCCACCGAGTGTCCAGACACTGAAGATGCTCTCCTAGAGTCATCCAACACAAGACAGTCTAAAACCTCAGCATCAGAGATATAGTCTAAACTATAATCATCATAAGAACCACCGGTCGTTGAATAGAACTGCGACCGCGAAGACCCATTTTCTGCATCGGAGAAGCAGCTGACTTCACTTCCGGCGACGGAGCGAGGAGATGTCCCTTGCTCTAAATCAACGTGGGACATTTCTAAAGCTGACATTTTTAATGTCTTCAATAAACCGCAACTCGGGTTGGAGTAGCAAAGGACATAAAATTTGAAGCTTTCCAGCGATTTGGAAGAACTAAGCATATAACGAAGGGATTTAAAGAAATGGGTATTGAATTAGGTGACCCTGCAACTCCATTAAACCAAAATCAAGAGCTCAACAGAGTAAAGTGCAAAAAGAGAAGGACCAGAGGAGACTTTCAGAGACAGAGAGTCATCGGTCATGCTTTTAAAACTTTGGACTGAGACACATTACAGACTTGAGAAAGATACGTCATTGATCAGTGTAAGAAAACAACTTTGGACTGAGACACATTACAGACTTGAGAAAGGGACGTCATTGATTAGTGTAAGAAAACAGACTTTGGAAATTGTTGGGCTACTTCTCTGCTCTTTCTCCATCTCTCAGATTCTGTACCTTCCGATGTGTATGGATCACCTCTGCTGAGCCTGCAAATTTCCTACGAGTCATATATATATAATAGGGATAATTAATTAATCATTATTTTTAATTTTATTTTAAATATCTAATCTTTTTATAATTTTAATTAAATACTCAAAACATTATAAAATTAGATAATTTATTTTAAAATTATACTTATTAAAATAGATATATTATCATATGTTTTAAATATTAGTCCTTATATTTTTGTTAATCACAACAAAAAAATATTAGTAAAAAAATTTGAACTTAAGTATTATATTTAAAAAATTCAACATTTAGTTAGAAATTTAAGAAATTAAATGCTAAAATATTAGTTTATATAACTCTTTTAAATATTAATTTTGATGTTTTATTAATAATTTTAATAAAATATTAATAAAAATAAAATCTTAAATTGAGTTGCATGATTTTAAAATTTTAGACTTTTAATTACAAACTCTAAAAGTTATATACTAAAATAAAAAATTAAAATAATTTATCACTTTTTAATTCAATTATCATCATATAATATTACCTTTTTTTAACAAAGAATCTTAAAATGATCGGTGAAAATTGTTTCTTTCCGATCACAAGTTCAAATTACGAAAGCAAACTCTTTGTAAAAAAATACAAAGGAAATGTTAAGTAGGTCGTAAAGTGAAAAGCTTTATGCATTGGAATTATTTTTCCTTTTATATTTAACTATTATAAATTTTAAAATAAATTTTCACCAAAATTGAGTTTTCTTTAATTTTTAATAATTTTAAATGTATCTCATAAGTATCTTGTGATAAAAATGGGAAGGAGAGGTGGGGGGTGTGATTGTGGGCGGTGGATGAAGTCAGACACTCTTTGTCTTATGCGCCTTTGCGTGAATAACACACCAAAGCTTATGTGTTTAGAATGTTACTACATCATCATACCAACAAAGAAACATAGAAAAAGAACAGGAGACAAGACAGGCAAGAAAGTGGAAAACAAGAGGATACATGGAACAGAAGAGGAATTCCAATTAAAATTTGCAAGGGATACTAACCCCGACCCGATCTAACTTGACCTGACCCGACCCGATTTCTTAATTTGTCGTTTGATTCTAATTCGAACCTCGATCTAGTCTAAGTCTATTTGGACTATTTAAAATAGATTTCTCAAAACGATATCATTTTATTTTTAAATTAATGTTATTTTGAAAATTTTCAAATTAATGTTATTTTGGTACGTTTATTGGCTCGAGCCCAATTTAAAGTTTTGATTAAATTGGACTTAATATTTTGACTTGTGATTAGGTAAGATTAAGTCGAACCCAACTTTCATTCTTAAGTATTACACGTAGCATCAATATATACAGGGTTATTAGTTTGGATTATAATTTATTGGTCGAGTTTAAGCATGAAAGATCTAATTGACGATGATAACTCTCAAATAATATCATTTTAGTCAATTACAATAAAACAATATTGTTTTAAAGATGACCTAAATATTTTGAATTCAACTAAATTCGAATCAAAGTGAAATCGATACGATGTATTGTCATCTCTATTTATTAACATTGGCAAACTACCATTTTGGTTCTTAAATCAACCCAAAGATGGTGCTTTTAAATACTTAGACATAGGAACAACTTGGCCAACATCAACAACCTAATTGCTCTACAGAAATAGGCTTTTGTGGGTTCTTTACAGGGATGGTAAATTGAAAGTTAATGATGTAAAATTAATTACCTGCGGATCAATTTTAAATTAATCAAAAAGAATTAGCGTATCAGCGAAATTTTTACGGGATTATTGTTGTTGTTTTTTAATAAAGTTTAAACTAATGGAATTTGATGAAGACAAAAATCATATTAACTACCAATATGTAGTTCATAAAAGGCAAAAATCATGTTGAAGAAGACGACCAACTGAATCGAATAGGATGGGCAGGTGGGAACGGCAGAAGCAACGTTGCAAATTGCTACTAAGCATATGGTAATAGATGTAAAGGAGACTACTAGACTTTTAGTGGCCAAACAAAAACAACGCTTATAATCATGTAGCAGAGAGGCCGATTGAAAGGAGAAGAGATGGAACAGGAGACTATAATGAAGTGTTTGGTTGTTGTTCTTATAGGTGAGGATGAATGACAAAGACACAAAAGTTTTGTATTTCGTAATGCTTGTTTGCTGTCTTCATTCATTTTCGTTCCGTCTTCGGAAGATAAAGACAGAAATTTTTTGTTCCTTCCAAGATTGTAGTACGATATTTTTCGTCCCGCAGACAAAAACAAAAGACATAAAGAAATTTCAGAAATGTCCTCCCTCCACTTGAATAACTAACTTGTAGGATTTTTTAAACTTACTCATTAATTAAATTATTATTATTAATTAAAATAGTTTAATTATTATTATTTATTTAATTACATTATATTTAATTAAATTATTATTATTAATTAAAATATAACTATTAATTAATTAATTATATAATTCATTAATTAATAATAATATTTTAATTAATGAATGAATTATATTTTAATTAATTATTTTGCAATTAATTAATTAATAATAATATTTTAATTAATGAATAGTTATATTTTAATTAAATATAATGTAATTAAATAGATAATATTATTTTAATTAATTAATTAATTATAATATTTTAATTAATGAATAATAATATTTTAATTAATTAATATTTTAATTCATGAATAGTTGTATTTTAATTAGCTATATTTTAATTAATAATAATTTAATTAAATATAATGTAATTAATTAAGTAATAATAATAATTT
>JANQBM010000004.1:32908452-32935229 GCA_025594535.1 Erythroxylum domingense
GTTATTATAAGATAGAATTGATAATTAATTATACCAACATATAAGTGGTTTATTATAATATAATAAAGTTATTGAGACGTATGTAATGGTAAGATTAATTAGGACATTTAATTAGAAATTTATATGAAAAGTTCATAAGTTAATAGTTGTAGTTAAAATTATGAATTACATTAATTACAAATTTTAATTTACTTAAGTTATTTATTTGTTATTATAAGATAGAATTGTCAATTAATTATGACAACATATAGGTGATTAATTATGATATAATAAAGTTATTGAGATGTATGTAATGGTATAATCAATTAGAACATTTAATTAGAAATTTATATGAAAAGTTAATAAATTACTAAGTTAATAGTTGAAGTTAATCTATTATCTTTTACATTATTTACAAATTTTTAATTTACTTAAGTTATTTATTAATTATTATAAGATAAAATTGATAATTAACTATAGCAATATATAAGTGATTAATTATGATATAATAAAGTTATTGAGATGCATGTAATTAGGGATGGCAATTTTTGGCCCATGGGCCTAAATTTACTTGTTTTTAATAGGCCGACTCATGGGCCAGGCCTAGGTTCAGGCAAACTCGAGGTCTAATTATTTTAAGCAAAACAACATCGTTTTATTTAGAAGAGTTGAGCTTCGGGTAAACTTGGGTCTGGGCAACCCAGACCCTAATTTAATTAAAAAATAAATTATTCTATATTTTTAATTAAAAAATTATTTTAAAAAACTTAAGGGGGTTGGCCCATGGGCCAACCAATTGCCATCCCTACATGTAATGGTATGAATAATTAGGACATTTAATTATAAATTTATATGAAAAGTTAATAAGTTAATAGTTGTAGTTAATCTATTATCTTTTACATTAAGTTATTTATTAATTATTATAAGATAGAATTGATAATTAATTATAGCAACATATAAGTGATTAATTTTGATATGATAAAATTATTGAGATGTATATAATGGTATGATTAATTAGGATATTTAATTCAATTAATTATAAATTTATAAAGTTAATAAGTAAATAGTTATAGTTGAAATTATGAATTAAATTAATTACAAAAGTATAATTTACTTAAGTTAATTATAATTATTAAGTTAATATATAAAAATTATTAAATTAATAAAGTAGTGGGCGGGTCGCGGGCCGGGCCGGTCCGGTCCCACCCACAGTTTCACCAGCCAAGGGCAGGCCCTTGGGTCGTCCACCCCGACCCGTGGCCCATGAAGCATGGGTCATGGCCCAGTCTATAGGCCGGTTTGACCGAGTCAAACCCGTTAACCACGGACCGAGCCGAAATTGACATTCCTAACTAAAAGAAGGCATCTGAGGAACTTACACTCATGTTTGGATAAGGTGGCTGTAACAAGTAACGAAACCTTAGTTACGTATTTTGGATCGAAAATAAAAGGGCAATAAACGAAGAAATGAGGAAAATACCTAATTTCGGTTTCATAACTTCAAACAAACTTTTTGAAGCCGAAATAAGCATAAATTCACTACCGTCTTCATCAGAATTGTTCACCAGAATGCGGTCAACATTTGTTTACATTTTTTTTCAAAATGTAAACTCTTTTAACAGGTTAGAGAATCTTTATACTTTTAAACGATACGAATAACTGCAGGAGACCTCAACCTTTATATATCTTCTATATTAAACTTCTTTATTACAGGCTCGATATGAATCCAGCACACACTAATCAGAATCTATTTTTTACCTAAATTTTGATCCACTAATTTAACCACTTTATTATCTTGCTTAACAGCTTTGGGCAAGGCTGGATTTGGGTGTCATGGATCGAGCATAGAGGAAAAACGTGGATTTTGTGGATCAGGCATATTGGAAATACGTGTAGAAACTAGAAACCATCTTGTCAACCAGCTCTACTACCAAATTGATAGATGGCAAGAATAAAAAGTCAATAATGTGAGAAACCCAATAATTTTCTAAGAGCAAGGATTTCACTCGAAGCAGAATTAATAGCCAAGGAAGAATCTCCAAGAATGAAATACTTGAATTGATAGAGAGCTGCAGAAGGTATCGCCGAAAGTTCATGCCACAGAAGGTACTTGGCAATGCTGGGGGCTAGAGAAAAGCCACAAATTCTGGGCCTAAACTCCCTCAAACAACTTGCGGACTCCATCATCTGATTTTGATGTGTGAACTAAAGACAGTGATGCACATGGTAATGAAATTTCTGGCTCGTCCATATTATTGAAAACACTAAAAGCACTTACATTTGGCACAGGATGGAAAACAGTAGAAAGATCCTCTGCTTCATAACTTGAAGGACTTCCTGGCAGAGTCTTGAATGAACTGCCATCTTCATATGACAAAGTATCCCCAGAAGATGATTTTGCCCTTTCCAAGCTGGCATCTTGAACCATTTCTTCAAATGAAAACCTCATCCCCTCAAGCTTTGTGTCCCAGCTTCTTAAACCGGAATTCCAATGCTTCTTGATAGCATTATCTGTTCTCCCTGGTAGCAGTCGTGCAATCACAGGCCGTTTGTTTCCGAGGACTGCATGCACTGCAACATTGATTTTATCCTCCTTATCGCGTCCTCTTCAGGCATCCATGGACCTTTGGCTCCATGCCAACCGGCGATACCAGTTCTCAGTCCAGATTCACTATTCTCGCCGATTCTGACATCCACTTGCACCATTCTCTCGTATTAAAATTCTAGTTCCGCTTCTTACGAGGAACATTAAGTGCATTGTCTAAAGAGTCACGTGAGCACGTGAGATCCCTTCTACGGATTTGGGTTAAACGGATCGGATTCGAATTCGGAAAACTGTTCTCTCATGGACTCAAAAGCCTATAACGAGATTTTAATGGGCCTTGGACCTAAATTCAAATCCCCAAGAAATTGTCAAATTTACTTCTTTTTTTTTTTGTGCTTTCGAATAACTTTGACAATGAGTCGGATGGGACTCGGGTCCATTCAAACTTGAACTCGATTCAAAATTTTGTGTTCAAGCCTTAATTCAACCTAGAGCTTAAGTCTGATTGATCTTAAACAGGTCAAGTTTGATTAAATATATTAATTTTTAAAAATTAAAAACAACATTATTTTATTTAAAAATTTGTGGGAGGCTCAAAATTAAAGAAAAAAATTCAAACTTAAATCGGAACTCAATCAACTCTTATCAGAATCATTGTGTTTGAGTCAAACCAAGTCGAGTTGAACTAAATAATTTTTATCATTTTTACTTCTAAATGAGGTGATTATGTCAAAGTCCCAAATACAATGCTCGTATCAAAGTTACGAGTTTGAATTTTACTAAAAATATATTAGGCTTAGTTTGGGGGAGCAGTAATGGTTGACAATTTGTTGAAATTAACCTGCTGAAATGATAAATGCTTATTCTCAATAAGTACTTATATGTTTGGGATTGCTGCTTTGGTAACTGCTGAACGTGAAAATAAGTGTTTGGCAAGTGCAGCTGCGGTTGCTGAAAAGAGATAAAATGATTAAAAAATCCATTGATTTAATAAACTATTAATTGCTGTATAAATAATTAAAAAAATATTATTAGTCATATAAATTTATAATTATAAATAATAAAATATTAAATTAAAATAAGAAAATATAAATAAAATAAATTTAAAAAATAAAATATTTCATAAAAGTATATTATTAGTCATATTAATTAAGAGTGTAATGAAAAATAATACTTGTAGTGAAGGTTATTAATAAGAAGCAAAATTCTTAACGTAAAAGCAGTTTCTTACCGCAACTCTCTTTCTGTTTATTGATTTCTACAGTGGCACAACACTTTTTTCCAACCTCCGGTTATTTACCGCAGATTCAAATATATAACTGTTTTTGAAAACTGCGGTAAATAAGTGCTTATTCCTACGCACCGTAAACCCAAACACAACCTTAATTTATGTTTTTTAGGCTTGATAATGTCGGTACGACATAACTCAACCCGAAGTTAAAAGATAAACTTCGAAATTGGATCGTGTCAAACTAAGGGTAGGTTCAACCCTGACACCCACAAATTGTGGGATTTAGAACTAATTTAATATAGTATCAAACGTAAAGAGGATCAAGTAATGATCATATTAAAGTATTCAATTCACCCTAACCTAATGGAATCTAATATTCTATAATAATATAAATACAATATTTTAATTGATAATCATGTTTTATTTAATATGTTGCCATCAAAACGTGCTTCTATTTATTTATCATAAATTAGCTTAGTGTTTGGACTTTGGGGGTCATCACTAATGCAGGGAGGTGCTTTATTTATTTAATTATGCATTACATTAACTATAATGATTTCATGTTAGAAAACTATATTTGTATTGTATCACCTACGAGTGCTACAGTGAAGTGGCAAAGGCTTTTCCATCGTGAACTAAGGTCTCGAATTTGAGTCTTGAGAATAAAGCCGCTTTAAAATTTGTGAGAGAGACCTTTGTTGTCAAAAAAGGTCCTAATTGGCTCGAATTTGAATTAGTTAGTTGTCCACGTGAAGCAAATATCGGGTAGTTTAACCCAAAAAAAATTGTCTTACCATCGCCGTCGTCATCATCTTCTTCTTCTACTACTACTTATTATTATTATTTTACTTTACCCATGACCGATAAAATATTAGAAACGGCCTTGTCTGTGTGTATCTCTTTATTTCTTTTCATATAAAACATTTAGAAACAACCTCTCTACTAAAAACTAAGACTTCGTACAACTAGATTTTTCAAAATCTCACATATCAGCGAGATTCCTATTAAATGTTATTGTTGTCGTTGATATTGTTATATTAAGTACGACTTAATTAAATAATTATTGGATGTTATTATTGTTGTTTTTGATATTAGTGTGTTAAGAATGTCTTAATTAAATAATTAAAAAGGATAAATTTGGACGTTTTGTCATTAATTATACTAATGTAATTATCTCATGAGTCACATCTTTCTCATCATTTTTTTTAATTTTTTTTGTCTAAGGTCAGATGTACTTATCTGAATATGTAAAACTGTAGGGAGAGCCAACTTTTACTTCTAATTTAACTCATTCTTGACCTATTAATAAATTAATAGATTTTATTTAACAAAAATAAAAAACCAGAATTTACTTTTAAACGAGAATTAGAGTATTATTATTATCATCACATGAATTACAATTATAAATAAAATGTAAACTATTTAATAATTTTAATTAAGATAATAATTAGTTTCATCGAAACCAAAATAACATTATTTTAGTTGATAAAATGAAGAAGTTATAGACTTTTTTTTAGTACAAGTGAAATTCCTTCTGGCGGGCCCAATAAACAACTTCCCTTGTGTAATGGAGGGCCTAGGGAGCAATACCTCCAACGAGAGGACCCAACAAGCAACGTCTTCAGTGGATAAAACTACCGATTGGCCCAGGCTTTTACGAAGACTGTAACAATGCGACAAGGAATCGAATTTGGAACCTAGCGCATGTTAAGTCCTGCTATCAACTATCCGATTACAGCCGCCAAGGGTGAAGAAATTATAGACATATACAATATTGTCTTAAGTTTAGAATCTAATCCAAAACTCAATTAATTCTAATTTAATTAGTTAATTTTAGATTGAGTTAGTACCCTAAGGGTACGGATAGTAATGAGTAAAACTCGAGTTGGGCCATCATTAGCTCAATCAAACCTAACTCTCAAGCTCGCATTTCGAATCGCTCAAGACGATATCATTTTAGAGAATCCTCCTAAACTAACTTTGGTTTAAATGACCCGTTTTCTAAATTTCGGACTAAAATTATACCATGTCCAAATTTGATCCAACCCGAATTTGACAGGATTTTAGGTTAGTCGTGATCTCACCTAGAAGACTTTACTATGACATTGTTTTCTAATTTGCTTTTGCAAGAAGATAAAAATGAAACAAATTTCAAAGTCCAAACATAGTTAGAATTCAATCACATGTAACACAAACACATACGTAAACCTGAACTCCCCCATCATGACAGATTTCAACTTTAGTGTTCTTAATGGATAAAGTTGACCGATGAACTTGACCTTATGTATCCCATTAACGTGTGGGATTATCAAAAACTTGTCTAATTTAGTATTTTACTTTAACTTGTCTTGTCCTTCACATAACTAATTAATAACTATCACCAGAAAGCCGAGCCTATGTATAAAGGACAAAATGACGAAGAAATCACTGTCAAGTTTAGGTTCTGTCTCTGTTCTTAATTAGGCTATGTAGGCCATGAAAGGTTTGGCACGTTTCTTAGGTTGTCCTAAAATATTACTTAAAAGAATAAGCAATTTAGGTGTTGCTTGGTTCTATTTTTATTTTTATTTTGTCATAATTTTTAGTTTTTATTGTCTGTTTTTATTTCAGTTTTTCTTTCAATTAATAAAATTATGTTATTTTAATAAAATTTTATTAATAAATGTCTGTAACAAATTTTTATTAATAAAGTTATGTTATTTTAATAAAATAAATAATTTAATATTTAATATTTAATATTTATTTGAAATAAAATTTAATTATTAAATCAAATTTTATTTCAATATTTATATATTTTAAATTTAATAATATTTATTAATAATTATTATAATTTAATTACATATAATTTAATTATACAAATAAAATAAAATAAAATAATTCATAATTTTTATTGATAATTAATTTTTATTTATTAAATACATAATCTTGAATAAAATTATTCATAATTTTATTAATAATTAAATAATATATTTAAATGATAGTAATTAAAAACAGAAACAGAAAACAAAAACTACTTTTTATAGTTTTCATAATTTTTGAAAATTGGAAGAAACCAAAATTAAAAACTCAAACAAACATGTTTTTTTTACTGAATTTGAAAACAAAAACTAAAATTTGAAAAATAAGTTTTTAATTGAGATAGTTATTTAAAATTATATCATGATTTAGTAGACACTTTTTATAATTTTCAACTAAGTTTGGCAAGTAAATTACTAAGAAATATAGAAAAATATTTAACAAATTAGCAATTTAATTGATATTTATAATATTAACATATTTTACTCTTAATTTATTATTTTTTATTCTTCTTCATATTATACTAATTTTCAACTTATTATAAAAATAATATTTATTAGTAAATCTTTCGTGCCAAATTATACTAAGAATTCCGTGTGCTTTCACGAGAGTATCATCATTTAATAATTCATTATGTCTATTTAATCTAATCGTTGGGTTGTTAATAAATCCATATGAAGCCATTATTTAATCAAAATTAGGATCTCGTGGAGAATTTAGAGTTGGTAGGTCATGCCGTCATGCTGAAAATATCTATTATCTAAAATCGAAGATCAGAATTTGACTGCTACCCATCATGTGTCGTTTTAATGAGCAAGTGGCCAACTCCAATCTACCTGGCAAAGTAAGGATCACAAAGAGTCAACCACTACCTAACTTTACAATTAACAAGAACAACTCCATAACATTTTCTTCATTTGGTGTAGGATAAAAGTCTATGTATCAGTTTTTAGAGATTGAGATGGTTTGTGATAAAAATTTCCAAATGATTTTGGGAGACTTTTTCCTGAAAATGATAAGGGATTGGAGCGAGACTAGTTTTTTTTAATCAATATTTTAAAAATCAGACCGAAAGTTAAACCAATAAGATAAAAATTTAAGGGTAAAACATTCAATCGGTATTAGATTATTATAAAATTGGTCAAAGATTAAATAAAATTAAAGAGAATGTGGTTATTTATGAATAATTTGAAGTTTAATTGAAAAATTAGATTGTTGAATAAAAATTAATTGATTTAGTTTGGTTCATAAAAATTTATTAATTTATAAAAATTGATCGATTAATTAATAACTTGATCAATTTTTAATAAGACTTATTAAAATAAATCGAACCAAAAAGTTAGACAGATCAAGATTTTTACAATTGGACCGGCTAAATCGGTTGAGTTCTTTAATCATTGTTTTTTATAATTAAAATTAAAATTTAGCTGAAAATTAATTAGTTTAAAGTTTTTTACAATTAAATTAGTCGAATCAGTTTAATTTATTAATCATTGGATAAGACTAAGATTTTACATTTTTAATATGGATAATGCAAGTGAAATTACTAAAAATATAAATGCAATTACAATAAATTACATTATCGAACTTGTTAGAGTATCTCCTATTGACTAAACATAAAAATGATAAAGGGTTTATAAGTGGTAAGGGTCAATTATCTAAATGACTAGTTGTAGTCATTTGGGCAATGGTTTACCCAAGCTCAATTCTTATTAGCGGACTCTACACTCTGCCCATATTAAAAATTCTAATACGGTATCAAAGTCTCCGTGACCAAGTGGTCGTGAGTTCAAATCATATCACTTACTTATTATTTAGAACAAGGTAAAGTGAGCCTGTGTAAGTTTCAAGCCCAAAAGGCTTTATATTAGTGAATATATAAAATCAATTAAGTTGGTCTCACACAAACAACTTAAGCTTTTGTGGTGAATCGATCACTTAACAAATCACAACTGTAATTAAGATCGTAATTATGATTATGGTTCATATTTTTAAATATTTATATATCTAGACTTTTTTTATTTTCAATTGGTAGTTGTTAATTGGTCAAAAGTCTTACTTTCTTTTTTTTTATGTGGATTGCAGCAACATTGCATAGGTTGTATTTGTATTAAATACATGTAGAGAGAAGAAAATGTAGACGTATGCTCACATAAACTATGTTGCTTTGCCAGCTTCGTTGCTTGGTGAACAATTCTTGAACATTATCGAATCTGGATTATATATATCACTGGATCGATATTAATATAAAAAACCCTTTATCACTATTCTGAAATAATTTATGTTTATGTTAAGAAATTCTATAAGCTTGAAGAACAAATCGATCAGACGATCCAATCATGTGCACTTATGGAGAGATCAGGCAAAGGTGTTGAATTAGCAACATCATGATTTTGCATGTTTGAAGTTCAACTAAAGTTTTATTATAATAATTTATAATTGTAATTATAATTACATTAAAAGACTTATATGAATTATCCAAACTCGATATTAACTTCAATCAACGAGTTAACGTATTCTGTATACAAGACTTCTTATTTTGCGGGAGTTTTCGAAGATTTCTTGTGATTAGAACTTGTAACTTTCTAATCATAAAGGAATTATAAGAAATTAAGTTGATATCAGGAAATGAAAATTATTCCAGGCTGGTTCAGCATGGTCACTATTGTGCTGCTGCCGGTGTGCATAATCAATGACATAATGCAGGCTTTGTTTCCTCGAATCAGACGCAAATTCTAGTCGTGAATAGACTTCAATGATGAGAAGTTTCAACACTTAAACGCAAGACCTTTCTTGGAAGGAACAAGCAAATGTGCAGGAAATTGTATAATAATGTCATTATTACCGTTGACTCTTGCATATGTATCCAAACTCGAAAGCAAAATTCTCAGTGATAGTGATCACAAGATGGAGGAACTTTAGTTGAATCAAGACAACAATGTCGCTGATCCTTAATTACATTTCAAATAAAGATTTTGGAATCAGGAGCTAAATTGTTCTATGTGATTTTAATAAACTTGCGTATTTTTAAACCTTTTTAAACTTCGCATTGAGCAGAATTTTTACCGAGATGTTTGTTACAGGTCGTTTGGAATCTTTCAAATTGGATTCATTGATGAATTAGATTCAATTATATTTACAGGATCGAATTGAATTCTATTTATATTATTTGGAATAAATCTATAAATATTAAAATTGAATTCAATTACATTGTTTGGAACACAATAAAAATGAATTCAATTATTTCATATGACTTTTTTATCTTTAACTGAAAATAATATGTAATCAATATATACATGTTTTGTAGTAATTTGTATATTTATGAAGTGTATATTTAGAAAAAGAATTTTTAATGTTTTGAAAAGAATTAACTCTTCAATTCACACACCAAATCGGACCATTTGAGATTTGAATTGAATTCATAAAGAAAATGAGATTCAGTTACGTGATTTTTAACTTCTAATATCTACTAGTTAACTTTTAGAATTAGAAATAATAACATAATTTAAACAGATAATTATTAAAACCATATTAAAGATAATTTTTCTTTATAAATATTTGAATGAGTTCTTTGAAAAGGTAAAATTTCCTCTTGGTCAATCACAAGAATGTAATTATTGGAATATAATAATACAATTACAGAGTCTCAATAATATACTTTTTAGTCATTATGATATAGTTATTCAATTATACTAATTAAATTGATCAATTTATGCAAACTAATTTTCAAATGAAATGATCATATGTGTACTATTATAAATACCGATACTAATAATATTTGATTAGTTTATATCATTATTATTTTTAACTTAATTATAAGAAAAAGTTTTTATTAAAATTAAAATTTTAAAAATAGAATTATTAAATTATAAATAAAGTCCTTGACTTTTATTTTTTTAATAATATTAGCTAATCATTTTTGCCGGATTGATCTCAAAATTAGACATTTGGCTGTACAGGTATCAGAGGAAAGAAAAGTCTTTAGTCATCATTTTTCTGTGTACGGGAAATGACTGTAATAGAACAAAAGTCCAGGCATTTTATGTTAAGTAATCATCACATTTAAGAACAAAGAGCCATTTATCTATTAGTCTACAATATACATCTAGTCCAAATGGTTTAATCTGATCAATTTGACAGCAGCCATACGTTTCTTCGACAGCAAGAGGTGAGGAAGGGATCGGATAATTATCTTGAATCGGTAAAACTTTTCATCACGTTTCATCGATTCAAGAACATTCTTAAATCGTACAAAGTCCGAGGAAGTAGTTGGGTGGAAAAGAAGAAAGGCGGCGGTCGGCAGACCATGGAGACCATGTTTGTCTCGAGATAAACCAAGTCTAAGACACGGATAAAAGAAATAGAATTACTGTGTAATTTAAGAAAAATTATGATATTTAATTTTTTTACAAATTTTTCTTCTATTTTTAAATTTTTTATAAAATTCCTTCTCATAAATAATATAATTGTATTAATCATAGGTTATCTGTATGACAATTTAGCATATCTTTTAAATTAAAATTGATTATAATTAATGATTTATTATAATTATCTTAAATTATTAATTTAAATCAGAGTTGATTTAGTTTATCATATTAGTGATATTCGATTAATCCACATCTGATATTTATATTATATATTTCGTTATTTTTTAAATGAAATTTACAAGAAGAGATTTAAAAAAAACTAAAAATTAGAAGTTTTTTTAAGAAAATGTAAAGATTAAAGATTTTACTTTTTACTCCGATAATTATTAATTTAAGTAAAATTTAATTAGGTCATATCATATTCAATAGTTTATTTAATTTACCATATTAGCGATCATCAATTAGTTCGTGCATGATGTTCATATTATATTTTTATCATTATTTTTAAAAATAAAATTTAAAAGAATAGGTTAAAATTAGACCGATTTTTTTAAAATGAAAATATTAAAGATTTTTTTATAATTATGAAAAATATAGAAGAGGTATATGTATTTTATTTGGATAATTATAAATGAAACGAGTGTAATTAAGATAATTATAAATAATATAATTATAAAGCAATATTATGAATTGCATCGCATAATCACCATGTTGAAAATGGAGCTAGGCGGTTTGCTTCTGCTGGAAGAATTCTGAAAATTGTTTATGTGAATCAAATGGCCTAACTTAAGCTGTCAGTCAAATAGTTGAAAGACAATTCAAAATCTCTTATCAAAACCTGTCTAAGGAATTCACGCAATCGTGTTTAGCTAATCCTTGTGACTCTATCAAAGCTCTTAGTTTCAGGTTGATCTCTCTATAAATATAAGCTGAAATCTGTTATATTCCTACAACTTATTGGCTAAGGATCAGAAACATTCTGTGAAGATCTTGAATTGTATTAATAATTGCTTCTCTTCCCTTTGCTTCCTTGTGTACTTTGCATTCTTCTCCAAATCATGAAGATGTCCCGTCCGCCATTGCTGTTGTTAGCTTGTGCTTTAGCACTTCTATCTTCTTCTATGGCTGCTGCTGCAATTGTAGAACACACATTGGAAGTAATTTCCTGACTTTGTTCTGTGATCTCCTCTGGGATTTTTTCAAGGTGTGAGTCCATGCAAAGGTGCATGGCTCAGGGTTGATGACAGAAACTGACTCTCGTTGATAATGTTTCAGGTGAAAAATCTCACTGTCCGAAGGCTCTGCAACGAACAGGTCGTGACTGCGGTGAACGGAAGTGTCCCCGGTCCAACGATTCGTGCTCGTGAGGGCGATACTCTTGTTATTAAAGTCATTAACAACTCTCCGTACAACATGACCATTCACTGGTAAATTCTGGAATACATTTCAGATTATAGAAATGGTAAAGAAACAACGGTTTCATCGTTTACTTTATGAATCTGATACGATTTCTCTTTTTTCTCAGGCATGGAGTCTTTCAGCTTCTTAGTGGCTGGGCAGATGGGCCAAATATGGTGACACAGTGTCCAATCCAACCAGGACGTAACTATACATACAGGTTCAAGATTGTCGATCAAGAGGGAACACTCTGGTGGCATGCACATGTCTCTGTTCTCCGAGTAAGTGTTCATGGAGCACTCGTTATTCGTCCAAGATCCGGCACCAAGTACCCTTTCACAAAACCTTACAGAGAAGTTCCAATCATATTAGGTATTGACTTGTTCTTTTCCAAGTTATTGACTTAAGCCTGTCATGATTAGAATCCTGACGGAACTAATAAGATTTTATATTCCAGGAGAGTGGTGGCAAGCTGATGTTGTTGACCTGGAGAACCAGGCACTTGCTACGGGCACTGCACCAAATATTTCTGATGCTTACACCATCAATGGACGCCCTGGAGATCTCTACAATTGCTCTCAAAGCCGTGAGTTCATGCCTATTCCCATTGATATTCGAATTGATGTCGTAATTTGTCGTAATCATGACCGAAACTGAAGTATTTTCTCTTTTACCAGCGACTTACAGGCTTAATGTGATACAAGGAAAAACCTATCTCCTCCGTATTATCAACGCTGCACTCAATACACAACTGTTCTTCAAAGTAGCCAACCACAGTCTGAGAGTTGTTGGCATTGACGCTGCATATACAGACCCTTACGACACTGACGTGGTCGTCACCGGTCCCGGCCAGACGGTGGACGCTCTCCTGACCACAGACCAGGCGGTTGGATCTTATTATATGGCGGCGAGTCCATATGCAAGCGCAGTTGGTGTAGCTTTCAATGATACCACCACAAGGGGTCTCTTAGTCTACAACGGTTCAACGTCAACTTCACCAATAATGCCTCAAATGCCGGCCGCCAATGACACTCCGACTGCTCACACGTTCTTCAGTAACATCACTGGCCTCGCCGGAGGTCCCCACTGGGTTCCAGTACCGACTCAGATCGACGAACGGATGTTTGTCACCGTTAACCTTGGATTGTCAGTGTGTGGAACCAACACCACTTGTCAGGGACCATTCGGGGCTCGACTCGCTGCTAGTATGAACAACCATTCCTTTCAACTTCCGACCACCTTGTCCATGTTGCAAGCTTTCTTCTTCAATGTGAGCGGCGTTTACACGCCCGATTTTCCTGATAATCCTCCGGTTGTGTTCGATTACACCAACGATACTAACAGTCTCAACACATCCCTGATTTTTACACCCAAATCAACAAGCGTGAAGGTGCTGAAATACAACGCGACAGTGGAGATGGTTCTGCAGAATACGGCACTGATCGGAATAGAGAATCATCCAATCCACATTCATGGATTCAACTTCCATGTTCTGGCTCAAGGGTTTGGGAATTATGACCCTGCCAATGACACTAGCAAGTTCAATCTTGTTAACCCACAAGTTCGCAACACCATTGGAGTACCTGTAGGTGGTTGGGCAGTCATTAGATTCATAGCCAACAATCCAGGTAACTGAACTCTTCAACTCTCTTAACATCAATCTTCTTCTTCATTTATATCGCACTTGGATCTGATGTTTTATTGAAACGGAACACTTTCAGGTGTGTGGTTTATGCATTGCCATTTAGACGTGCACTTACCATGGGGACTTGCGTCGGCTTTTGTTGTTCAAAATGGACCTACGCCGTCTTCTAGGCTACCGCCGCCTCCGGCTGATCTTCCACAATGTTAGGAAGTGGTTCCAACAACCCATTCATCGTATAAAGATTGCCTTTTCATCAGAATAAACAGAGGGTTCTTTGATTCTTTTGTACGATGCCAAGTTTGTCCGATTTAAGAATGTTACAACCAAAAATAATTTATCTCAAATGTAATAACCATAAGGGAAAATTCCTCTTACTGTGCATGCATGTACTTGTTTGATTTCACGTGAATATAATTACTTAGTTACACAAGTTCCTCCCTTTAATTTTTTGTTTTCATAATCTATTTATTCTAAACTTTGCCTCTATTGTTCTTAAGATTTTGCCCATGGTGATATCATATACCATAATCATACGGCAAATATTATAAAATTGGTAATTTCGTTCGGTTCCAACTTAATCCGGCTAAGTTTAAAATGAACAAGTTTAGTACGAGTTGGTCGAATTTCGAATCAAAATCGAACCTTTTCGATTTTCAAGTTTGAATTAGAGTTCTATTTTAGGCTTAATGGTCCAACCTAGTACAAAGCTCAATTACTTTTTTAATTAATTTTCAATCAAAATAATGTCCTTTTATTATTATAGATTATAAAATATAAAATATATAATATATAAAACTTTCAAATTGACCTAATGTCATTCCTATTATTGACCATGGATTGATATCAATAGCAATTAATTGTAAAATAAAAAATTTATTATCTAGTAACTAAATCATAGTGATATAATTGCTTTCTTTTTATTTATTTATTTTTTCAAAGTTATGTATTAAAGAAGAACAATAAAAAAATAAGTTTATCATAATTAAGTAAATATAAATAGCCAATATCGACAGGAATTTGTATTAGTTGGTTATGTATTTTTAAAAAATGACAATTGGGCTTGGGCTTGAGTTAATCGGGCCTTAAATTAGGACTTGATTTTTTCCAAAAATTGGACCAAGGCTCGACTCTTATCGCGAAAATGACATTATATTTTGTTTTTAACTAAATAAAAATAAAAAAGAACGGGTCGAGACAATTAGGGCTTGGGCTTAGAATTTAAAACTGTTCTTTCCCTTTTTGTTTTTTCTTTTTTTATTCTTACTGGGTTTTGGATTTTAGGAAAAACAAACTTGTCAAACCAGACACACCAATCAAAACACAGCTGGTTTGTTTCTCCTTTGACGAGGTCAGGTCTTCATCTGTACAGTATGCAAAAATGTCCAAGGAAGCGTGTGGAGAAGTGGTCTGAAACATCTACATAATTAACAAGTAAAGGTATGGTATGAGAAAGAGTTGGGTCAGGTCAGGTGAGCCCACTATTACGTTAAACAAAGCCTAATTTTGAAAGTATCTGGTTCCAATCTCAATCAAGTTTAAATTGTACGATACAAGCACGTGTAAGTCAAAGTAACTTTTTTAAATTTATAGATAAAAAATAACATCATTTTGAGATAGACTACCGAACTGTTTAATTCGCTTAACTATAGATTATAATAGGTCGGGTCAGACTCGAGTCTAATCCTTGATGCAGATAGGGATGTTAATAAGTTGGGCCAGGTTTGGGCCGCCTTTGGCTCGGTCCGTGGCCCGAATGGGTCGGAATGGTCTGGCCCGCAGTAGGCCCGCAGTCCGGGGAGTCAAGGGCAGGCTGGGCCAAACCCAGCTCGTTTATATATTTTTTAATAAAAAATACAAAACGACGTCGTTTTGTCGGGCCGCGGGCTAAGCCGGGCTGACCCGTAGCCCGCGACCCGGCCCGGGCAGACCATGGTCGGCCCGTGACTCACTCATAGCTCACCGAATCCGGGCCAACAACACGAGTCAGGCCAGAATTGACATCCCTAAATGCAGGGCCTAGGTCAGAGGCAACTCTACTCGTCCTAGCCTAAGTCAAACTTGATAGACCTGATAATTTTTTATTAAAATGTCAAAATAGTGTCATTTTGCTATTACTTGTCAAGCCTTAGATCGAGCCCGAACTTTATTGTCATCTTTTTGCCTAAGTCTAATCTCAACTTGAACCTTTTCGAAGTTTATGCAAATTATTTATCGGATTAAGCGAAAATAAAAATAATTTAGGAATTTTATTTTTTAAAAAGAGATTCATCTACATCGAATTGATTAATACTATAAATTTTATGCTATAAATATCAATATTAATGATTTTTCACTTTCATATTTCATATTTGATATTTATATGTTATATGTTTCATCATTAATTACTTAAATTTAAGAGAATAATTTTTAAAATAAATTTATTAAGCTATAATTAAAGTCCTTTTCTTTTCCTTTATTTTTCAATACAAGCAAAAAGCCAAAAACAAGAATGCATAATTATTGTAAATTTTTTAATTTATTAAATGATAAAATATATACGTTATAAAAATATAATAAACATTGTCTTAAAAATCGAATTGAAAGTTAAACTGGTAAAACAAATAGTTTAAGGATTAAAAGATTTAACCGGTATTAAAATGTAATAAGATCGAGTAAAAAATGAATAAAATTAAATAATTTACATATGATCGAAAAAGATTATCCTTACTTATAAAAAATTTTAAAATTTAATTGAAAATATAAGACTGCCAAATAAAAATGATTTATTTATTTTAATTTATAAGAACTTATTAATTTATAAAATTGATATATCAATTAATAAATTAGTCGACTTTTAATAATAAAAATTATTAAAATAAATTAACTGAAAAAATGAACTGTGCAAGACTTTTTCGGTTAAAGTAATTAAGTATTTTAGTCATTGAAAAAATACCAATTCTTCGTGAGTTCTTAAAAGGGACCTTGACAAATCTTGAACTGGTAAAACGTTTTTCACCCTCTATCGAACGCAGGAACAGTCTTACAGACAAAGTCAGAGGAAGCAGTTTTGGTGGAAATGCCTCAGGTACGCGGATAAAAGATGCAGACGTCCTCGGCCATTTAAATAAATTCAGGTATTTAAATAAATTCAGGTATTTTTAATGAATCGATTCATACCTAAATTAACCGAGCTCAGATTAATACGAGACTTAACTTTTTTAACAAAATGATATCATTTTATTAAAAAAAATTAGGCTTTGAATAAGTTTAAATTTAGGCAACTCAAGTCCGTACTCAATTAATAAAATCGTTGTTTCATATTTTTAATTTTAAAAAATTAGTAAAACCGACTTATTAATATCTCTAATTAACACGTTTGTACTGATTAAATATTAATTATATGACGATTTAATTCAACTTTTAAATTGGAGATGAACTAATTAAATTTTTCTGAAACTAATAATTTATTATTAATATGTTAAATTATTAATTTAAGTTGGAATTTAATTAATTTAGATTAATTTTAAGAATTGATTTAGTTTATCATATTAGTGATATTTGATTAGTTTACGTTTGATGTTGATCCTGAATGTGTTTGTCATTATTTTTTAAACGAAATCTAAAAAAGAAAGTTTTTTTTTAACTGAAAATTACAAGGAATTTTTTAAAAATTAAATATTAAAGAATTTTTCTAAAATTTTTAAATTGTAAAAGAAGTATATATCTTTTACTCTAATAATTACAATTTAAATTATTAATTTAAGTTAAATTTATGAATGTAATTATTCCCGTTCGTATTAAAAAGTTGATTTAGTTTACATTAGTAGAAATGTCAAAAAGGGTCTAGTCTGATTTTGACCCTAGTTATCAGTGGTTCAACCGTTACTTCCAAAACAACTTCGTTTTAGAAGTTTTTTTTTAATGACGTGTCAAGCTACGGATCACCATAATCTAAGGTCGGGTTGGGCTCAACTCGATCTATTGACATCTCTATCGATTAGTACATATATGATATGTATATTATATATTTTGTTATTATTTTTTAAATAAAATTTAAAAGGAGAGGTTAAAAATTAATAAATGAAAGACAATTCAGACTCTTACCAAAACCTGTCTAAAGAATTCACGCAATCGTGTTTAGCTAATCCTTGTGACTCTCTCAAAGGTCAAAGCTCTAAGCTCGGGTTCTCTCTATAAATATAAGCCGCAATCTCTTATATTCATAAAGCTAATTGGCTTAGGATCAGAAACATTCTGTGAAGATCCTGAATTGTATTAATAATTGCTTATCTTCCCTTTGCTCCCTCATTCATTTTGCATTCTTCTCCAATTCATTAAGATGTCCCGTCCGCCATTACTGTTGTTAGCTTGTGCTTTAGCACTTCTATCTTCTTCTATGGCTGCTGCTGCAATTTTAGAACACACATTTGAAGTAAGTTCCTGACTTTCTTCTGTGATCTCCTCTGGAATTTTTCCAAGGTATGAGTCCATGCAAAGGTGCATGGCTCAGGATTGATGACAGAAACTGACTCTCCTTGATAATGTTTCAGGTGAAAAATCTCACTGTCCGACGGCTCTGCAACGAACAGGTCGTGACTGCGGTGAACGGAAGTGTCCCCGGTCCAACGATTCGTGTTCGTGAGGGTGATACTCTGGTTGTTAAAGTCATTAACAACTCTCCATACAACTTGACAATTCACTGGTAAACCCTGGAATACATTTCTTATCGTATAAATGTAAAAAAAAAACAACAGTTTCATTGTTTACTTTATGAATCTAAAACGATTTCTCTTTTTTCTCAGGCATGGAATCTTTCAGCTTCTTAGTGGCTGGGCAGATGGGCCAAATATGGTGACACAGTGTCCAATCCAACCAGGATGTAGCTATAAATACAAGTTCAAGATTATCGATCAAGAGGGAACACTCTGGTGGCATGCACATGCCTCTGTTCTCCGAGCAAGTGTTCATGGAGCACTCGTTATTCGTCCAAGATCCGGCGCCAAGTACCCTTTCACAAAACCTTACAGAGAAGTTCCAATCATATTAGGTATTGACTTGTTCTTTTCCAAGTTATTGACTTGGGCCTGTCATTATTAGAATCCTGACGGAACTAATAAGATTTTATATTCCAGGAGAGTGGTGGAAAGCTGATGTTGTTGCCTTGGAGAACCAGGCACTTGCTACGGGGGCTGCACCAAATTTTTCTGATGCTTACACCATCAATGGACGCCCTGGAGATCTCTACAATTGCTCTCAAAGCCGTAAGTTCATGTCAATTCCCATTGATATCCGAATTGATGTCGTAATTTGTTGTAATCTTGACCGAAACTGAACTGTTTTCTCTTTTACCAGCGACTTACAGGCTTAATGTGATGCAAGGAAAAACCTATCTCCTCCGTATTATCAACGCTGCACTCAATACACAACTGTTCTTCAAAGTAGCCAACCACAGTCTGAGAGTTGTTGGCATTGACGCTGCATATACAGACCCTTACGACACTGACGTGGTCGTCACCGGTCCCGGCCAGACGGTGGACGCTCTCCTGACCACAGACCAGGCGGTTGGATCTTATTATATGGCGGCGAGTCCATATGCAAGCGCAGTTGGTGTACGTTTCAATAATAGCACCACAAGGGGTCTCTTAGTCTACAATGGTTCAACGTCAACTTCACCAATAATGCCTCAAATGCCGGCCACCAATGACACTCCGACTGCTCACAAGTTCTTCAGTAACATCACTGGCCTCGCCGGAGGCCCCCACTGGGTTCCAGTACCGACTCAGATCGACGAACGGATGTTTGTCACCGTTAACCTTGGATTGTCAGAGTGTGGAACCAACACCACTTGTCAGGGACTATTCGGGGCTCGATCCGCTGCTAGTATGAACAACCACTCCTTTCAACTTCCGACCACCCTGTCGATGTTGCAAGCTTTCTTCTTCAATGTGAGCGGCGTGTACACGCCTGATTTTCCTGATAATCCTCCGGTTGTGTTCGATTACACCAACGATATTAACAATCTCAACACATCCCTGATTTTTACACCCAAATTAACAAGCGTGAAGGTGCTCAAGTACAACGCGACAGTGGAGATGGTTCTGCAGAATACGGCACTGATCGGAATAGAGAATCATCCAATCCACATTCATGGATTCAACTTCCATGTTCTGGCACAAGGGTTTGGGAATTATGACCCTGTCAATGACCCTAGCAAGTTCAATCTTGTTAACCCACAAGTTCGCAACACTATTGGAGTACCCGCAGGTGGTTGGGCAGTCATTAGATTCATAGCTAACAATCCAGGTAACTAAACTCTTCAACTCTCTTAACATCAATCTTCTTCTTCATTTATATCGTACTTATATCTGATGTTTTGTTGAAACGGAACACTTTCAGGTGTGTGGTTTATGCATTGCCATTTAGACGTGCACGTACCATGGGGACTTGCGTCGGCTTTTGTTGTTCAAAATGGACCTACGCCGTCGTCTAGGCTACCGCCACCTCCGCCTGATCTTCCACAATGTTAGGAAGTGGTTCCGCCAACCCATTCATCGTATAATGATCGTCTTTTCATCAGAATAGACAGAGCGTTCTTTGATTCTTTTGTACAATGCCAAGCTTGTCCAATTTAAGAATGTTACAACCAAAAATAATTTATCTCAAATGTAATAATCATAAGGAAAAATTCTTCTTACATACACAAGTTCTTCCTTTTTTTTTTTTTTCACAATCTGTTTATTCTAAATTTCGCCTTTATTTTTCCAAACTAATTTCACCAAGTTTAAAATCATCGAGTTTGGTTCATTCGACTTGATCAAATTTTGTATCAAATTTGGACTTTTTGAATTTTCAAGTTTCAAACCGAATTTGAGCTCGAGCTTAGTGGTCAATTGAGTCCAAAGCTCAATTATTATTATTTATTAATTTTTAATCAAATAATATCCTTTGAATAGTATAAATTAAAAATATAAAATTTATAAAGTTTTCGAGCCTAATATAAATTTATCGGTTTTGTTGTTCTAGTCAAGCTATGACCTGACTCGTGGCCCGATTCGGCTCAACTGTTTTGGCTCATATCCCGGTCAACTCGAGTCAATATAGCTATGTAGCAAATATAAGACTAAAATAAAGTTGCCAAATCAGAGATACCAATAAAAACACAGATTGTAATATATAATATGCAAAAAAAAATGTCTTAAGGACCTAATTAATTAGTATCTAAGGACATAGTTAATTAGTATACTATACACAGGCGCGTGGAGAAGTGGTCTAAAACTTTGACATAATTAATTTTATATTTGGCAAGTCAAGTCATGAGAATGAGTTGGGTCGGGTATAGCCCACTATTTGTTTTAACAAGCCCAAATTTTCTGAGTTACCTAGTTTCAATTTCAATCAAGTTTAAATGGTTTCCAAAATAATATTAACTTGGGCTCGGTCTGTTCACTTCATGTCTAGGCAGGTTGGCCCGAGTTTGAGCCACTTGTCATCCATATAAAAATAATATAATTTGATTGTAAATTTCTTAAATTTTTAGATAAGAATAATGTCGTCTTAATATAGAGGATTGAACTATTTATGTCTCAAGTTAATCTTCTATAACTAAATTCAACCAAATTCAAGTGTAATTTAACATTTGATCAACTCTAAACTTTATCAACTTGTGCGGAGTAAGTTTGGCATTGAGTTGAGTCTGGGTCGGCCTAACCTAATCCCAACTTGAAACCTAATCAAACTTAAGGCTCTCGGCTAAAGTCTGAGCCCGAGACAAGTCTAATTACTTTATTTTTTAACTTAAAATTTGAAAATTACGTAAAAGTGGTTTTTACCCAATTTTCTTTAACTATATTTTGTATGTGATATTTTTTTTTTTTGGGAGTTTTAATTTAATTTTTGTTTGACTTTTTTATACTAAAATTTTGAATAGTTTAGTTAAACAAATAAAAATTTAAATTATAAACGTATGAATATGTTAAAAACATAATTTTTCATCTTAAAATTATACAAATTACTTTTGTCATGAAATTTCAATTTTAAGGTTGACTTAAAAGAGTTTAATTTGAAAATGGCCTAACTCCAAGTCAATGATCAGTTTCAATCAACCCAAACTTCAAGTCGATGATCAGTTTCAATCAACCCAAACTTCAAGTGGTTGCAATCAACCCAAACTTCAAGTCAATGATTAGTTTCAATCAACCCAACCTTCAAGTTAAAGTTAAGGCCAAGATGGCTCAAGTTCACCTTGACAACTCGAATGATCCGTGCCCTTAATCCGCAAAATGATGTAGTTTTGATAATCCTCAAAACAATATAGTTTTAAGCGGTTCAAAGGAACTCATATTCGGACTTGACAACTCGAATGATCCGTGCCCTTAATCCATGAAATGATATAGTTTTCATAATCCTAAAAACAATATAATTTTGCGTGGTTCAAAAGAACTCATATTCGGATTTGAGGTACGCAGTTAGAGTTTGATTGAGTTTTAGACCAAGTTCAAGTGCACCTTATCGGTTCGGACCAAGTTTGCCAATATCACGTTGATTCAAAAGGAGCTTAAACTCAGTAATACGATGTTAAGGACAGTTCATACTTCTTCTAATCATATAAAACCGATGCAAAATTAAACAACTCATGAGGGGAACAGAAAACTCATTTTTAACTAATTGGAAACAAAATCAAATAAGCAAATTTGATATGATCCAACACAAATCCGAATGAATTCTATCTCTCATTTTCTATATGGCTAAATGGGAATTATTACTTCTTCAATTTACAACAATCCGCAGTGTAATCAAATACAGTATGAAGAAACAATATTGTTGAAAATCCACAAATAGATTACATAGGAGCAGAAGCTGGAGCAGAAGCTGGAGCAGAAGCAGAAGCAGAAGCAGCAGATACATCACTTCTGGTTACAGGCCCTGCAGCTTCACCTGAGCTCATAAGCTGGATCATCGAACGGTGGGGATTGATCCTTGAAGCCGAGCAAAGATCAGGTAGATACGCACCTGTGTAAATATAACATTATCAACATCATAAATAGTAAATAATATTATTTTTATAATAATGTGTAGTTGCCAAGTTTGAGCATTGAAATTGATAAGTCAACTATAAGACAGATTGGACCGATTCTTTGATTAAAGGTTAAGGAAACAAAAGGAACTAAAGAGTGAAAGCGAAAGTGCATCCACGACCAAGTCCTTTTGATTGAAGAAAAGTATTTAACACCACAATTAGGTTAAACAAATAGCAATTCTTAGAATTGTAAACCTTAACATCAAAATCAAATAAAGTTCGATTAAACAAAATGACATCGTTTTGATTTATATCGGTTCTTGTTCGGTTTGAACTCGAAATGCTACCGAATATTTGATTGGTGAAAGAGAAACGAAATTTTATTACCTTCACCAGCAGCCAAGTTGAAGTAAAGGTCAACAATGTTGGGACAATGTTGATAACAAGCTGGTGAACAGAGCTTGCAGGTGAACTGAGGTTCAAGAAGTGCATCAGAAGAGATACCAACAGAGTTTCTATCAACCCCACAAGCCTTAACACACTCATCGGTCTCTATATAATTCGCCATTCTCTCCACCATAACCTCCGATGTCCTGCACTGATACCCAACACTCGCATCTTTCTTACCATATGTCTCCAACAAACACCTCTTCCCCGATGATGCAATTGAGAAGGCACACACATCGTTTGGCAATTCCTCACACACAATCTCACCTGCAAAACACACATACTAAGATCAATTTACGGATTGCGGATTAAGATTATACAACATGCATGCATGCAAGGTTGATTCTCTTACCTAAAGCAGCATGGAAGAAGATGGAAGAGAGAAAGAGAGCTAATTGAAACTTGAACGCAGCCATGGTTGATCTTATTGTGAGACAAGAAAGAAAGAAAGAAAGAAAGATATGTGTGAGAGGGAATGAAAAGATTGGAGCTTGTGTATAGAGTTTAGAGACTATATATAGAGTTTCTTAACACTTCATCGATCTGTCACTAACTAACAGCGTGACGTGTGCTATATTTAGAACACGTAAAAATGTTGTTTTTTCCCTTAAAGTCAAAGTTTTTCTTTAGTCACGACGTGTTGGGATGTCTTCCGAATAATGCCTTCCCAACTGTGAGGAAGTTTCTTGTTTCATTGGTTTGAAAAGTCTTCTGTCCTCGGTCTTTTGGCAGCCTAGATTTCTAGAATTTGGAAAAACCGACTATGTTACGTTTTATAACATTTTAGTTAGTTATTCTCCTTTTTTTATATATTTTAAAAAACTTAAACAAGTTCGATTGATTCAATTGTTATTATCATCGTACTCAATCAAAAATTTTGCAACAAAACAGGGTCTGAGAAAGCCTGATAATACTCTACTTTACTCCTACAAAATAAAGAGGTTATTTTCGATAGACCCACATACAAATGCGACAATGAAAAAAAATGATGTAGGTTAAAAGAATTGGTATGTTAAAAAAGTATGTAAATAAAATTAAAATAATTGAATAAATAAATAGAATAAAAAAGAATAAAAGAAAAGGTTCTAATGGACTTGCCTTATGCTAGTAGAGACGTAAGATTAGTAAGTGAAGTATCACGAAAATTAAATAAGCGAAAGATAAAAGTGTACCTGATAAATGTATTCTCACTTAGAGGTCAAAGAGATGCAGTTTGTCCTACCCTTCTTAATGCGGCGTGAAAGTACCAACGAGTTCAATTGTAAAAACTTTAAATCGTTCAACTTTTGGTTCGATTTTTAATTTTTTGGTTTGATTTATTTTAATAATTTTTGTTGTTAAAAATTGATAAAATTATTAATTAATCAGACAATTTTTGAAAATTAAGAAATTCTTATAAACTAAAATAATATAAATTTATTTATTTATTTTCATTTAATTAATTTATTTTTTCAATTAAACTTTAAAATTTTCGATATATAAATAACAATCTCTTTCAATTATATTTTCAATTCTTTAATTTTGTTTAATCTTTAGCTAATTTTATGATGGTTTAATACCAATTAAATCTTTTAAATCTTAAAATTTTGTTTTATCGGTTTAACTTTCGATTCGATTTTTAAAACATTAATTAATATTGATTTATAGTAAAAAAATTATTTTAATTTTAATAAAATTCATATTTTTAGTATTTTAATACAATAAATTTATTTTATATTTTAAAGTAAATAAAATTATAAAAGAAAATTGACTGATCAGACTTAAAAAATTCTACTTTTCTATTCTCGTAAGCACCAATAACAGGACTGACCAACGAGAATAAAAAATCACATGAACGAGTCAAAACGCGTCGTACATCGACACTCGTCAATGTCCAAACGGTTTGTGCACACTTCAGATTGAAGAAAAGTTTTAAAGTCATAACTACTACTTTATTTAATAAGGCGGCGATAATAATATATAACAGGTCACGACCCCACCAGTTTTGGAGTTTCTTCCACGTTACATGACCAACTTATCAAAGTCTTCCCTTTGATTTAGAACATGTGTTCACATCGACACTGTGCATGACAATGGTTAGTTCAAGTTCGATCTGAATTTTTCTTAAAAATTTTAGTTCAAATTGAACTGTCATTAGACTCGGTCGGGCTGTAAGGACGGTACCAAACTGAGGCAAACTTTGTTTTTTTGTATACAAAAGGAAAGTAAAACGATAACAGACAATTACACGCTTCTACGAAACAAGATTCCCTGTACGTCCTGTGTAGCTATCTGAATACATTCTCTGGTATGTCTTAGAATACGTGAGTGTTAGGACCTGTAAGCGAAGGTAAATAAACCATCTTATCAGCACACATATTCTCTTCCCTATATACATACTGCAGCTGAATAATCTAATCTCGACACTGAAGCTCCAGAATACCCCTTACCAACGAAATACCATCAAGTAACATTATTTCAAAAGAAGAACCTCCAACGAATCTATCTCTAAATCTACTCGTCGATAACCGAGATTCTATGTCAACATTAGGCCGGTAAATGCCCCTCAAAGTTCAGCAAACAAAGATGAGCAAACCTCAATATTCTGTAAAAAACTGTCACACCAATGACTTGTACTCTTTTTGATCAGACCTCGGAAATCCTCCTCGAATATACTTTTATTTCTTTACTGCCGTAAGAACCAACATGAGGTTCCAAAATAACGAATTGAGGCAAACTTTAAATACTATATATATGACTTCAAAATAACAATAGTCAAGGTTGTTTCTCTCTGGACAACGGTGGATAATTCAAAGATTAAATTTCTAATAGTGAAAATACATACACTACAAGAAAATAGTTAATTACAGACAAAAATTACCGACGGTCAAAAACATCGGAGATTCGGCCGTAGCTAAATTCCCCGACGGAATGTTTCCATACCGTCGGTAAAAGTACCGACCGAATCGATAAACCGTCGGTAACATCTACTGAAAAGTTACCGACTGTCTGATTTATTCCGTCGCTAACTTTAAAGACCGGTGGCTTGCCCGTATGTAAATTTATCATCGGAATGTTTGAATCTTACCGACAGTAAAATTGTCCGTCGATAAATAAGTCATTATTACCGACGGAAAGTATTATCCGTCGGTAGAATACTTTGCCAAATGCCGACGGAAATAGTTCCGTCGGTAAAATTTTGTACTATATTTTTAAAAAATATATATATTTCTATTATATTTAAATTATAATTGTCTTACAATTTTATTAATAATATATATTTAATTAGATATAAAAAATTAAATAAAAATTTTAATTAATGAATATAAATTAAAATATCTGAATTAATAATAAAAACGTTACATTACAATAATATCTGTAATACAAAGTAAATG
>JANQBM010000004.1:33011480-33027263 GCA_025594535.1 Erythroxylum domingense
AAAAGACGTGGTCATTTCTCGTCATGTGCCAGCCTAAAAGCATCATACCACCCATTTCTTTTTTTTTAGTCTTAATTTCGTTTTGTTTCAATAACTTTCCAACTTGTTATTTAATTGAATTGTTTGTGTATATATAAACATAGTCGACCATTGGAGATTGGTGGGGGCAGAGGTGAAGAAAGTTTTGTGACTCTGGATGGGCTTACTAAGTGTGTTACTTAACTGGTTTCGTAGCTTAAGTGTGGCTTTGTTGGCTCATGTTTTCTTACCTCTGGAATGTATACTAAATAGATTATCTGAGAAACGCAATACCCTGCAAGCCGACCACGGAGTGCCAACTACTTGAATCTTCATCTTCATGAGTTTTAAGGACTCTTAAGATGGCCAACTTTCTAGTTTTGTCATTTTGCAGCAAAAGGAAGAGGAGTTTCTGGCCGTTTTGTTGGAGTTAGGTTGAACCAGACTCTCAAATTTTTATTTCAGTCCAGATCAGCCTGGTCGAGTGGGCGGGTTTGGACCCAAAACAATACCGGTTGGTTGGAATCATTCGGACCCGACCAGTTTACCATCCCTAGCCTTTATGGCTAATGGACTAACATGTATAGGTAAAAGCAAGAGTTCAGTAATTGTGACATAACATTAACTGATGCAGTATAGAAAGGAGAAATGCACGAAACCTAGCATGATATCTTGAATAATATAAGATCTTTATAGCTGAATTGTTATTCATCGTTTAATCTATAGTGTAAATCTATTTCAACAAAATGTACAAGGAATGTACATTGTTGTTTAATTTAATGACCTCAGAACAATGTGCTCAAAACATCCTACCTGCAATGAACCATTGTCACTCAGAAACTTATGAATCTGAAAGCATATATTTTCCTATTCAGTTTGTGCTCCACTTAACTTCATCTTTCGAAGGAGTATTAGCTTCAACAGCAGCCTCTGGCAGGGAAGAACCGTCTTTGCTGGCAACTATCTCGGATTTCAAATTATGATCTAATTCTGAAAAAACTTGTTGATATACAACAGAATCCTGCTCAGTAAAGCCACCCTCGTTAAGAGGAGTCACTGAGTTACAGGCTTTTGAAGAAGTATTAGATTCAGCAGCAGCCTCTGAAAGGAAAGAACCCTCCTTGCTGGCAGCTATGGCAGGTTTTGAATCCTGATATTCTATTTCTGGAAGAACTTCAACTGAATCGTGCTGAGTAGAACCACCTTCTTGAAGAGCAATCACTGAGTGACAGGCTTTTGAAGGAGCATTAGATTCGGCAGAAGCCTCTGGCAGGAAAAAATCCTCCTTGCTGGCGGCTATTGCAGCTTTCAGATCACAATCTTCAATTTTTGAAAGAACTTCAAGGGAATCCTGCTGAGTAGAACCACTGGCTTTTGAAGGATTGCTGGATTCAGAAGCAGCCTCCAGGAGGAAAGTATCCTCCTTGCTGGCAGCTATTGCGGCTCTCAAATCACGATCTTCTATTTCTGAAAGAACTTCTCGATATGCAACAGCATCCTGCTGAGTAGAACCACCTTGGTTAAGTGCATTCATTGAGTTGCAGGCTTTTGTGATCCTCTCAGCATCTTCAGGAGACAGCCACTGTCCATAGCCATTAGAAGCTTCAGATGATGTGATGGGGAACTCTTTTGGGAAGTTCCCTCTCACCAGGAATATGCTCCAGCCAGAGCTCCTCAAAGAGTCGAGATAAGCTGCCAGATAGAACTTTGAAAGATGCTGTGGAGCCACATAGAAACTGTCAAAGTTATACCATTCCCCATTTACTTTCCTAATACAGAACCAATGGTCATGCAAATGACAAATAAAAGCATTCTCCAGATCGGGGTTAATCTGTGCAGACTCAGCAACTGGACTGTTCAAAGGAATGGCTTGCAAGTCCCATACTTCTAAAGCCTTCTGCAGAACCTGTATTAAGCATTTTCTGAAAACATTAACTTTTGGAGAACTTCAATAAATTTCTGCGTAACAAGTTGCCAATTGAACTAAAAATGCTCACATGCATCCTCAATAAGAACTACTTCAATTTAATTTACAACATCACTCGAAATTTCTAAAAATACATCATTTTCTGATCGAAGGGCTTACCTGGTTCGTTTATAAATATGGAATAAAATATGGCAATATAAGAGACTTAGATATTCATAACCAATTATGTCTTGATGCATCAACCGCATAAAATGCTCCTAGAAAAGGTTAACAGTGGATCAAAACCATGGAACACATGGCTCTTTAATGTTGCACCACGTAGCTGTCGCACTATTCGTATTGAGTTGTAGCATCCCTAGTATTACTTGAAGGAAAAAGGAAAACTAAGTACGGGATCTTTAAAATTCAGACCCTTGTTTCTTGCAAATGATGGAATGTGGTTCTTTTCTCAATTGTAATGTATTGAACCATTAAAAGTCTGATGATAAACAGCTACATCAAAGTAAATTTATCTTAGACGTTGCAATCTCCAATTAATTCAATTTCCGGTTTAACAACAAATTCATGTTCAAAGACAACAATGTGATTTGGTTGTATTATAATGCTTCCATGTTTAAACCTTCTCCTTCAAGTATATTTTTAATAATTAAATCACAAGCTCGTTAATATGTGTCCATCTAAGATAGCAAATGGGTTATTAGCATCCATAGCAATACAACGCCATCTCAATTGGTCAAATGTAAACTTATCCCTGGATCCTGTAAGTGGCAATTAAAGAGTTACCTTAATATTTCATTAAATTTCTGTTTGCGCATAGATAAGTTAGACCACTTAAGTATGTGTTACAAAGTTACTTATGCAAAACTCCTCTCAAACGGTATTTTGGACTTATCTAACCTTCTACCCTGGCTAACTATATATGGAAATGGAAGCTCCAAAGATTAGAAAGATATGCATCAATTATTCTAGCATTAGTATCCATAATTTGGAAACAATCCGTTATGTGAACCAACTAGCAAAGCTAAATTGATTAAAATCGACAGACAATCTGATCAGATAGCATTAAAACAACATAATAGTTAAGATTTAAAAGGCATATTCCAGTTAAAGTAAAAGCCAGATCCACCACAACAGTTAGTCTTACAAATCACGATACGTGTACAAGAAAGGACAAACGATAATACAGCATGACTAGGGAGTGAGAGGTGGAATAATGACTAACCAAACTTCCATTCCTGACTACAACAGGACCATCTTCAAATGGAACTTAATCAACTGCTTACTTAGGATCCAGATGCAGAAGGGTTTAATACAAGCACCAAAGGCACATAGTTTTGCTCTCTCCTCTTATATGTTCCAAAAAGAATAAAAGGTAAAGTCAACATCAACAATATCTTGAACCCAACAATATGCTAGCCGAAGTGTACCAAAACCATTTCCTCGTATGGAAAATCTATCTATATGAAATGTGAATCACACATTCAAACTTAATTAATAAATGTGATTCCTGATCTAGTATTTTAATGTTGATCAAGAAGCATACCAAGCCGAATATTCATTAAGGTAACGGAAAGAAGGTCTTGTTTCCATTAATATGATCTGAATTCTAAAGCCTCCATATTATTTCACCCGTAAAGGATTAGAGACTACAACCCTATCCTCTTTATCTTTCGATTACTTCTCCAGGGTTCATACTTCCATAAACTGTATCACTCCCTCACATTGTGGTCTGTTAAAAAAACAAACCTATGACAAAAACAAACAAAATGTTGATATGAAGAGCCTTCATTTGTCTTGGGTAAGGATCACCCAAAACCAAACTCAGAACCACTGTAGCTGACTTATAACAGAAGCGACACAAGCAAGGTTCATTTCAATCTTATGAAAGTTCTTGGCTTTAGCCTAGAATGCAGACAAAGAACTAAAAAGCCAATGTACAATCCACTCCCCAGACAAAAAGAATGACTTAAAACAAGTGTCATCAATCAAAAGGAACAAAAACTCCACTTTATTTCCAAGTATCCAAACAACAATCAATTTAAGAAGACAATTTCAAAGAGAGAATGGGTGATCAAGCGACCTGAATACTGAAATCGCCCCCCAATGAAACGTTGTGAGACTCGAAGGATACGAAGTCGCCCAACTGTTGCAAGACCTGACGTTCCTTGTGGTCAAGATCGGTGGCGAGCGCCGCCAAATCCAGTTCTGAGAAGAAAGGACCTTGCAACACCGCGTTCACGCAATGCAACGCACACAGCTTCCCCTCTTGTACTTCATGGTACAGTATCCCCCCATTGCTCGCTCCTTCCATTGAACTAAACCCACAAACAATTTTCTTCCTTTTGTAGATTTTGTTGTTCAGATACAGAAACAAACAACCCTAGAGGACCATAATTGCGCTCGCTCGGACTCCTATAAAGAAGGTGCTCGGTGGGAGAGAAGAAGATCGACAGAATGTTATTATGGAAATGTGTTTTAAAAAGATATAGACATATGGGTTGTTGCCACGTGTCTTCCAA
This sequence comes from Erythroxylum domingense, assembly GCA_025594535.1. Taxonomy (NCBI): domain Eukaryota; kingdom Viridiplantae; phylum Streptophyta; class Magnoliopsida; order Malpighiales; family Erythroxylaceae; genus Erythroxylum; species Erythroxylum domingense. Next base: position 33,015,945 of record JANQBM010000004.1, read on the forward strand.
TGTCTTCCAATGGCCATGGAAGTGGAATTCGTTACAAGGTTTGTAATGTTTAAACTAAAGTGTTTATTTTTACAAGGTATTCACAAGCTTTGTAATTATCTATAATATATTTATTTTCTTTTTAACTATAATTCAAAAATAAAATTGACAATGAATCAAGTCGGATCTATGCTACTCTCAAGCAAACTTCAAACTAAACAACATTTTAGCATTAAGATTAAATTCGATTGAATGGATTGAATTCAAATCGTTTCGATCAAGAACTCTCAAACTTTAACAATTGTTAGAGATTAAGGTAATAATGCATTAACGCATTTTAAAAATTATTTAAACCGAATGCATCATTTGTCGAATAATTTGATTCGAATCTATCATTTATACAAAGATAATAACTTTGGGAAGTATACATGAGGCAAAATAAAGTCATGGACTAGAAACCAAGAAGCTTTTAGTAACCGGATTGTCAACAAACAAAGATGGAACATTTCTTCACCTTTTAGTATAAACCAACTCAAAATGAAACCTACATCCTCTTGTAGAATAAGGCCTCAATGTTGGTTTCTTTGATATTTCTTCACCATCATGGAGTCTTAGACAAGTAGATCATAGTGGTTCTTACCACTATACAGTAATCTCACGACCTTCCTTGGTTTTCTCTTCATTGAGCCTTTGCAAAACTCCGATCCATACTCGGCTATGGGAATAAAACCGGAGCTCCATCCACCCCTCGTATGCTGCAATTCATTGCGATACAGAACGTTTAAAAGAACATCTTTGCGATCAATTTCTAGCATATGAAATGTTTTTGTCAATGACTGAAGTGCAGGCAAGTATGAAGTTATGGTTATTGAAAGCCTAAAATGCAGAAAGTTAGGTTGCATTGTAACTGGATATAAAGGCAATATTCTTCCTGTGAATTTAATCCCCGACTTGCGGATTGACATGCTACTAGACTTGAAAATGAGAGAAAAATCAGTTTCGACATCCAATTTTTAATGACTGAAAAAGAACTAGCGGGACCATTAGATTTTCGAGTGCTTTCAGGATTTAATCTGGAGTATCAGTATTGTCAACATACCTCATGCTCTGGTATATATACAATGATGGGCTGACCACACAATTTTGACAGCACCTGATTCAAGATTAAAGGTCACTGAACTGTTTCATGAAGAACTGAGTTGAATTACGGGAACTATTTTGCAGAATAAGAAACAAGTCTCATTCAGGGGAAGACAAATACATAAATCCAATAATGGAAGACCAATTCAACCAAAAAACACTGTGGTCTGATGATTCATTAGATGGGGCGACTTAACAGAAACTTCAAATACCGGCTTTTTATTGTGAGTATATTACAGGAAAAAAATCACTGGATGAAATTCGGCTGTTTGTCTTTGTGTCAAACAGAAACTAAATCAAGGTATACAAAAGCCACACAAGTAACTAATTTGATATCAACTACTATAAACTAAATCAAATGATTCAAGAGCTCACACTAGTAACTAATTTGACATCAACTACTAGCAACAAATTCGGTTTCCCACCTGCTAATCTGAAAAGTTTGAGCAGTTAATGCAGATGCCACAGGAATTTGTATGACAATGTAAAATGAAATTGTAACATTTGTAACTTCAGGCAGGCTTGTATTAAAGAGAGGACTAACCAGCAGTTCCGACTCTCCGCCCCAAAAATCAGGACTTTGAATTCGTTGGCAGTAACTAGGAGAAAAAAAGTACCATGTTAAACTTATAAGGTAACCAAAAAGAACACAAGCAGATCGGATCATCCATATAATAAACAAAAAGAAACTCTAGATATTTAATATCTTTCACTTTGAATGAGATCTCTCAATTCCAGCAACAGTTCTGTTAGATATTTTACAACTAGAATCCCTTTTTTTTGCAATTCAGTTCCTCCTCCACCACCAGGAATCGCAGTTTGAAAAAGAGAAATTGTCTGCTTTCAAAGACTCACCGTTTCAGAGACTCATCAACAGTAATAGCAACCAATGCTTCTTCATACCTCTGGCGTTCTCCACTGCTGTCACACATGATCTCTTTCACAGCCATTCGCAGTTCATCTGGTATGTTCAGCAAGAGAATACAATAACAGATTTTCTAATTGGATCAATGCAATGTACAACAGTGACTAACCAAACTTAAACATAAGCCCGTGGTAGAAGAATTATAATGAAGCCTTCACGAAAAAAGATTCAAACTTTGATGAATTGATCAGTGAAAGAGTATCCACAAAAAGTGCACCTGCATCGTCCCTCTCTTCCCTTGGATTGAGAGAGATGCCCTTGTTAAAAGCCATTCCTTTGACCTGAAATGTACCCACCACACCATAGGAAGACCCAAAATGAACTCATTAGTCACTAAGAAGCTGATTCTTTGATCTCAAGAACAAACGATACGAAAAGGGTTTATGCATGACTAAACGCAAAATTGACTACCAGAGACCGAAAAAGACAACGGCCGTCTCCAGTAACTTTCTGAACTGAATAATGCTCGAGTTTTTTCATAGCCGGCGATGCTCTGAACATGTGACACAGAAAGCAAAATCACTGCAATTCCAAGTATAACCCAAAACCCATTTCAGGATAACCATAAACACTTACATTGAGGGTCCAATTCTCGCAAAAAACCGATGGCTGTTACTCGCAAAGAAAGGAGAAACCGAAGGAACAGGAGATGAGACAAGCTCGAATCGCGCGAGTCCAAGCCTAAGCTGCTCCAGTACATTCTCTACAAATCATTATCCGTTATATGAGGAAACATAATTCGTGCAGTTCATGAGTAAGGTAGAGGAAACAGTTAAAGACGAGAATGCTGAGAGCACCGTTCAAAGCGTTTTCCGCCATTGCCACTCAATCCAAGGGAGCCAAAACAAAACTGGTGAAAATGCGAAGAACACAAGTAGGATATTCAGAACTTTATATAAATATTTTTATTCTTAACTAGTGAACATCATTCCGTTGTAGTCTAGTTGGTTAGGATACTCGGCTCTCACCCGAGAGACCCGGGTTCAAGTCCCGGCAACGGAAAGCGTTTTTGTTTTTCTCCCTTTTCTTTCAATTTTGTAAGTAAAGGTACGAACTCTTATATTTTCCTATAAATTTATATAAGATCCCAAAATTTAATATATTTTATAATTTTGAAAATAAAAAATTTAAGATTATTTTATAAATGTCAATGTTTTCAAAATTGAACTAGTTCGGTCGGTTTAATAGTAAAAATCTTGAACTGGTCAACTTTTGAGTTTAATTTTTTATCTTTTTGTTTAATTTAATTTAATAATTTTTTTGTTAAAACCGATTATTTTATTAATTAATCAATTAATTTTCATATTTTATAAATTAATTAGTTTTTATAAATTAAATAATTTTATTTAACAGCTTTTTTAATTAAACTCTAAATTTTTCAATAAGTAAAGACAATCTTTTTCAACCGTTTTTTCAAAATTTTCAATCTTTAATTAATTTGATAACGGTTTAATATCGATTGAATCTTTTAAATCTTAAACCTCCTATCTTATCAATTTAATTTTCAATCCAATTTTTAAAACATCAGTAAATACATATTAATTTTAAACACTAATTTACAAAGTATGTAATATTATATATTTTTAAAATCTTCATACAAATTTTTAAAGGCCAATTCATATCTTTTATTTTTTTTAAGCACTTAATTACTTCATCCAACATATGATATTTATGCAATTAGAAGAACATTTTGTACAACTAAAAAGAATATTTCAATAACAAAAGTAATTAACAACCTATCAAATAATTCAATTAATTGTTGATTTTGGTTGGGTTGGGTTTAGGTTCAACTAAGTTTGATCGGGGACTTGATCCTCTGTGCCACCAATCCAATGTCAACCCTGTGCCACTCTATCCTAGCCATCTATTCATATAATTTTACTCAAGATAGTATCATTTTATATAAAATTTTTAAATTTTATATTGGACCAAGTCATGCAATACGAGTCTGACGTAGAACTTAAAATAAAAAAATAAAATTAACTAAAATCTTAATTAATGTTTTAAATTTATTAACTTCCGCATATGCGAAGCTGGGCTAATTTTGTCATTTATTAAATCTAAGCGTCGTTGGAAAGGGCAATTAAAGAACAAAAGTTTGGTCACCTAACTTCCACCAAACATGTTTTTGAATCAATCTAAATAGTGTCTTTAAATAATATTTTTTTAGTTTTAAAGTTTTAAAATTAAATACTAAATTGAAATTACTTCAACTTAAATCTGAGTGTAAAGACTTAATCAACTGAAATTATTATTTGACTTCAAATTAGATCGAATCATACCGAACACAAATGACCATACTTAAGTATATGTATTACGATAAGGGAACATTAAAAATAGAGATGTCAATAGGTCAGGTCGAGTTTAGGCTACCCTTGACCCTACTTGGCCTGATTTCGAGCTATAATGACCCGTAGCTCAACTCGTGGCTTAATGGTGAAGATAGGTCAACTATGACTTGCCTGTGACGATCTGATTTAGCTTGTTATTAATTTCTTTTAAGAAAAATTTTTAAAACGACGTCGTTTTAAAAATAGCGGTCAATTGCATAGAGAGCAACAAAAATTGTATTCAACTATTATCACAATAATATTAGTTCCCATATCACACAAAAGACAAGGTGTGTGTGTATATATATAATTTATTAAGTTAACAATTCAAAATCAAATAACAAGTGAACATACCTAATGTACAACACTTTCTATTTTAAGAGAGTTTGGAGAAGGTCATCGATGTATGCACTCTTATCTTTATATTTTTAAAAAGATGTTGTTTCTGTTATTCGAACTTGTAACCTTTTGGTCACAATAAAAGTTAGATACAATTTGTTTATTTAATTTAACTCATTTTAAATAATATATTTTGAAAAATAATTAATAAATTATTACATATATTTAAAAATTAATCATATGAAACTTTAATACCAAAGAGTGCTCATCGAATTCTCTATTTCATTTATTATGTTCTAATTTTATTTTATTAAATCTTATTTATATATTTATATGAAATTTAAGTAAATTAAATTTAACAGATCAGAAAAAATGATTGAAAATCTGATCTTGAGAGAGGGGTGTCAACGAGGGAATTAACAATTAATTTTTTTATTTTAATATTTTATCCAGCGATATGTTTTATTTTGAAATGAAGTTTTTTGAGGAGAGGCGTCGAGCCCTAGGGCAGGGGTCATCGAACCCGTCGAGCCAACTAGACCAGAAATGAATCGGACTAGACAAGGTTCGAACCAATCGCACCTCTATTTAACGGCAAAAACCGAAAAAAGCTGGCTCGTTGGTTCTTCTCTTCGCATAAGAAGTATCGACGATTGACGATCTCTACGATGCTCTCTTTATTAACTACCCGACACCTCTCTTCTTCTTTTCACTTTTAGTCTACACTCTCTTCTCGCTTTCTCTAAACACTTCTAGAGAGATCTCGATTTCGCAGACTGTTTCCGGTAAGTTTTCCGAGAAAATTCGAACTCATTTCGTTTAATTCAGCTTCATGTGCTCTGTGATTGACTAGGTCATTGTAGATACTGAGCTCATTTGTGCAGGAGAGTAGTTATTCAGTAGTCAAACGGAGTGATTCTTATTTCTTTTTACTTTTTGGAACTAGTGATTTGTTTGAATGTTACGTTTCTTTTGAAGCTAATTTTATGTATTCTTTAACGTTTTAGAGATCTGTTTAGCAAAATTATGGCTTCTACTTCGCATTCTCCGTTCGCACTCGCCGGTTCTGCGGGGTCGGATCTTCTCCGGAGCTCCAGCAGCGGGAGAAACGGTATTCCGTTGAGAAGTCTTGGAAGGGCGAGATTCAACTTGCGGAATAGGGATTTTGCGGTAGTTGCGAAGATGAGGAAGGTGAAGAAGCATGAGTATCCGTGGCCCGACGATCCGGATCCGAATGTGAAAGGCGGAGTCCTCACTCATCTCTCCCATTTCAAGCCTCTCAAAGAGAAGCCTAAGCCGGTTACTTTGGATTTCGAGAAACCGCTAGTTGATCTTGAAAAGAAGATCATAGATGTAAGTTAATTTTGCGGTTGTGTTATTTGGAATTTGTAGCTGAGAGTTTGCGTACTTCTGCTTAGTGTGTTATTGGAATTGTTGTTTATTTTCTGTTGATTTGTAGGTAAGGAAGATGGCTAATGAGACTGGGTTGGATTTCAGCGATCAAATTGTATCGTTGGAGAATAAATATCAACAGGTTTGATGAATTCAACTTCTTTCATGAGGCATGTTGCTAGAGAGAGTTTGAGTTACAAATTTAAATCATTTGCTTCCTGTATTACCAAGCAATTATATTGTTAGATTAATGTTCAATCAAAGGATCATGTGAACAACGGGAGGATGACCTTCTTGCATGAAAATCTTGATTAAATCCTGAAAATGTTTGTTACTAGCTTGTAAATTAGATCGGTCTTGAGTTATTTCAAAATGTGAAGTATCTTGAATTAAGAGACAAAGTTTTACCTTCCTTTTCTTACAATGATCCCAATTTCCGGGTCAAATGACGTCATGTTGACTAATATTCCACCTATATTTGCCTCAACTCCTGGGTTTTATTTGTTTGAACATGACTGTTTAGAAAATTATATAATGCAAATAGAAGTAATGGAATACTAGTTTTCTAGGCAGACAGTTTATATTTGTTTCCTTGGGTAGGCGAACGGTGAGAACCAGGAGTAATAAACAATAAGTGATGCTTCCTTCTCTTACATTTCTCGTTCGAAGGCATCCTTGGTTCTGACACACTTTTCTCTATATATGCATATATCCTTGTGTGTCTGTTGTGTATACACAAATTCTGGATTGACCTTTGTACTTTTGGAGAAATTTCCAATTTGTCAACCTAAGTTTTTAAATTGTATCATTTATGCATCCCATTTGTCCATTTCAGGCTTTGAAGGATTTGTATACACATCTGACTCCTATTCAGCGTGTCAATACTGCAAGACATCCTAACAGGCCTACTTTCCTTGATCACATTTTTAGCATCACTGAGAAGGTTTAGTACTTTCTATTTTTTAATTTTGGAAATTCAGTAATTGCATGATTTATCCTTTCACTGATCTATATTCAAGGAGGTGCAAGAGAGAACTTGTTCAATATTTGGAGCTTGTCTCAGAGAGTGCTCTTTTGTCCTACTATGTCCAGTTTGTAGAGCTTCATGGAGATCGAGCAGGATATGATGATCCAGCTATTGTTACTGGAATAGGAACCATAGATGGTAGAAGGTATATGTTCATGGGTCACCAGAAAGGTAGAAACACGAAGGAGAATATTATGCGAAACTTTGGGATGCCTACTCCCCATGGGTATGCTCAGTTGCTTGTGCATGTTCCAATCTGTTTCTAAAGGAGAAAATGTTTCTATTCAGCTGATTATGTTTTGTTCATCTACAGTAAAATGCTGGGTATCTGATGTAACTCATGAAACTTTAATTGGATATAGATATCGCAAAGCTTTACGCATGATGCGTTATGCTGATCATCATGGATTCCCTATAGTTACATTTATTGATACACCTGGGGCTTTTGCAGACCTTAAATCTGAGGAACTGGGCCAAGTAAGTAGAAATTTGTGCATTTTGTGGCTTTCTTTAAATGTTGACTTATCTCTCTCATTTGCTACTTTGTGCAGGGTGAAGCAATTGCTCATAATTTGAGAACAATGTTTGGTCTAAAGGTTCCAATTATTTCTATAGTCATTGGGGAAGGTGGCTCCGGTGGTGCTCTGGCCATTGGCTGTGCTAATAAATTGTTGATGCTTGAAAATGCAGTTTTCTATGTTGCCAGGTAATCCATGGATCTTAGCCAATGTCTTTGTTCAAGTATAGACACTGAAAGTTTGAATTTAGGTGTTTCCCAGTTTTTTCCTGTCAAAATGATGCTAAGCAGGTTTATCTACTTCCTGAATCATTAGGATCATTGATAATTACTCAAAAAGAAAAAAAAAGACTTGGATCATGTGTTCATTCCTAGCTTTGAATATTAGTTGATGAAATCTAAGAATTGCCAAGAGCTATGAATTCTTTACGAATGATCTTACTTTCAAGAAAGCTGGAAGCTGATTGTTTATATAACTGCACAATTTCTACTTCATTTGAGTCGTAAAATGTCTCGGGCAGATTTGCTGACCTGGTCATGTACCCTTTTATTTGCAAGAAAACTGTTATCAACTTTAACATAACACTCTCATTGACCAGTATGGAAGGATGCGATACACATACATCTTGTGCTCCAAATGGCATCATAATTGCCAAGACAGGGAGGATGCACTTATAACTATCTTTTTATCTTCGGCGTTTTACCTTAAAAAGTCATATCATTGCCTGATTCAGTTTGAACTTTTCTTTTATAAAAACTTTTTGTTTTTCGTGTTACCATCACAAAGAGTATTTGATCTAGTCTTTATATCTGATCTATGTTTGCTGATCTATTTTCAATCTTTGACCTTTTCTATGATATAGTCCAGAAGCATGTGCAGCAATCCTATGGAAGAGTGCCAAAGCTGCTCCAAAGGTTTCTTTGAACTCTCACATTTGAGTTGTCTGTTCACAGACTATCAACTTTTTACAGAATGATTTTACTTTTCTTCTTTTGTAATAAATGCAGGCAGCTGAGAAGCTGAAGATAACAGCCACTGAATTGTGCAAGTTGCAAATTGCAGATGGTGTTATCCCTGTAATTAACTTCTCCATTTTGATGCTTCCATTTTAGTACCTTCTTTTCTCCTTCACTCAATATTACATGACTGTTTCATTTGTGGATTTGATATGTTGCAATCATGGATAAGTTGTAAAACCTTCCTGGGCACCTACCCATGTACTTCTACAAGAAATATAGGGGAAACTGTAGTTCAAATTTCTAACATTCGGACTTACTTTTTCTTTTCTTTTTCCTTTTTTTGACATTTTTAGTCTTGCCATGACAAGCAACCACTGTTTTGTCCTACTTTCTCCATGTTAGGGTGAATTCTGAAGCATTTCTCCTTTTCTTCTAAATTTAACAGGAACCTCTTGGTGGTGCACATGCAGATCCGACATGGACCTCACAACAGATTAAGAATGCTATTAATGAATCCATGGATGTAAGTGCCATTATTACGAGTTCTTTGTAATATTCTAACCTGTTCCAGTATATTAATTCTGTCATATTGGTATTTACAGGAGCTAGTGAAGATGGATACGGAAGAATTGCTAAAACACCGCATGCTTAAATTCCGTAAAATTGGTGGTTTTCAAGAAGGAATTCCGATTGATCCTAAAAGAAAAATTAATATGAAAAAGAAAGAACAGCCTATCGCGGGAAAAACTCCAGTTGTGGAGTTGGAGGATGAGGTTGAAAAACTGAAACAGCAGATCTCTAAAGCCAAGGAGTCATCTAGCAAGCCTCCAGAGTTGGCCTTAGATGAGATGATTGCAAAATTGAAAAGAGAGGTTGACATTGAATTTGAAGAGGCCATTAAAGCCATTGGCTATAAGGACCGGGTTTCAATGTTGCAGCAAGAATTCTCAAAAGCAAAGTCAAAGGACCAACTTATGCATCCCATTTTGATGGACAAGATTGAAAAGTTAAAAGATGAAATCAATCAGGGTTTGTCAACAGCACCTAACTATGCGAGCCTGAAGTATAAGCTTGATATGTTGAAGGAATTCTCTACAGCAAAGAGCATCTCAGAGAGGAGCAGTAAGGGTGAAGCATTAAAGCGTGAAATAAATAAGAAAGTGAAAGAAGTAATGGACCAACCGGATATTAAGGAGAAGGTGGAAGCACTAAAGGCTGAAATTGAGAAGTTGGGGGCTTCTGATGATGGAGATTTAGATCAAGAGTCGAAAAAGCACATTCTCAAGCTAAGGCAAGAGGTAGATTTGGAACTTGCAAATGTTCTAAAGACCATGGGTTTGGATGTTGCGGTTGTGAGGAAAGCAAAAGAACTCAACGACCAGACAGCTTTCCCTTATTTGAAGGACAAGGTGGAAAGTTTGAAAGGAGAAACTATCAAGAAAATTGAAGATGTAATCAACTCATCAGATTTGAAAAACATGATCCAACTACTGAAATTGGAGTTGGCAAAAGCAGGAAAGACGCCTGATACGGCAACAAAAAATAAGATCGAGGCTTTGGAGCAGCAAATAAAGCAGAGGCTTTCAACTGCTATCAGTTCTTCAGAATTGAAATCAAAGCATGAACAGTTGAAGTCAAAGATCGCAGAAGCTATAGGTTCTTCTAGTGAATTGGATAAAAGTTCAGAAAATGACAAATCAAAAGATGAGAGTTCCCAGCATGATGAAACCCCGATTAGAATTTAGTGTTGGTGCAAAGAGTGACTTACCTTAGAGTAAGCTTCTTCGATCTTGTGTTTATTGGTTCAAGCTGGCCGACTCTTGTTCCTTATTTCTCATTCTGCCAAATTTCATCTCACTGAATATGTTTTCCTGAAATTCGCAGTATCTCCTCTAAAATTTTGCCAGTAGTAAAGACAGAGATAGAAACCAAAGGTGGCCTTTATCAACATGATTGGTACTTTTCTGGTTAATACACACTTCAGTCTCAGCCCGAAACTGCTACCAGCGGTGAATTGTCCCGCTTGCATTCCCTAGCCATTCAAGGTATTAGCTTCTACGGTAACATGAGATTGGTGCAGCATTGTGATATTCTTTTAGCTGAAAAACGTTCTCAGATAAGATTTTATGAAATTGTCAACTTCTTATTTATTCTATTTAAGTTTCCTCTTGGTAGAATATGCTTCTGTTTCCATTGATGGAATAAAACTATTTGCATAAATTGTGTTGAGTGGTAATGGAAGCTAAAAACTTGCTTGTAAGTTTTTAAGGAATGGAGCATTTGTTTTCTACATGCTTCTTGTGATTTTGAAGCTCGATTAGTAAAATTGGCTGCTTAGGTCACTTTCTTGTGTCCAACCCACTCTTATGGGTACCACGGTTGGTACCGGCCGGACGGTACCGTACTGGCTAGAAAACAGAATGGTACCGATGTTTTTGGTACCGGATGTAAATACCGGCCGGTACCTATAATACCGGCCAATATCGGCCGATACTGGAAATTTTGAAAAATATAAGGATTTTTTTTGCAAACTTTTCAATTTTTTTAAAAAAAATCTCCCTCCTCTCTCTCCCCCTTCTCCCCTCTTTTTTTCAAAGTTTTTATAATTAATTATTAGTTAAACTTTTATTGTGATTTTTTATTTTAAATTTTAAAATAAAATAAATATTTTTATTACTAATAATAATTATACATTAAATTAAACTTAAAA
>JANQBM010000004.1:33066949-33080107 GCA_025594535.1 Erythroxylum domingense
ACATTTTGATTAAAAAATAATCACGAAACACATATAATATGAATATTATATTTGGACTAATCAAATGTCACTCACATGATAATTTAAACTTTTTAATTATACTCGATTTAGTTAAGTTCAGCTTAAATAAACAATTTAAAAAATAGTTAATTATTAAAAAAACTAAAACTTTAGTCAATTTGTCAATTATAGTCTAAACTTTAAAAAGTAGTAATAAAATGCTCAAACTTTTAATTTTTTTCGATTCTAACTTGAAATTCAAAAAATAGTAGTATAATATTCAAACTTTCATTTTTTTTCAATTATAACCTGACGTTAATATTTCTGTTAAGTTTGTTGACGTATATTGCAACGTATTTCAGAAACTTTAACTATTAATATACTTCAGTCAAATTTAACATAACAAATGAAAATTAATGAAATGACGTCGTTTAATTATATGATTAAAATGATATTGTTGTTTAAAAATGATCTAAATCATATTACACAGCACCGACAACCTTACACTTTGATTGCAGTTTTTCCTTTCATTTTCAGTTTGTTCTTTCGACGCCTTCACCTTTCGATTTTTCGATTATGCAGATCTGATGCCCTCACACCAAAGACATTAAGAGAATGAACTAAAATCAAAGAGTTTACTAGTGCAGTACGTTATAATATGGAGAGTAATTTGAGACGTCAAAAGAACAAACAAAAAAACAAATGGCTAAGGGCATTAGGAGAACAATAGATAACATCAGGTTTTAATTGAAAATTGAAAGTTTAAGTATTTTATTGTCTTTTTTTAAAATTTGGGCTAAAATTGAAAAAATTAAAAGCTTAAATATTTTATTGCTACTTTTTAAAGTTCAGACTATAATTAAAAAATTGACGAAAGTTTAATTTTTTTATGTAGTAATTAACCCTTTCAAATTATAATAAGTTATTAGTTTAATTCCAATTTAATTAATTTTATTTGAATTTAAGAGTTGCATTAGAGCGTCATGTGGGCAACATGTAATTGGTTTGCATGTGATATTTATGTCTAGCATATTTTAATTATTATTTTTATCCTAAATATAAGAGGAGGATTTTTAAATTAAAACATATATGAAAATTAAAAAATATTATACGAGATCCTCGTTTTTTTTAAATGGAGGAACTCACAGCATCTATCTTTTAGATGTGCACTGGATAAACCTCTTAAATGATATAATAGTCTATAAATCATGCCAACTGGTAATCCACACTAGACGAACTCTGCATGACAGATTCGATCGAAAGAGTGGATTCAAACATAGGACTTTTTGATCTCATACCCCTATTTCACTAACTCGATCACCCCTAAAAAACTTTCGTGTCATTTACACTTTTTAAAGAAATAAAATAACAGGCCAGAAGAAATAAAATTGTCACCATCTCCAAAAACATATAATTTATAATTTAAAAATTATAAATTCAAGTTACGAGGAAATTTGTAACTCACATAAAATTTTCGATAAAAATAATTATTCAAAAATAGAGAAAAATTACAACACTCCCTCACTTAATTCTTCTTATTCAAATTTTAATTTACAATTTATTACTTAAATTCAACTATACAAGTGATGGTGATGTAATTTTTATAGAATTAGTCAACTTTTCAGTTCGGTTTTTAATTTTTTTGTTCTAGTAAATTTAATAAAATTTGTTATTAAAAATTGATTAATTAATTAATTAATTAATCGATCAATATTTATAAATTAATAAGCTCATATACATTAAAGTAAATTAATTAATTTTTATTTAATAATTTTTTAAATTAAATTTTAAATTGATCAAGTCTTTTAAATCTTAAATTTTTTATTTTATGGGTTAAATTCTGATTTAGTTTTTAAAATATTGATATATATTAAATATATAAAGATAACATTGGAACAGGTGACAAAGCACTTGTAGAGAAGAGAATATATATATATATGTGTGTGTGTGTGTGTGTGTGTGTGTGTGTGTGTGTAATCTTTGTCTTCCCACTCATGCTACTTTTGCATATCCAAAGTTGTCTGAACCCTAGAAAGACAAGCCCTACAACATATAGACTACCATATATTACCACGTCATATATTACCACGTCAAATCTTCTGTTTCAATCATGTTTTATTAAATTTTATCCATACATTTATGTGAAGTTTACATAAATATGCGGGTGAGATTTAATAAAACATGATAAGAACACCATAACCAGAACAGGAGATCTAAACCCATAAATTACGGGGCGCAAAATTTTCATATAATTCCTTCCTTAAACCTTGTAAAATCATATTGGCCCTGTTTGTCAATCAACTGATTGTATTAACTGTTGGCTGATTCTATCAGCTATTAGCTAATAGATGATTCTATTACTGATTTGACCAGAGAATTATATTAGCTGTCTGTTAGAGATATTTGATAAAATTAGCTATTTATATGTAAAATTACTTATGAGGACATGACTTTAAAAAAATTATAAGGATATAAATGTTATATATTTTAGTATTTCGTTAAATATTATATATCTATCTCCGAAAATCAATTTCAATCCTTGCATGGATGACTGAAAAGTTTGCTTTCGATTTGAAGTTAAGATCTTTGAATCAATGAAAATATTAATTTTAAATAAACTAAATTATTTATTTTAATAAATAAGATATTTTTTATTAATAAATATTATGTAAGAGATTAAAATAAATTTATTAAGTTAAAAATAATTTATTTTTAAGTTGTATTTAATATATTATTATAATTAGTGGTTGATATTAACAATTAAATAAAATTTTGTTTTTATTAAAAAATAGAACTTAAAAACAATAAAAAGAAAACTAGCATAAAACATATATGAATACTGCGTAAAGGGTATAATTGACTTTTAATAGGTTTAATTTTGGCTTATTCACGGAAACGCTCCTATACAGGAGCGTTTTCATCTTTAGCTGATCATCACCAATTAGCCGTCGAAAAAGTCACTCTTCAAACAGCTTTCATAGCTGTTGAAGAGTCAAACAACTATAGACAACCAATCAGTTAAAAAAAAAACTGACGAAGTCATTAAATATATGAATCTCCTCTCAAATCAGCTATTGATCATCACCTTAATAAGTTTTTATTGTCTCGTCCATTAGCTAATTAATATTTTTATAAGATTAAGCTATATAAAAAGTAATTAATCTAAGAGAAAGTATGCAAAAAAATAGACAATATGTTTGATTAAAATTTAAAAACATCTTTAATATCTTTTTTTAATAAAGGAAATAATTATTACTCATTTAATTATACGATAACAATAACAATACTCCGATAGAAATCTCGCTGATACGTTTGTGAGAGTTCAATAATACACAACCTTATTCTTATTTAGTAGAGAGACTGTTTCCAATATTAGTACTTACTTATTTATTTATAATTTAGAATAATCCAATTAGGTTTGTTGTTGAAACCAGAACATTATTACAGTTAAAAGTAAAGTTGCGTACTACTAAATTTTCTTAGACTTTGCGTCTCACCGGAATTTTTATTAATTATACCTAAATTGCGATCTATAATTTAAAATTTTAAAATAATTTCATTTTTTTAATGTTTTAATACAACTACGTACAGGACAGAGGAGCCCTTTACGACTATCACCCATCCTATTCCCATGCAAATATACTCTCTTTTGCTGTCTTCAACACACACACACACACAAGTTGTCACACGTGCGAGTTCATATGCTTATGAGTTCATAGTCTTCAAAGAGTGCATGCAGGAGAAGACATGATCATTTATGGGACCTCGTGATACCCAACTACCCAAAGAGCAGAGCTGTGGTGGCTGCTGGTGGTGGTGGAGGGTCAAGGGTGACGGTGAGATGGGACCTGCTTTGTACACGTGGAGTTATGAGTCAACGGCAAGTTGTGGGCTAGCTGTGAGTAAGTATCTGTACCGAACACAGCCACTAAACTAAAGACGCCGGGTTTTATCTCGTGACTCACCGGCGGACCTCATCATCACATTCACAGCTTCTTCTTTACTGCTCTTTAGTCTGTTCTTAATGCATCCTCGTACGTGTAGCCAATGCTTGAAAACTTAAATAAAAAATTCAACGGTTAAAAATAAAAAATCTTAAAATTTTAAAATTAAATAAAAATAAGATTAAAAATTATAAAATATAATTTAAAAAGAAAATTATTCTTATCCATTTAATAAGTTAAATTTTAATTTAAAATAAGTTAAATAAAATGAACTGATTTATTTTATTTTATAAAAATCGATTATTTAAAAAAAAACTAACTAATTTTAATAACAAAATTTATTAAAGTAAGTTGAATTGAAAATTTAATTGATTTAAAAATTTTACTTTTAAAACAGTCGAACTGATTTAAAACATAATTAAATATAAAATTTTGTTAAAAATATAAAACTATAAATTAAATGTAAAAAATTTCAAGATTTTGTCAATATTTGTGTCACAAAAGTGTTGCATAATCGTGAAAATTTTTCAAAGTAGTCACTATTACAATAGTGACAGAGGTATTTACGACGGAAAGTGACGACTTTAAATATTAGACACTATTAATAATAGTGACTAATATTATTACTTTTAGTAACAAATTTTACTATCACTAAAAATACAATTTTCTTATAATGAAGTCACAAAGTCACTCTCTTTGTAAGAAAAATATAATGAGAAGGCTGCATACATTAATAGCCCTCCTCTGATATTTACAAAGCGGGGAATCTTGTGTACGGAATACGTTGTGTTTGTTATAGTTTAAGAGATAATTTGGTTAATACTTTCCATTTAATTGATGTTGAGCATTAACAATTTTATAATCTTAAAATTTTAATTTTGAAAAATAATTTATTTATTAAAATTTCACAGTTTATCCAACATTCACATTTTCAATTTACATGATAAATACATATATCTGTAAAAAAAAGTTAAATTAGCATTTATTTTTTATTTTAACTAATATTATAAAATTGATTAAATTTTATAATTTGTTGTTTTTATTTAATTAAAAAAATTAACTTCAATTTCTGTAATAATTATCAGGCGTAGAGTCAAGCCAAGTTTGCATAGCTTAAGGCTCGATTTTTGAAAAATTTTAGTTCGAGGCTATGTCAACCTAGGCATAACCCGATCAATTGTCATCTCTTATCCCTACCATCTACAACTAGTAAATGGAGATGAATGTGTCCATAGAACAAGAATTGTAGTTTCAAAAGGAGGCAAAAGTTCCCCTTTTGAAGAAATGGTATGGTTTCACGAGCCTATAGCTTTCAACCACTATTGTTGTCATTCAAACCTCACTTATGTATTTCATTTTTTACGCTTTGTACGTTCCCAAGTTTCCACACAACTTCATTCATCTAACCTTTATTGCCATATATAAAAGAGCATGCCGTGCAAAAACTAAAGCCAAAATTCCCTATTACCACAAACCTAGAGACGATTCTTGGGATTAGATCTCATGTATCGGTTATAATATTCTTATCACGTTTTATTAAATCTCATTCACATATTTATATAGACTCTACATAAATATATAGATAAGATTTAATAGAATAAGATTATAACATATTAACTGTAACAGAATATTAAATATAATGATTCTTTAAGTGATTGTGTTTTTTCTTTTTCTTTTTCTTCTCTAAATTGCATGAAACCTCAAATTTATATTTTTTTAGATGTACTTTGTAAATTCAATTTAAGTGACTCGTAATGAATTTTAATAAGAAATGAAAATGTGTTATGTTAATTGTACTTTCAATTATTTAAAATTTGTATTATAATTCACTAAACAAAAAAGGCATTTATATGCTTTTTGTCAAAACATTTTAAGATATATTATTATACAATTGATTATTAAACACATGATTTTTTAGGAACAACTTCTCTATTAGTTAAGGGTAAGGTTGCATGTTTTTAGATCTTTTTATATCCCGCATATCAATAAAATTTTCACTTGGTTGTCGCATCGAATCGTATTAGAAATAATTTAATAAAATTTCAGGATAAATTAATTTTAGTATTATAATTTTTTTAGTAAATTTGAAATATAAGAGCTCATTCAATAAAAAATACAAGAAAATTAATTTTTTTTTACAACCCATGTCTTAATTTTCACTTGGGTAAAAGTAAAACCATAAAAGACTTTTACTTGGTTAAAAACAAATGGAGTAAAAAAGGGGAAAAAAACATGTAAAAAGCAAGAAGCTTTTTGTTTTTAAAGTGGCCAAGTTGAGGTCACCGTCAAATTATGACAATGACAAGGAGTGTTCACTGTTATGTTTTCCCACTTGAGAGACATTGATTGGCATTAGAAGCAGAAGAAGAAGATGAAGAAGATAATTCCAAGTGAGGGAAATCTCCCCTACAAAACAAAACTTAGAAGCATGCAAAAGGAGATCTTGAAAAAACAAAAAGAAACCCAAAAACAGAAAAAAAGGAAAAAAGATAAAGATAAAAAGATAAAAAATAAATACACACACCAAACCCTCTAGTGATGGCATGATTTACTTTTGCTTTTCTTTGGGACAGGAATCTTTGAAAATATAAAGCTATAAAAGAAAAAATATATATTAAAAAGGGCAGGGAAAAATAACCATAATTTATGATATAATGACAAATTACATAATTGGGGGCCTTGTTTATTTTAACGACAACAATAACAAATTATATTAAACACGGGATCTGATGAGATTCAGTGTGTACAGTCTTATTTTTAACTGATAAATAGACTATTTTTGAGTGACTCATAAGAAGAAAAAAAAATAAATGACCTTTCTTATTTTAATAAATAGTATTTTAATTGGTTAAAGCGTTAAGTTTAGTTGTGTTAATGGATAGGATTAGAAAATAATTTCTTTTTATGAAGAAAGTTCCACCATTCTGTAGCTATTGTTGAGAATATTGGTTAACTTGAGCATTGTAAATATGAATTTTATTTATTAGTTTTAATACGGGTCTATCAAAAATAGTTTCTCTATTAGATAAGAATAAAGTTGTGTATTATCGGACAATCCCAAATTTCACGTATTATTGAAATTTTTACTGAACTGTTATTATTATTGTTATTGCAGTAGAGTTTAAAGAATACAGATAATACAAGAATTTTGATGACAATCATATTAGGATTTAATTATATTATAATAAAATTAATTATTATCAATTTAAAAAAAAAATTACTCATTTAACAATAAATTTGTAGTAAATTAATGTTTGATTATCATTTGTAATATTATTAGTAAATCATATTTGTAATAAATTAAAAATTTTAAATATTTAAGTTATATAATTTATAAATTATGTTAAAATTGACTAAAATTTTAAAAAATAATTTATCGAAACATGATAAAACTACTTAAACTTAATCATAATCATAGGAGGTTTTGAGTTCTTCTTTTTAAGAGGTCTTGAATTCGAGTTACCAAAGAGAAGAGAGGGGAAATTTTTCCGGTGATGATCCTCTAGCCTCCTAGGAATGTTCCTTAGTCGAATCAATTATGGACGTCTCGTTTTTAGCGGTAATATAGGAGTTTGGAACTATTAGAAATCTAGAGCTGATGGGAACTTGATGCTGACTAAGGAGCAGTGATCAATCAGCAGCCGATCAATCAGTATGTGAAGACTCATTATGTGCAGAAATGTACAAACTATGTAGGAACATAAAGAATTTTAAAGTTCTAGATTTACCTCTTCTAAAACCCTGAGGTGAAGTCTTAGGAGCTTAGGATTATGACGGTAGAATTGGGATATTTAAAATATATTAAAAAATAAACAAAAACAACAGCCAATAGGGACAAAACTGTAATTTCACAGGCGAGTGTCCCAATAAAAGAAAAAGAAAAAGCAAAAGATTTCCTTTTCCTTTTCCTTTCTTTTCCTTTAATTTTCCCGTTGGTTCCATCATTTTTTTTCCTTCACTTTCTCGCACTTTCTCGCTGTCCGTTGGAACCAAACAGTTCGTTCCATACACAAACTCTCTCTAAACGGACTCCATCGTTCCCTCTAACAATCACACACACGCACAGACAGAGAGGCACACTCTCTCTCTTCCTCTGTCTCTGCAAATTAATAAGAAAAACAGAGTAATATGAGCAGAGAGCTCATTACATTTCACCGCCGGTTATGAATCCCGCCACCGGACCACAACAGCTTCAGCCACCGCAACCACCGCAGCCCCATCGACCCTCAACCTCGTGCGAACGCCACCCCGACCAGAACTTCACCGGCTTCTGCCCCGAATGCCTCTGCGAGCGCCTTGCCGTCCTCGACCACTCGTCTGTCAACGCTGCTTCCTCCTCCCGGAAACCTCCGCTCGTGCCCACCACTGCCGACATTAAAGCCAACTTCAAAAACTCCTCCTCTGGTGGTTTTTTCCCGGTGCTACGTCGCACCAAATCGTTTTCTGCGTCTAAAAACGAGTGCTTTTCTGGGGTTTTTGAGCCGCAGAGAAGGTCTTGTGACGTCAGGGTTCGTAACACTCTTTGGTCTCTCTTTAATCAGGACGACGAGCGAAACACATCCAAAAAGGAGCAATCTTGTAAGGTTGGTGGTGCTCCTGAGGTTGAAGTTGAGCCCAGAAAATCTACTTCTAGTGTTCGTGGTCCGGTTGTTGACAAAGAAATCGAAAGCGAGACTGAAAGTGACGAAAATGGTGTTGAGAATGTTGATGCTGTGAGGGTTTTAGACGAAACCGCGAGAAACTCAAATGCTAATGCAAACCCAATTCAAGAGATTATAGAGGAAGAAGAAGAGGAGGAGGAAGAAGAAGGACACATTGTGATAGAGCCAGAGCAAGTGAGAGAAGAAGAGCTCAAGCCCATGAAGGACCATATAGATCTTGATTCTCAAACAAAGAGAAGAGATTTTAAGGAGATTGCCGGGAGTTTCTGGTCTGCTGCTTCTGTTTTTAGCAAGAAGTTGCAACAATGGAGGCAAAAACAGAAGCTAAAGAAGAGGAGGAATGGTGGACCGGGGTCGGCGACATTGCCGGTGGAGAAGCCGATTGGTCGGCAGTTTAGAGAGACTCAGTCGGAGATTGCTGATTATGGGTTTGGCAGGAGATCTTGCGACACCGATCCGAGATTCTCGCTTGATGCTGGGAGGATTTCGTTTGACGATCCAAGGTACTCGTTTGATGAGCCTAGAGCTTCTTGGGATGGTTATTTGATTGGAAGAACATTTCCTAGAATGCCTACTATGCTTTCTGTTGTGGAAGATGCTCCTGTTAATGTAGTTACGAGGTCTGATACTCAAATCCCAGTTGAAGAACCACCCCCATCTTCAATGGCAACACTAATGAATAAGATCAAAGAGGATGAGACTGTTCCTGGAGGATCTGCTCAGACTAGGGAGTACTATTTAGACTCATCTTCCAGGAGAAGAAAGAGTCTTGATAGGTCGAATTCAATCAGGAAGACTGCAGCTGCTGTGGTGGCAGAAATTGATGAATTGAAGTCTGTTTCAAATGCTAAAGTTTCTCCTGCAACTGTTGATTACTTCCATGGACAGAAGTTGGTTGTTCCTGATAAGGATTCGAGGGATTCGAACTCAAACTCTCTGAATCTGAGGGACGATTGCTCGGAGAGTTTTGACATGGGGTTTAGAGACTCTGCATCTGTAGTCGCCAATGGTGATAGGAAGGAGACCAAGAAGTCGAGGAGATGGAGTAAAGCATTCAACATCTGGGGGTTGATTCATCGACGAAGTGTTGCCAAAGATGAAGACGAAGATCGGTATAGTCGTGGTGGCGTCGAGAGATCATTTTCCGAGTCGTGGCCAGAGCTGAGAAGTGAACATAATGGAGAAGCCATGAGAGGGGGTTTTAATCCAAAGGTTTTGAGAAGCAACAGCAGTGTAAGTTGGAGAAATTCCCAACATTTTGGAGCTGCACCAACAGCATTTGGTAGTGGAAGGAAGAGTAATGTGGAGACAAATGGGCATACAATTGGAAGAAAGAAAAGGGAAGAGTTTGTGTTGGAGAGGAACAGGAGTGCAAGGTATTCACCAAACAACCTCGACAATGGACTGTTAAGGTTCTACTTGACACCACTGAGGAACAGTCGAAGAACAACATGGGGAAAGAGTAAGTCCAATCATGCACATTCCATTGCAAGGAGTGTGTTAAGGTTGTACTAAGAATTTGGCCTGTCCCATTAAGATGTTTCTTTGTTTTGATGTTGTTAAATTTTGCTGTGTAAGAGCACACATTCCTAATGTTATTGGTTGGTTGGATTTAAAAAGAACACAATCTAATTTTGTTCCCTTTCGTATGAGTTGCTATTTGTTCTTCTTCTTCTTCTTCTCAAGTATCCAAATAACAACAAAAGTTCAATGTTATTTTCCCTGCTCTGTTTTTGTCTTCTTTGTTCTGTTCTGTTCTGTTTTCTTCTCTCTTTGTCCTGTCTTGTTTCTTACCAGAACAAGAGAATAATGTTACAGATGTTCTTGCATTTTTTTGATTCAATTAGGTTGTTCTTCCCTGTTTCATGCTTGTCCTACATAAAATATAAAATTGGTGAAAGGTTAAGTTCAAAATCTTGGCATATTACAACAATCTTTGGGACAAAAAC
Organism: Erythroxylum domingense; assembly: GCA_025594535.1. NCBI lineage: Eukaryota > Viridiplantae > Streptophyta > Magnoliopsida > Malpighiales > Erythroxylaceae > Erythroxylum > Erythroxylum domingense. Next base: position 33,077,504 of record JANQBM010000004.1, read on the forward strand.
AGGTCATGACTCATGATGTAGCCTCATGCTCCCTCTGCTTTTTATTGGTCCCAAACTGACGGGGACAGGACGGAACTGCACTGCACTACCATTACTTTCTAAACCAGTTAATCAATGTTAATGGTTATCTTAATCAGCCATTGTAATAGGTAATGGAACAAGATCAAGTAATCAGCTCTGTTTATATCAAAGAATCAATCTTGTAGACTCAAACCTGGAATTCTGTATTAGGAACAACTTTTAAAGAGAGCCCTTCCTGATAAGTTCCTACTAAGCATTAGCATTGATAAAGAAGCAATCTTTTTCCCTCCTCCAAAAATGTACTCTTTTGAAGAAGACCAAAGGTCTTATTTTTATGTTCTTGTATTTTAGCTTTTTAAAATTAGTATTAATAGTACTTTAATAATATTAGATTTTGTGTGTATTTTTAATAATTGAATTATAAATTTATTTTATATTATGGTATAAAAATGAAATTTTCTTATAGTTTAAGAAATTTTTTAAAAAATAGTTTTTAATATTTTTGAATTTAAGAAATCAAATATTACTTATACGATGATCCAATAAATTCATAACAAATTCATATTATAATTATCTTAAATTATTATTTTAAATTAAGTTTAATTGATTCAGATCGAATTTAAGAATTAAATTGAGATATCATGTCATTGACATTTACTTATTCTACATATAATATTCATATTCTATAAACGTTATCGTTAATTTTCAATTGAATTTTAACGTAATAAAATTTTTATTTTAAAATTATTTAAACATTAGATTTAACATTTTTTTAAAAATTAAACTCTTTTCTGTATTAATTTTTCATCTTTGTTAATAATGACATAAATATCATTTCTCATAATATTGTAATTATTATAGTGCAAATTGATAATAAAAATGCTCTTAACTTCTTCCTGACTCCCTCTTACTTCCCAAGTCAATCAACTTGTAAATTTATACTTCAAAATGTCTCTCATCCCTACCAATGTGAAAGAAGCCAAAAAGAGAACATGCAAAGAAAGCACCGTTACTCTCTCCCAAGCAAAACCGTGTCTAGCCATTAGTGTTGACTAAGAGACATCACCAAGAAGTGCTTGTTAAAACTTAGTAATAAGCTCAAATCCCATCAAACAAAAAGGAAAAAAGAGAGAAACCCATATAAGCAATGATGATCACATATGAAATGGAAGGGTTTCAATATATAGAAAAGAGCCTAACCAATCAACATTTTCAATGTAATGGATCTTTTAGAGATCATGTTCCTATGCTTTTTCTTCTTCTTTTTTTTTTTTGGGGTTTTTCATCTCTAGATAGATGAAAAGGAGGTCCATGATCAACCAAAAATTTCCTCTAAAGTCAAAAGGAAACATGCCAATGTGGTCTTTGATGGAAGAGATAAAAAAGAAAGAAAAGAGGTAAAGAAAAAAGAGAAAAGAGGCTCGAGTCCCAAGGGAATGTGAAATTAGCCAAAGAGAATAAGTGGGTGTTTGATAATTTGTTTTGTGAGTCTACTTGATTTGGGGTCAAGAATATTTTGATATAAGAGATAGGGTAGGAATTAAAAATAACCAAAATTAAGATAATAATGTATGACCACTTGATAATTAGATGGATCTACAAAAATAATCTAAAAATTAATGTTTTAAAAATTGAACCGAAAGTTAAACTAATAAAATAAGAGGTTTAAAGTTCAACTGGTATTAAACCGTCATAAAAACGACTAAAGGTTAAATAAAATTAAAGAATTTGAAATATGGTTTAAAGAAATTATCCTGAACCCAAGTCAATTCACGTGGTTTTTTAAAGTCACCCTATTGAAGAATTTGAAGTAGACTTGACAATTTTGGCTCAGCCTGCCCGACTCGACTCAGGTATGGATGACAATAATGGCCCGACCCGGCCCGTTTTTGACCAGGGTTGGTTGGGCCAAAGGTCGACCATAGTTTGCCAAGGCCGGGCTCCAAAGCGACGTTATTTTGAAATTTTTTTTACTTTAAAAAATAAATGACGGGTCAGTCTGTGATCCAATGGGCCATAACTCGGGCCACGGGTTGGTCAGTCAGCTGGCCCCAATCCATTGACATGCTTAGGCCCAGGTTGGTCGAGTCACGGGCGAGCCATGAGTCAAAATAGTTCGACCCGATTGGACCGAACTGCAGGCTATCCAATAAGGGATCAAGTCGGGTCGCTCCAGAAGTAGCCTGACCCATTGACATCCTTAATTTAAAATTTAATTAAAAAAAGATTGTTAAAAAAATTAATAGATTTATTTTATTTTATAAGAACTTATTAATTAATAAAATTGATCGATTGATTAATAAATTGATCATTTTTAACAATAAGAGTTATTAAAGTAAATCGAATCAAAAAGTTGAAAACTGAACAAAAAAATTGGACAATTCAAAGTTTTTACAGTTGAATAGATTGAACCATGGTCGGGTCGGTCATGTTGGGCCCGAGCCCAGTCGTAATGACCCACAGGCCGATCGGTCCAATCTTCAAAGATCAGTCTTGTACCTATTGGCTATTCCAAGCTCAGGACCATTCCGCGTTCTCCTTAGCCCATTCGCAGGCAAGAGACTCCCATGCATACGTAAAGAC
>JANQBM010000004.1:33080207-33098853 GCA_025594535.1 Erythroxylum domingense
AGGTACGCATAATCATAACCCTAGTTTTCTCTGCTTTCCTGCAGTCCCTCCTTCACCAAAAAACTAACTTGAGTGTCAGAGAGGCCTATCGGAAAACAACCCCCGACGTGTCTTCTTTGTTTTGCAGGAATCCTCAAGCCAGAATTCTCGTGTTCAACAGTTGACTCCATGGATCCAAACGGCAACATATAGCCTCGTCAGAATCCGGCTGAACCAAACCAGTTGAGTTTTTTAATCATTGTTAAATATCATAATAACAATTTATTAATCTTATTATAAAGAACACGATATAGTATTATAAATAGTAAAAACGAGATTTTTAATTAATTTTTATACAATTTTTCAATAAAATTTGTTATTAAAATTTCAATTATCATCTTAAGTGACAAGCAAGAGTTTGGATAAAAATACAAAATATTTTATTTTATTTATTCTTGATATTTTTGCAACTAAAAATTATTATAAAAACATCATAAAATATTATAAATAATAAAAAATACCAATAAAAAGTTTTATCATTATAGTCTTTTTAATATCACAATTTTCTTGATAATTTCAAACTACAAACCTATTCATAGTACTAATCAATCCAAGATGAATGGGTCCATTGGGTCCATTGGGCCTACTCTCTTAATTGGTATCTTAATTTTCTATACCACAGACTGAAAACAAGCAAGGCCCAATTGTTTTCTATACATTTATTTTATTTTTTTATTTTGATGACGAGGGAGTGAAATAATTTAAACTTTATTCATATTTTAAAATTTTTAAATAATACAATTCACTTATCACTACATAACAACGGATCGATATTAATAAAATAATTTGAATATCCTAATAATTTATTATTATTATTATTATTATTATTATTATTATTATTATTAATATTACATATTAAGACTTATAAAATATATAAGTATATATTTTAGGGGAACAATATTAATGAATTTTATTATTATATTCAAAAAAAATTTAGTTCTATAAAATTGGAGAACATTTGAACCTGTTTTTATTATTATTTCGAAATTTTTATTTTCAATCATCATCATCATCACCATCAACACACAGTTGAAATCTTGTTGAATCTCAGGGTCTGAGGAAATTCGATAGTATGCAGCCTTAATTTACATTGAATTATTTTTTAAGAAAACGGTATATTAAATTATTCTTATAAATATATACAATTTCGTGTTAAAATCTCAATTAATGAATTTTTTAAAGATAATAATTATAATTTCATTTTATTTTACTACAAATTAAGATACATAAATATATTTTTTATAATTTTTTAAATATAGTATTACAAAATAAAATTTGTAAATATTAAATATTTTTTTTAGTTCAAATATTTGAAATAACTTACCATCACATAAGCTTAATGAAGTCAAAATGGAGAGTTGATGAAGTCATTCACATGAAGAAATCTAACTCTTTCTGTTTTTGTTTATATCTAATCACCTACTAGGCCACTACATGCATTTAAAATTACAAGAACACTTGACATCTAACCAAATTCTCCTTAGACATGACACTTAAACCATAATAAATACACCCCTCTTACTTGCATGAACAAAATGACTACAAGAGTATCAAAATTTTAGCTGTGATCAGAAAGATTGCAAACTGTTTCAATTTTGAAGAGTATGAATCCGTCATTTAATTTTAAGTCACGATTTTCATTTCGAAGAATATAAATCCGTCACTTAACTTTAAATCGTTAATTTATTAAAAAATTTATTCGAATTATAAGATATTTAGATTATTAAAAAAGGGTTTTAACACAGGTTGATAAAACCTGAATTGAAATACACCAATTGGTCAAAATAGGGTTGGAAGAGTTGTTAGTGACCCACCGTTGGGTTTATCCTTTGCTTTCAAATGAGCATGATGTGGCCGTTGGGTTATACATGAAAGCCATTTCTCAACTATATTAATCCTGATCTTTAGGTCTAAGCATCCTTTGGATTTGTCCAACACAAACCCTTTTACCTTCCAATCTTAATCTCCAGTTGGATCATACTTTGTATAATATTTAATGCAAAACCAAGTCATTTTGTAGATTTAGTTACAGTAAATCTTCTAGAAATGCATGCTAGTTAGATAGGATATCAATGTATGAGTTTGACTAACCTTTAGGGACAATCTTAGCAAGCTGGTTGGTCCAACCTTCAATTCCCAATTTAATCTTTTTGCTTTTATTAAAAATACACCTAACACTATAAAATTTAATATTCTCAAAATAAAATTTATATTTTTAATGATATAAATTTATTAGAATATGAAATTTTAAAAATACGTCAAATACAATTAAACTCTTGATACTTTTATAATCTTAACTTTTAATGAGTTATTTAATAAAAATTAAAGAATTAAATTAAAATTTTTTTGTTCCGATTGACCAATTTTATAATTTTAATATTTATTTAATAAAAATTAAAGGATTAAATTAAACAATTTTTTGGATCATCAAATAAGCACAAAATACATATTATAACAATAATTGGAACTATAGAGCATGACCCATTATGAGAAAATGCCCTAGTTATAATCATGATGGGCCTTAGTAATGTCCTAATCTTTTATTAAGGATGGACAATAAGAACCAAGATTTGACTTGATTAAGATTTTAGTCAAGTGCCTTTTAGTAAATCTTCTTCAGGGTTTGAAGAATCACAATTTAATTTTGTATTTTTGTTGCCCAAAATATTAATTTCCCTTGAAATGGTGAACACTTTATGTAACATGTAAGAAATGGAAGGAGACATTAGGCTTCCCCAAAACCTTGTTTTCCAAGGTTCTTCACTCACTCACCTAACTCAGCAAAAACAGATTTCTACTGTATCATATAATTCCTTTATAAGGTTAGGAGGGCAAGTCAATCTGACACCTGAAAGAGTATAACATTAATCCTGACAAGAGTTGGAAGTGAAGTGAGTCAAGTCAATTTACATGGAAAATAGATTGTCAGGAGACAGGAGCTCCATGGGTTGCTTCAGGTTTTGTCTTGTTCTCCTCCTGCTGGCCTGCCTTTGCCCTGCTTTGGTTCAGTGCAGGATTAGGCATTACAGCTTTAATGTAAGTGCTAAATATGTACAAGTCATGCCTTTCATGGATTGTTAGATCCAAAATGCTTCATGGGTTGGGGTTTCTTGAATTTGGTGCATGCATGATTCTATAGTCTCCTTCTAGTACAATATAACAAGAAGTAAAGTTGAATCAATTTGAGTTTATTTCTAGGTAATAAAAATAATAATTAAGTCATAATTCTTACAAAATGAGGACTTAAATAATAAAATTCAGGGTACGAAAATAGGATCCAGTTTGATTTTACTTCTAGGTAGAGTAGCTGTAGTGGCAAATTAGTTGCAACAACTGAACAAACACTGATCACCATTTTGCAAGTTCTGATGATTATAACTTACACAGGTGGTGATGAAGAACACTACCAGACTGTGTTCAAGCAAGCCAATCGTTACAGTCAATGGCCAGTTCCCAGGACCCACTCTCTATGCCAGAGAAGATGATACAGTTCTTGTAAGAGTTGTCAATCATGTCAAGTATAACGTCTCTATCCACTGGTATGTTCCAGAAAACAAGCAGCTGATCTTCTCGAATTTCAGGAACTTCCAAGTCGAAAAATCCTGATGTAACTTGTTCTTGATCTTTTACAATTTGTTCAGGCATGGTATTAGGCAACTCAGGACAGGTTGGGCTGATGGACCAGCATACATTACACAATGCCCCATTCAACCAGGTCAGAACTATGTGTACAACTTCACAATCACAGGCCAGAGAGGTACACTTCTTTGGCATGCACACATTCTCTGGCTCAGATCCACCGTGCACGGTGCCATCGTTATCCTACCTAAGCGTGGTGTCCCCTATCCCTTCCCTGCTCCACACAAGGAAGTGGTAGTTGTGTTAGGTGAGCTAAGCTAGTTCTTGAAATTAACTTCTGGCCAACCAAATTCTGGAACTTGAGAAACATGAACTGTGACATGCACATGCAGGTGAATGGTGGAAATCGGACACTGAGGCTGTGATCAATCAAGCCATGAAATCTGGTATAGCACCAAATGTATCTGATGCTCACACAATCAATGGACATCCTGGAACTGTCGCAAATTGTTCTTCACAGGGTAATTATAGATTACTGTAAGAGATGGAATGGAATGTTTAATGGTATAGATTAGTGTAAGAACAGTTTGATCTTGTTTTGCAGGTGGCTTCACATTACCTGTTCAAGGAGGCAAGACGTATATGCTACGTTTGATCAATGCTGCACTCAATGAGGAGCTCTTCTTCAAGATCGCCGGCCACCAACTTACTGTGGTGGAAGTTGACGCCACGTACGTGAAGCCATTCAAAACCGACACGGTCCTGATAGCTCCTGGACAGACAACAAATGTACTTGTCGATGCTGATCAAAACACTGGCAAGTACTTGGTTGCTGCCTCACCATTCATGGATGCTCCGGTCGCCGTAGACAACATGACAGCCACCGCCACGTTGCACTACTCCGGCACACTCTCTACAACCCCAACAACCATCACCACTCCACCTCCACAAAACGCCACAGCAGTTGCAAACAAGTTCGTCAACTCTCTACGTAGCTTGAACTCCAAGAAGTACCCTGCCAACGTCCCATTAACGATTGATCACAACCTGTTCTTCACGGTTGGGCTAGGAGTCAACCCTTGTCCGACATGCAAAGCTGGTAACGGAAGCAGGGTCGTTGCAAGCATTAACAATGTCACGTTCGTCATGCCAAAAGTTTCACTCCTTCAAGCACATTTCTTCAACATTAAAGGGGTCTTCACCACTGATTTTCCTGGAAATCCACCGCAAACTTTCAATTACTCAGGACCTGGACCTGCAAATTTGCAGACCACGAATGGAACTAAAGTTTACAAGTTGCGATATAACGCCACTGTTCAACTAGTGTTGCAAGATACTGGGATCATTGCTCCTGAGAACCATCCAATTCATTTGCACGGATTCAACTTCTTCGTTGTTGGTAGAGGAATTGGGAACTATAATTCCAAGACAGATCCTAACAATTTCAGTCTTAATGATCCTGTTGAAAGGAACACAATTGGAGTACCCTCCGGTGGATGGACCGCCATAAGGTTTCAAGCCGATAATCCAGGTAAAAAAAAAAAAAAAACTCACAATCGCTATCTTTCATGTGATCATTGGAAGGTTTCACTAATATACAGATTTAATTCAATTGAAGCTTTGGTTTATTGTTGTTTGTAGGAGTTTGGTTCCTGCATTGCCATTTAGAAGTACACACAACTTGGGGATTGAAGATGGCATTCTTAGTAGACAATGGAAAAGGACCTAATGAGTCACTTTTACCACCTCCAAAGGATCTTCCCAAATGTTAAACCCTAAATTGAGAGGAAGAGAGGCATTACCTTTCAAAGCCTCTAATGGGGAGGATCCTTCTACTAAAAAGACTAAGAGTTGAGAACTTTCAAGACCCCAATTTGTTCCTTGAGGGAATTGAAAATTTGCTAAAGCAAGTACTAATTAAATATGGTATGAGCATTTTGTTTAAGTTGGAATGAGAATTTTCTTGTTTTAATCCAATAATTTATCCTAAGTTTCTTGATAAATCTCGGTTTGTTTAAGTCGTTGCATTAATTTCTTATTTAATAATAGGAGTTATTAAAGTAAATCAAATTGAAAAATTAAAAATTGAATCAAAAAATCAGTCAATTTAAGATTTTCACAGTTGAACTAACCAAAGAGATTGAGTTTCTTAACATTGGTTTCGATATAATTAATCAAAATAATATCGTATTGACTTTAAATTTCTTAAATTTACAGTTTTGATAAATTATACTAAAATGGTATTGTTTTGAGGAAATATTCTTGTGGAAGTCAATCTTCTAAACATCAATTTAAATTTGACTCTTTGATTTTAAATACGATTAAATTATAGTAGACTATGCTTAAGATTCTATCCCTGAGTGGCACAAAGGCCATGTATAGGATTAGCCCCACCAAACCGGCGTGCATGCACGCACTTATGCTTGAGACTTATGAGACCTAAGGACCCCAAATTAAGATGCCCTCCAACTTCTTAAGACAAATAATATATTACCCTAATCTGCCCTTTTTCTTATACTTAAATTTTTTTTTTTGGTAAAAGAGGCTGGCTGAGCCTAAAATTATTAAAAATAAAAACAAACGTGACAAACTATAAAGTGCAAAAACAGGGCATGAAGACTCCAATAACATCGCTATAGTAATGTTTCGAAACCCGAAGAGCACGAGACAAGTTGATGGGTACCAATGAAAAAAAAGAGAGCATAATTGGCCAACCATTCGATACATTAGTTAGCTTCTTTATACGAATGAGAAATATAAACCACCCAATCTTTTCGAAGGAAGGCTCAAGTAATTTTTTATTAAGTTGAATTAGTTACTAGTATTGTTTAATCTCCTAAACTAATACCCTTAATAACCTCATAAGGTCCCCACATCAACTAATGCACATCCACTCTTATCACAACACATTAAGAACAACAACCCTTTCAATCTCATTTGTTTAAACACTAATCAAGTTCACATTCCAAGACTAACCCTTTTTCAATTACTTAAATCACTACACTAAAATAGGTATAACTAAAGAATCTTTCCCTTTTTGGAAACTTCCAATTTCCTGTTCATAAGTAGTCATTATCAGCCCTTAACAAGACTTGACAACTGTTAAGTGGGGACAAAAATCTGAGAATTGTTCGAGAATGACTTAGATATCAGAGATTAAGACCTTAATTAGTGACTAATTAGCATGAGTTTATATAAACAATTCTTAGCTCAACCAAAAGCAAGATGCCACCTCTTCTTAGTTCTTATGAAGCAACCAGCAAGTATTAGTTGAGTGTTATGTTGGAATCCAATGTAATTATAAAACTATAACTTGCATATGTGTAGAACAAGAACACTAATTTCTCGAATTTTTTGATAAATAATGACAATTTATATTAAAATAATCATATTTCAAGTATCAAATTTCAATCAATGTTTCTTCCTAAATTATGGAAGTATTATTCTTAAATAATTACCCTTAAAACATGTATCAAATAAATTCTTTAAAATAGTCTAACAAATTATAAATTCTATTAAATGAGAATAATAGATTAAAAACAACTCTATATTTATTAAGAAATATTTTACTAAGACATATTAATAATATTAGATTATTAATAATAAAAATTAGTTCATATGTACCCAAGAATTTATTATATGTATAGGTGTGTACTTGGCAAGTACATGTGCATTATGTTATAGGCTTAAACCTAACAAGCTATTTGATTAATGGACGTACCTTCCCTGACATGAAAAGTATCAGAAAGTAGAAGAAATACTTCAGTTGGATTGAACATGGCTGCTATGTATTGGATACCCTTTTCTGTACATTGAAGATTGAAGTTACTAAACTACCCAGAGCCATCTTCTTCTTCACCACCTAGCCAATCATAGCTTGCCCTCTCTGTGAACCTTTGTTGCCCACATACACTCATATCCACCAATAACAGCTCAATACCTTTGACCTGTTTCTTACTCTGTTTTGCTTTTTCTTTCTCATTTCTGTTCTCTCTCTCTCTCTCTCTCTGAGCTTTTGGTTATTATTTTTAGTACTATCAACACTTGTTTCACTCACTTCTTTGGTTCTTTTGTCTTTTCCCCTCTCGCTTTTAGGCTAGAGGAAGTGAAACGTTAAGAACACAAGAAAAAAGAGAATGAAAGGATAGTAAAGTTAAATTCTTGAGAAGTTCTTTGTTTCTGGGTCTCTCTGATTTAAGTTTTCTTTTTCCTTTTTTAGTTTGATGTTATATATAAACAAGTCTGCAAGCTGGGTTTTTTGTGAATTTCTAAAAGTTTGAAGCTTTATGGCGATACTGTAAATATTTGAGATTGAATTCAGTAAAGGATTTGTTCTAGGGTTTGTCATTTGGCTACTAAGCGAATTTTTCTCAAGTTTGGTGAAGTTGAGATTTCTTTAAAATTCTCTATTTGTTCTCTTTGATGTGAAAAAGTGTTGGTTTTGATTTGATGTCTACTCAATCATAAAAATTCACTTCTCTGCATTTACTGTCTTCTCTTATTCACTTTGAATTGGGACGTGCTAGCTATTTGGTTTTGATTCTGCAATTTAACCATCGAAAACCATGAATGAGGGTTTGGCGGTTATCTCACCAGGATCTTATCTTCAGGACTCAAATTGGTTGTTTCAAGAAAGCAGGAGTTCCAGGTGGACTCCTGACGAGAACAAAAAGTTTGAGAATGCTCTTGCTTTGTTTGATAAAGATACACCTGATAGATGGGTGAAAGTAGCTAACATGATTCCAGGCAAAACTGTCGGTGATGTGATCAAACAGTATAGGGAGTTGGAAGAAGATGTCAGTGATATAGAGGCAGGTCTGATCCCAATTCCAGGATACAATAACGATTCTTTCACTCTGGAGTGGATTAGTAGTCAGGAAATTGGCGGTCCCAGGCAATATTTTAGTCCGAGCGGCAAGAGAGCCACCGGAACACGACCATCGGAACAAGAACGTAAAAAGGGGGTTCCATGGACTGAGGAGGAGCACAGGTTACTTTGATTCCATTATCAGTTAAAGCTATTGTTCTAATATTTTGACTCTGGCAATGATCAAAGTCACTTCTGAACTTCATCTATTAGTAAAATCAATGCTTGTGAAAGTTTTGAAAGATAGAATTCAGTTGATGATCATATGTCCAACATACAAATTGGAATGTAACTCCTTGTATTGATCCTCCATTAAGAACGTTCATCTCTTGTGAATATGCTTTTCATAAATGATTTTTATGCTCTTGGTATCTTTTCTTGTTCAGTTTGTGAATCTGGCTTTTGTGATATGAATTGGCAGGCAGTTTCTCTTGGGTCTTCAAAAGTATGGTAAAGGGGATTGGAGAAACATATCTCGATATTTCGTAACTACTCGAACTCCAACTCAGGTGGCTAGCCATGCACAAAAGTACTTCATCAGGCAGAGTACTGGAGAGAAAGATAAAAGAAGATCTAGTATCCATGATATAACTACAGTCACTCTTCCTGATACCAAGTCAGCTTCACCAGAAGCTAATAAACCAACATCTCCAAATCATTCAATCGCAACGATTCAACTGCAGAGAACGAATTCTACAAAAAAGGAGTTATTTGACTGGGAACAACAATCTGAAGAAGCAGGTGGCACTGTCTATAATCCAGAAAATAACAAATTGTTCATGTCCTCTTATGGATACCAGTTGCAGGAACAAAGTTTGTGGAACTGTTCCGGGTTACCGTACAATTTGATTTGGCGAGATGCAGGCGACGCAACATAAATAATCTTGTGGGATGAGATTCAGGATTAGAAATATAAAGTTATTGAGAATGGTATTGAGTTTTATTTTTTCTTAATTTTGAATAGCTTTCTTATGCTACTATGATGGTTTTAATGTGAATATCTGAATTGGGATTCCAGTTAGTCCATAGCCATATTAGACTTCGCCAAGTGAGATTCTTAGTTTTCTGATGTAATTCCATTTTCAAATCCAAATTATTCAAAGAACAGAGAGCTCATTTATGTAAAGCTTGACATTAATTTACTTGTGAATGTACTTTTAATTATCCTTTGAACCATTTCAACTTTTTTTCCAGCTCTCCCTAATGTCAATATCGCTGCTTTTTTTTTGTTTCCAATTCCCTTTTGAACATGTGATCTAATGCATTTGATTCTCTTTAGTTGACTGAAATTTGAGAATGGAATCTTGAACCTAGCATGAAGCTTAGAGCCACCAATTGAACCATCATATTCTTCATTCTGGTGTTATTTTTCTTCATTTGGTCCACTGAAGAGACTGACTTGTTTTCTTTCTTCAATGTGTTCTCTAATTTATGATCATCACAAAGTCATGTTGAAGAGGATTCTGCAACAGACTCAGTGTTCTGATCCTTGAAAATGAAATTTCAAGTGTAATCATTAAAAAGTGAATCGAACTGTTCATGATGTGGTTTTCATATACTTAATCAAGTCAAAGACATGAAAAAATTTTCATTTTTTCTCTGATTTAAAGAAGAAAATAGAACTATAAATTCTGTGTTCCACCCCTCAGTTGACTTTCCACCATCACCATATATGGAGTTTGACATATTTTAGAGTAGATTGTTCAAAAATACAAGTAGATTATCGCAGTGGAATCCCACTAAATGACACTAGATTCTTTACTCTTCTTCATGTGTTCTATTTGTCTCCTTTCATTTGTAGTTGCTGTTAATGGCTGCCACTAACTTTGTTTTTTGCTGTTGTTGCAGCTTTTGGTACGAAGTTTAGTGGTCCATCATCTTTGCTTCATATATCAATCATGGCTCCTCCTCCACTAAACAAACGAGTCAAACCAACATAAGCAATGTGTCAAAACTATAAGATGAATGCCCTCAAGAGGTGGTCCAAGTGGTGAAACATGTCCTCCTCTTACGAGCCTTGGAGTCAAAAAATTGAAGGTTTCTGCATGTCAGCGAGATTTTTACCAAAATACTTCTGCATGTCAGCGAGATTTTTACTAAAATACTGTTATTGTTACGTGGATATCATAATATGTTTTTGAATGGAGCATCTAATGAAGATGGCACATAAAGTTAAATGGTGAAAAGTAAGCCATTTGCTATTCCTTTTTCCTAAGAATCAAATTATTGAGAAGTGAAAGTGAGAAACAGACTGATAAACCATGAAAAGATGGCATTATGTAAGGTTTTCAAATGCTAGCTTCCTTTGTTGCTACAGAAGCAATCAACTCACTTAGAATCCCTCCTTGTATTGACAATTCTGATTTTGACATCAAGTTTGGAAGTTTCCTCCAAAAGTCTAAGTCAAATAATTTTTTAATGAGGCAACAACAATTTCTTGTAAGACCTAAATAGGTATAATATATATAATCCAGCCCGATTTAATCAAAAGTCAATAAATTCAAGTTAATAAAACCGAAAATTTAATTTGTCGAGTCAAATCAGATTAACTCGACTAAAAGTTGGTCAATTCAAGTTTTAAGTAGTATAATTCAAGTTCGATCAGATTTCACTTCAAGTTCGAAGAGTTTGTAAAAGAATCCATATTGAACTCGAATGATACGAGGCATTGTAATTGTCCAAACAGAGAAGGCACAGTAAGTGTTGGACTTTCCTAGAGGAGAGTAAGCTCATTTTGGTTCACAGGCCCATGACTAAGAATGTGAAAAGAAAATCACACCCAACCCAAGGCTTCCAATGACTTTTAATTTGTTTTCAAGAATTTTATTTTGAACCTTCTTGTCACATAAATCCTTTTTTTATGCATTCGGTCTAATAATTTGTTTATTTTTTGCATGCATATTAAGTAATTAATATTAGTAAATTAATCATTCAAAATCAAATTTGATTTAACTAATATTTGTAAATTTAACATATCGATAGATTAAAAAATCGAACTGGTTTCGTCAAGTTGATTGTGAAAACTTTAAATCAATTAACTTTTCGGTTTGATTTTGAACTTTTTAATTTGATTTCGTTTAATAATCTTTGTTGTTAAATATTAATTAGTTTATTAATTAATCGCCAGTTTTTGTAAACTATTCAGTTTTTATAAACAAAAATAATTCGATTAATTTTTATTTAACAGTCTCTTTTTTAATTGAACTTTAAATTTTTCGATGGATAAGAATATTATTTTCAAATTTTTTAAATTTCTTAATTTTATTCAATCTTTTAACTATTTTTATGATAGTTTAATATTGACTTGGGTTGACATTGACATTGCGAGACGAAAGCTAAGGGAACAAATAAGATTAGATACCCCAATAGTCCTAGCCGTAATCGATGGATACTGGGCGTTGTGTGTATCGACTCGTGTAGTGTTATAGCTAATGTGTTAAGTATCCCGTCTGGAAAGCGCGTTCGTAAGAATGAAACTCAAAGGAATTGACAAGGGTCTGCAAAAGCGGTAAAACATATGGTTTAATTCAATGCAAAGCGAAGAACCTTATCAGAGCTTGACATGAAAATGTGGACACAAGTAGTTAATGACTGTCGTCAGCTCATGCAGTAAGGTGTTGGGTTAAGTCCTGCAATGAGCACAACCCTCGTGTTTAGTTGTCATCATTGAGTTTGGAACCTTAAACAGGCTGCCGGTGATAAGTTGAAAGAAGGTAAGGATGACATCAAGTCATCATGCCCCTTATATCTTCGGCGACACACTTGCTATAATGGCTGTATCCAAGACTTGTATCATTTGATAATGTTATGGGAATCGCTAAAAATATCTAAAATTTATAGCTAACTCAATAACGAAAGTTTCTTAATGAGACTGGAGCAGGCTACTATAAGATAGAAGATTATCTTTCTTAAAAGATTTGATTCTAAACCTTAAATCTTTTATGTTATAGATTTAATTTTTAGTCTGATTTTTATAACAGAGGAAAAAGACTACTTTGTTCTATTAAGGAACAACTTACGTCTTGGTCTGGTCTTCCATTTGGTGATGTACAAACGTAAAAACTAATGACAAGATAACTTATTATTCTTACTTAATAAATCGAAAGAAGGAAACAGGGACAAAGGACAATCACTTAATTATTAGCCATTAGAAGATAAAACAACAAAATCAACGTACGTAAGTTGCAAAGACCAATCTGTTAGTTCGTAGTTTTCCGGAACAAAATACAATGTACAGCCTAATGTCAGCATCTTTTGTCTTATAGGACGTCACGATGAGGTAAATGTTTCACTTAGTTAAAGGAAGTGACATAATTTGCAGGTTGGAGCACCCTCTTCATGTAGGTGTTCCAATCCTGTTTTATTCAAATTTAGTTCGAAGGAGTGGTGACAGTTAATAATTTATTTAAATAATAAATAATTATTTTTAATAAATACTTATGTGTATAAAATTATTATTTTAGTAACTGTTGAAACGTAAAAATAGGTGTTTGATAAGTGCAGTTGAGATTACTAAAAAGAGATAAAATGGTTAAAAAGTTTGTTGACTTAATAAACTATTAATTATTATATAAATAATTAAAAAATATATTATTAGTCATATAATTTTTAAATTATAAATAATAAAATATTAAATTAAAATAAGAAAATATAAATAAAATAAAATTATTAAATAAAATATTTCATAAAATATATTATAAGTCATATAAATTTAAAATTACAAATAATAAAATATTAAATTAAAATAAGAAAATATAAATAAAATAAATTTAGTAAATAAAATATTTCATAAAAATCTATTATTAGTCATATAAATTCAAATTATAAATATTAAAATTTTAAATTAAAATAAAAAAAAGTATAAATAAAATAAATTTAGTAATAATGAAGAAGACGATACGTTAGATTTGCTTTCTATTAGTTGGGGGTATAATGGATAATAATAATTATCAGATGGTTATCATATCAAAAGTAAACTAATCAAACATTAATAATATGATAACCTTAACTTATCTCTGAAACATTACCTAAATTAATTAAATTTGACTTAAATTAATGATTATAGTAAAAAATTAGTTTAAGCTAAATTTAATTAGTTTGGTTCGAATTTAAGAGCTAGGTTAAATTGTTATGTAAACATCATTTGATTAGTCCACGTCTAAGTTTAAGAGAAAGAATTTTTCTAAAAAATTGAAAATTAAAAGTTTTTAAAAGAATTTTAAAGCTTATAGATTTTTTTCTAAAATTTCTTAAATTATACGAAGATTTATGTCTTTAACCTTATATTTTTTATAGCTTGGTAAAGTTGCTTCTTCGTGATCATAACGTCCCAAGTTCAAGTTACAAAAACAGTCTCTTTGTAAAAATATAAATAAAAGGCTACGTATATTATAATCCTCCTCTAATTCTGCCAAACGGGAAGCCTTGTGTGCTAGGTACGTTAACTTTTTGTGGCTTGGTGAATGATTTCATATATTCATTACTAATATTACTACTTGCAATATTAAATCAAATTTAGTATTTAAGTCATTATGTATATAATTATATACATAATAGTTTTTAGAAAGTAGGTCAAGTAATAAGGAAATTCATAACAGAGCCACTTAACATTTGAGATTTTGAATTGTGTTATAACTTGTTGATTAATTTATATTTATAAGTTTTTTATTAATAATTTGTTGATTAACTTGAATTTAAGTTATATTTTATTATTAATAATCCATCGCCTGACTTAAATTTATCAGTTCGGTAGTATGAAATGATGTGAGCAGCTATGTACAAAAGTCTTGGTTCCCCATTTCAAGGAGGTAGCATTTATTACAAGAAGGTACTAAGCAAAGTAGGATTAGTACAACGGATTAGTACAATTTGGACACCTCAGGAATTGGATAGTTCATGCATGAAAGATGAATCATCCCACTTGTTACATGTTTTTTTTTTTTTATCCTTTTCATATTTCTTGCTTTATTGAAAAGACTATTCTTCATATTAATTTCGTATTGGGAAAGAACTTCTGAGTAATCGATAAAAATTACTCCTTTGTGATTATAGAATCAAAAATTTGAATTAAGAAAATAACAATTTTTTAAAAATTGCAAAAAAAGTTACGTACGTCGATGACTTTCTCTCAATTCTTACAAAGAAGGGAGTTTGTATACTAGAATTCGTTAACTTTTTTTGACTTCTCATATTGGCAATTTACAAGTTTAAATTGAATTTAAGATTAAACCAAGTTAATATTTGTTAAATTCTATGAAGATGTCAAGTTAAATCATTTATATTTCATATGTTATTGAATAATTTTAAAAGATTATTCTCTTTATTAATTTAATAATAAATAAATTAAGAAAATTTCAAATTAATCTAATGTATTATAAACATCTTGATAGACTGTTTATTATATTTTAATATTTAAAATTTATGAATTTGTTTGAAGTTTTGAGTCGAGTCTCTATTTAATTTTTTAGAAATTGAATAAAAATTAAAGTTAAAGTTAATTTTTATTTATTAAATGTTGAATTAGGTCGCATCAAAATACCAATTATAGAAACACGACAAGGAGTGTCGTTTGTTTGTTACATTTTCTTGAAACTCGAGTCAAAACCAAGGAATTTGCCCACCGGAAAAACCAAAGCATGGGCCACTGAACCACTATAATCAAATCAAAGAGTCGTTTTCGTAGGAGTTAATGTTGTCTGTCCAAAGATTGTGGTCAAATCAGGAGGGCACACTAGCTAACTAGCCTGAGGTGAAGGTGATACCAACTTGCTGAAAGCCGCCAAGTTGTTGGCTACACTTTCACCTCCTGCCAGCACAGATAAACTGTTCACCTCGAATCTTACGTTTGTTATTATTAAATTTTATTTATATATTTATATGTAATATATATAAATATATAAAAAATTTTAATAAAATATGATGAAAATATCATAATTAAAATAGGAGATTTAATTTGCAAATTAACTACCTACAAATTAATACCAAAAGGGTTAATAATGATTAGACTTATTTTAATTTCAATTATCTAATTTAAAAAATTATCAGTTACTATCTATATAATAATAATTGATTATTCTATAATATTTCATATTTTATTAATTTTTATTTAAAATAATTAACAACACTGAGTAAGAATTCTACTAAGGCATAGAATCTAGAAAATTATAATAATACACAGTCTTATTTCTAACGAATATAGAAGTTATTTTCAAAAATTTTTATTTAAATAAAAATTTTAAACATTGTATTATTTTATACCAACTGTTGAGAAATTTTGATTAAAAATTTTCACTTAAGGTGTCTATTATGAAAGTGAAATTCTTCAAGAGGTTGAACATATTTTGAATTTTTTAAAGTCAAGTAAATAATAAAATATGTTAGGGATAAGACTGCATACTTATAAATCTCCTCAAATTTTGTAATCAACGAGACTTTTATTAGATTGTTGTTATTATAGTAAATAATAAAATATGTATTGTAGATAAACCCAATGCAATTATATAAATTTTAATTATATATTTTTATTAAATAATATCAAAAAAGAAAATAGAACAAGCAAGAGGGAAAAAGACAAGCTTTTGATAAGATCAATCAAGAAAGGGAAAAGATTAAACAATAAAAGATAAAAGTGCAATTAACCCTAAGAAAACATGGTCAAAATGGCTTGCGTGAGATCTTATCGCCAAAGAAAGAAGTACAAGACGACAAGAGTATGCAATGAATCTCGACATATGGGTGAGGATTTTCCTCGAAAGCCCATCTAGTTATGTCGGATGTAATAACAGTGTTATCACTATTGCTGTATTTTTCCACCACGAGCTTGAAGAAACTTTACAATGGGACTTTCGACTTCGAGACACGAGCGGTATGATCATGTTTGTGTGTGATAAATGTGACTCCAAAAGTGTCCACTTTACCAGACTTGTTCTTGTAGAATCATGCACTTTGGCTACGTGGTCGAATATGAAACCAATCTTGGTGTTTTATTTCTCACTACTTATCATAATGGATACTATTCGGACAACGGTTGGAAAATTTTCTAAAAGATAAATGAGTAATTCACAATTACATTTTGAAACGTTTATAATCAAATACATAACATACCTTAACCTTTCAAAAAGTTTAAATTAAACTATAACATTTTTAAAACATTCAAAACAGATCCTAAATGAATAGAAATTTTGTTGAAAAATCGGATCAAGATTTGATCCCGATCGTAGCAGAATAATTACAAAATTTTTTAGCAATATTTGATTTCCTGAAAATCAAGATCTTTTTAATTCTATAAACTGATTGACACAAATTATAATAAAGCGGAAACTTAATTTGTACCTTATTTCGAAGCTTGATCTTTATCTTGTCGTATCCTTCAAACCGTTTCTGAAACCGAACCGTTTCAACCACCATCACCACACAAATGTCCAGCCTTTAACGTTTTTAAAACATTCAAAACAAATTTTAAATAGAAGAAAAATTTAACAAAATTAAGTTATCATTAGTTAAATGTCACGTCAATGTTAACATAATATTATTTTTTATTTTAAATTAAAAAGTAAACTCTACTGTCATATAGTAAGTGAGACTCACAGTCTGAAATGTGTCAACCGTGGCTCTTGTGCCATGTGGCTGTTAGACTTACTTTTTGATTAATTTAAAAAATCAATTATGTGACAGTAAAGTTGACTTTTTATTTAAAATATAAAAATTGACATGAAATTTAACTGACAGAGAGTTAACCGTGTTAAAATTTTCGTCCATTTATAATTTATTTTAAACATTTTGAAAATATTAAAGTTTAAGTTGTGTTATGTTGTAAACACTAAGGCTCAAAATGCATTTTTGACCTAATTTACAATTATTAAAACTTCTTTGTCGGAGGAAGACTTAACATTGTTTATGGATCCAGCCGTTAGTAAGCTAAAGCTCAACATCTAAGAAGTTTTAAAGTTAATAGAGCATCAATTATGCATCAAATAAACTTTTAAATTCTCCTAATAATTCATACAAGTGCTAAATGAGTTAAAGTAAAACATAGGTTGAATCGAAAATTGTTCCTTAACGCGCGTATGTTTACTGTGACCCATATACTAAGACGAAACGAAACAAAAATTTGGAGACAGAACAGAGCAAAAATTGGAGATAATGAGGTGTTTGATTCACTATAAGAAAATCACGTAATAGCGTCGGAATATTTCATACGAAAACTAATCTGTCGCCACTTCTCGACGGAACACACATATTCCGTCGGCACATGGAATGTTTTACTGACGGAAAACACATCCGTCGGAAATACTGTAGGAAAAACTTTCGCGCAAAATCTCCGACAGAAAATAGCGACGCCAAAAGTCACGGCGACGGGAAAAAATGCGAGAATCGTTCCCACAATTTAATTACTTCGCCGATTTACCGACGGGAAGCCTACCGTCGATATTTGGCTTTCATTTACCGACGGACAAACATTCCGTCGCCAAATCTTGAAGCAATATACCGACGGATAGGCTTTTCTATCGGTAAATTGTTTACAGACGTCGTCGTGTCGATGAAGAAGAGACAATACACCGACAGCATAAAGGTTCCATCGATAACTGTCGGCATCCTCGTCGACGCTTCGTTGATATAACCCTAGTATAAAGACGGAACGTCTGATGTCCGTCGGTAACTGTTTTTATGAACAAATTGTACCTACGGAACTAATATTACGTTGGTACACTTGCCGACAGTTACCGACGTCAGATGATATTCCGTCGGTAACTGTCGGCTTCGAAACCTAGTTTGCCAACGGAATAATTTTTTTGTCAATATTTGAGTTTCTATCGTAATAAAAATGTCGCGCTTTTACCGACGGAATGATATTGTCCGTCAGTAATTGTCGACGGATGCGTATAAAGTGTTCAATAAAATGTCTTTTATGATATTTGAAATGTTTTTTGTAATTTTTTTTAATTTGAGAATTTAAATATGTAATTTTGATAAAATGTTTAGTTCGAAGTTTTAATTTATCAAAATTAACATTTAATTGTGAATATATTGTATATATGAATATCGGCTTTAATTATTAATAATAATTATTAATAATAAGTATTAATAGAATTAGTATTATTATTAATAAGTATTAATTATGAATAATAAGTATTAATATAATTAATTTGATTGATGTTATGA